>CAADRB010000026.1:660591-805266 GCA_900708905.1 Hymenolepis diminuta | reverse complement strand
AGCATTAACAATTGATTATCAGAACCGCGGCCTTTGTGTCTACCAACTCGATCAGATAGCGAGTTACAAGCCCATAAAGAAAAGGAATGACTACTCGAGTTATAGCCGATATTCAAATATGCTAATTACCAACTCCCTACCCTTAGCTACCCGAAATCTCAAACAAGCGTTTTCACTTCAAATAGATGAGGTATGATTCATGTCGCATGGCCTGACAGTCTCGAACACACTTGTACTTGATAAATGCGTAAAATTATCACTCTGGGTGAATTTGCGATTCTTTGATCAGATGGTGATATATAGTTAGTGTATCTGGAACGATTCATGATCACTAAGTACAGATAATACGTAAAGGTATTATATGCAACAAAATCTCCAACGAAATATTGTTAAGATAATTTGTCTTGATTTTCACGTTCTTTTACTACTCTTATCTTCTCCTCCCTCGTTTCCCTACGATTATCTATTACATCAGTATTGCAACAAAGCTCTTAGCATGTTGATTTTGGGAAAGGACATTGCGTACCCTCTGTTAGCTTTTAGGATCATTAGATTTGTAAGAGGATAGCACTAAACCTCACTTGGTCTGACTTTTAAAGTAACACACAATGGAACTTACTGCTACTTTAGAGCCCCGTAATATTAATTACTTCACAACCAAGTTACAATCAGCATTCTTTTATACAGTATTTACAGTAACTTCATCTTCAGATTCGTTTTCAAAAACATCTAGATAAACATTTAATGGTGAATCATCTCCATTTATCGAACACGAACCCACCCTAAAACTCCCTTTGAAAATAAAGATTGCGTTAATGATCCCGAAATTTCACATTAGGAATTTTTATTATTTTTCAAGCTAATTAGTGTGTGAAAACTGCCTATGAAAGGGTTAAGATAAGGATTCATTAAACAGACACATTAATACTAATTAGATATACACAGATCAATTTTCAGGTTTTCCTTTTTAGCGAATGAAACACTTGAGCACAGATTCTCATACTGAAATGAATTTCGGATTGAACTGTAATTGCCATAGTCTGTGTGAATATGCATACTCTGTAAATATCTCTTTCTTCAAGATTATTCAATTTAGAATCAATTACAAGGTAGGGTCCCATAAAGAACTCAGACTATGTAGAATTAAACTTTTGTTGGCAGGAGAAAGACCAAGCCAGTATTTAATTAGTCACTTCAAATGGACGAAAGCTCATCAAATTGCTTAGATGAAAAGTAGTCGTAAAACTTTATATGACCATAGATTAGAAGACGTAAACTATTTGTTCTTTGAAAGCGATAGATTACTGAAATATATACGATCAACTCTTAAATCCGATTTAGCGATCAGTCAGTCATGAACTCTACAAACAAATAATAGTCAACGATAATTTGCCGAACCTTGAGTAGAGATACTCTACCCAGAAATTTGGGACCTGAATTCCGAAATTTTCTGAACATCTTCCTGCAACGAATCAAACTTTATTTTTTAACAAATAATACAGCCTATTGAAACCCAAATCCAGATAAAGCAAAACTTCTACGATTCTCTAAATTATCTCTTCTGTATTTTTCTCAGATTCCTCCAGCTTGAAGTTGAATTTAAGCAAATTTTCGCTTTTCCTCTGGTATCAGCAGTAAATAAGCTATTTACCAATCGAGTTCATGGCTTCAAATGTGTACCGTATTTTTAAACCAAATTCATATGAATTAGAACTTACTCCACAAATAGTTAATACAAAGAATGAAAACTCTGTCAATTAATATTATCCTAAGGGATATCATGTTTTTGATAACAAGAAGGTTTTAATGAGTTGGAACTTAAAATAAAAAACAAAAACATACAAATATGATAAGAGAAAATTTTTTTATCTTCAATACTAATAAAACGTAAATGTGAACGTGGATGTGATTAAAATATTATGCTAATCCTGCAATCAACTCAAATAAAACATAATAAAATGTGAGAAAGCTACAAATGAAGTCAGTAATCAGCATTAGGTACTTAAAGTCCTCCCTCTTCACACTGAACTACCTATTTAAAATGGCTAAAAATCGTAAAGTATAAATTATCCAAGTTAACACTGTAATGTTATTGCCCCTCTCCTAAACGACTTAATGTTTTGCGAGAGAAAATCGACATATTTACTATCACTATTAGCAAGTAAGCACTAAAAGAGCACATTGACAGACACATTAACGCTTAAAGGAGAGTTACACAACTGCGAGAAATTACGGCAAATACAGAATGAAACAGTAGCAGTAGCCCTAGAACAACAAATGCAACACTTACACAATTGAGCATCAAAGGGAGATTTGGCTTCAATCATGCGTTCAGCTTCCTCCAGTTTCTCCCGCAGTTTGGTGATTTCCGCCATGTAAGACGGTTGGGAGGCTGAAGAGAAAAAGAAAGATTACGTCGTTTCATCATTAAATTTAGATATTTATTAAATTCATGAATCACAATGGGAAAGAAAATCAACAACAGATACAGCATTCGCGGACACAATTATAATCGAAAAACACACGTTTGACATTCAACATACGATCGAAGCAATCATCCACTTTGGTTAATATTAAGTGAATATGGGATAGCGTAAAGCCATTCATTAACAAGGACAGCTTTTCTCAAGATAAATGATAACAATGGATAGATAGTCATGTTTCAACAATTCAACTACTGAAAACAGATTGCCACCTATGAGAGACAAAAGGGGTCACAATTTCATCTAAATATAGGGTTTGTATGATGGAAAGTTAGACGAGACCATAAAATAGTACTACTCGAAATCCGTTGATGATTGTTCAATAAATATATAGATAAACACCAATATAATTAATCTAAAGGCAAACTCCTGCAACATACGTTTCGAACCTATATGAGTACCAAAATTTAAAAATAACAAGTAATTCAAAATGGATGGATAGAATTCTTGAAAGCATCTAACTACACAATGTGAATTAGATGTGAATGTGAAGCCGAAAGCTGAACCAATCCACTAAAGAACAGTCCAGCTGGAGCTTCTCACTTAAAAGCATAACAAACCCTTCATTATGCTATCTTATTTTTTAATAGCAAAAGATGAGTCTTGGGCTAAAAAGCGTCCACTGAAAAGCAACAGTAGACATTAAAATAATAAACTTAAAATGTAAGTACGCGATGTGTGTTTTCAAGTATTTAAGTAATATGAAGCACTCGCCTTGTTTTGCCTCCAATTCAACATAAGATCTGCCTAGTCGCTCCACTTCGGAACCGAGCATTTTTAAAGTTGCTGTAATAGTAAAAAAGTATAAATAAAATATTAAAAGTAGAACTGCAAGCACTTAAGCTCCTAAAAGTCAAAGTTCGAAGACTCACATTTAAGATCTATCGCATCATTATTGAGGGTGCCGTCTATATCTAAATAATTATGAAAAACCACCAATGAAATTCCAAGGTTCAATTTAAGTAACCCAGATAATCGAATGAAGACTCTTCTACTTATTTTAATATAAGTAGAATGTCATTAAATAACGTACTATCAGTGGAATGCAAAGGTACATCTGACCGAAGAGTAGATAAACGTCTCAATATGTCAGCGCAAATGCCAGCTGCTCCAGTGAGCGAATCAGAGAGTTCTCGGTTTTTCTCCCGAAGACTTTTTAGGAAAATAGGTATAATTAATAATGGTCAATTCAGCAGCAGATAAGAATGTAGCGGAAAACTCACGCTTCAGTGGTTAAATGACACTCGGCGGAAGCGTCTTTGCTCTAAAGAAAATTGTAAAATAAAAAGACGTAAGTTATTACGTAAACGATACAGTTAAATTACCTTGTGTTCCCATGATTATTTATAACTACTCCCTCTCTTCCCACGAACGTTCAACAAGGTAAAAAATCTACATATATTCCTGCGTAAGATCTTAGCCTCTCTTTGATTGCATTTTGCAGTTTAATTTCCGAAAATTTTTACTGCGAAATTACCACATGGTCTTAACTCGACCTTATGTGTGTAAAAATAAATTCATAAAGGGACCAAACATGTGGCGAGGTAAAACACGTTAACCTCCCCCCAAAGATCAACTGGCCGATCAGCCTACCTGGGAAATCAGGTATTACCCACACGAAGATTTTATTACAATGTTAAAAGTTCTTTAGGCGTACCTCTATCACATCAATCATAGAAACATTCTTGCACGGTTTTGATAGTGACAAATTTAAATATAAAATTGCAAATGGAGTCCACCCAAGTAACCCAAAAAGTACCACAATATCCCGCATTCTAGACCATCAAAGTTTTATTTAAATAAAGTTTGAAGGATGATTGTCTCTGCGTTTCAAAAATTATTATTTAATCACATTGCCCATGAAACCTCAGGAATGTCTTTATGGCTCAAACCTCTACCTGTCATGTTATCAATTTGCCATTGTTGACCCGTTTCATCAAAAGTACACTGCATTCATATCCTCACGCGCGTCCTTGCAAAAACGACTTCTCATATAAACTGTTTTTGTATTTCCACTCACACGCACTTTTGTCACCTATCTGCTCATACGCTTCGCATTATCTCTTTCCTTCGGGTCCTCATCGTAGTTTATTCAATATTCTTTGGCCTACGCAACTCTGTGTTCTACACCTTTGGAAGCTACTAGCTATAATCTAACTTCCCCGACCAGGTTCTGTTCACTAGTTCCTAAAAATTTGATAACTTTAACAAGCTCGTGACACTTCAAGCATTCACTCTTCTGATCGACAATAGCTTCAATAAGTTAAATTCCCAAACCAATTTAGGAAAGCATGTCTTGGATAGAGAAGTAGAATTGTAGAGCCCTACTGATGAGAAATCCTTTTATTCACCCCATTAGTCAAACTGAATTAGTACAATTGCCTAATCTGCTTACAAGATTTGCGCCGATGAGCATTGAACTCATGATCTCAGACCTCGTAGACGAGCACGTTAACCACTGTGCCGCCGAAACACAGAATTGCTTCCCATAAATTTCTTCCCACAAACAAGATTTTTAAGGTCTATTTTCTGACATTTACACGACGAGGTTACTCTATAGCCTTAGCTTGACCTCGTATGTAAAAATTAAAGCATGAAGGGCCCAAATACGCTACAATAAGTACTCGTGATTTTTATTACATCTTTAGGGACCGCTCGGCATGTGTTCACTTCCAAATCCTACAAACGATTTTTGCACGGTTACCGTGATGATCTTTTTCATTAGATATCAAGACTGAGATAATAAACGCCACTCTGCTAAAATTGTCAACTCGAGAAATAAACTGTTGAGGTTAGGGACATTCAGTCCTTTGCTCGAGTTTCATTAAACTGTTTAGACATGCCGTCAGAGAATATTATCTGTGCGAATCCTAAAAGAATAAATTGCATTAAAATTAAAAAGGGTTCCTAACTTTTATTATCCGTTTGACCGCCATTCAGCTGCTACTCGTCCCAAACTTAGAGCGACAAAGAAACCAAAAATTACAGTTTGTAAAACTTTGCAAGAGATTTGGATATGGGGTTGTGTTTAGAAACCTTACCTTTCGGATTGGGTATGAGCAATATAATTTATGATACCTTAATAATAAAATGAAATACTTTGTCACAGAATTGCAGATAAATCCTCAATGCTTACCATATTGTTAATTTTCGTCTTTACATTTTAAGAATTATAAAGTAAGTGAAATTTTGTAACTTAACATTATCGAAAATACCTTTGGTGTGAGGTCGGGAATAGGAGAGCAGGCTGACTCGACGAGCTCTAAACCCGAACCTAAAAATGGAAGGAGTAAATTTTATGAAGACTCGGAGATACCCTGGTGAAGCATTGGCTCCAGTTGATAGAATAAGGTTAATTAACCGTAAAACGGTAGAAAATGAGTAAGTTGAGTAGATGTGATAAGACACATTGTCTAGGGCGTCCATGATACAGATGATCTGGTGTGCATATCTGACTTAGAAGATGCATATGCAAAATGCATATGTAAAACCCCACTTTGAATCATCCTTCTTATACCTTCTCATGTTTAAGAGACACTTTTGTCTTATAAAGGGCAATATTAATAACCCATTCACTAAAATACCCTTAATAATCTCACTTACCTTTAAGAAGATACAAATGCATCTAAACAGCGTGATCAACCATTCAGTTAATCTGCTCAACAAGTTCTGAATATCGTGAACAAAAAGCTCACCTAGAAACCCTTGGATCGAATCACGGAACTGGAGCTTGCAACCTTCGGATATGAATTATACCTCTTGTGAGAAAGTAAATCACTCAAGTAAAGTTTCTTCACATCTTGACTTCATTAAATATCCTTTTTCGACCCCCTCCCTTTCATTCCTTACTAGAGCACCTGGCTATTCTACATGTTTTGCACTGCCGTGGGTACTAAATTTCTTCAGTATCAGCCCTCCAGTTCCATTTGCTATCAGTAACACGCATAATGAACGCGTATACGGTTGAGAGAACCATTAACACAAGGTGCAACAGATCGTTCCTCAACCAGAGAATGAATAACGCTAAATAAATCAATTCTACTTAAGGCCTGATTTTAAATTGACATACACGCTTCCCCAAACAAACAATAAATAGACACCAAAACAATTACATGGGGCGTAACTACCACTACAGCGAAGCGTGTTGTTTACATTAACATTAGCGACAAATTATTTGTCCTAGACGTTCCCTTCGCACATGATTTGCATATTATTTACGATTTAACACTCATAATTCGTCTGAAAATACGTAATGATAGGATTCAAACTATGGAAACTACTCTATCCTTAATAGCATTGTCAAGAGGAGAAAAGCGCTAGACTTAAATTATAGACCTTAGCGACTTATAATAAAATATAACATCAACCCTTTTACTGTTTTCCTTGCAGTTTATCAAACGCAATTTTGAAGTTCTTCCAACTGATTTCCAAGCAGTTTGACATTAATATTTGTGCAATCTCACGACTGCAAATATTAGTCCTAGGTTTGAATGAAATGACCCAAATTTTACATAACCCACTTCTTCTCTACACAACGTTTACCATCCAAATCTCACCTTTAGTTTATCAAGTTTCTTGGCAGAAATTGTTAAAGTTAAAGGACAATTGGCTAGCCACTCAACTTTCAAAAATATTAATTTGAATCTCCAGGTGCACGTTGATAAAAGTGTGCTCCACAAGTGCATAGTTAATAGGCGAATATGCACATACGACCTTTAACTGCGAAATACTCATTAGACTAGTCTGATATTAACCGCCAGGTTGCATACACCAGTGGTGCAATTAAATACATAAATCAAATTTCAAATGAAACTCAAAGTATTGCATGTCCATAACACATCCTTTTAAAAACTAATTGACATATGAATTTTCTGATTTTTAAAATGAATATTTGCTTCTCAGCCACCCTATTTTTATTCTCAGGTTAAATTGTGGCACCCCATTGTCAAAAGTTAGCACGAGAACTGTGGTTTATCAAAGTTTGTTCATTTATTTAACTATTAAAATCATTGACAATTTCACGTTAAAAAATGAATCAGGATAATTATAGGCAATTGTTTTTACCCGGCGACTGTTTGAAGACTGAAAGCTTAACGGCAACCGATTTGGAAAAAAACTCAAAGAGGTGTAATCGATGTCTTAATTTGAAGTGTTGTCTCGGAATATTTACGAAAAACGTAAACCAGTCCAGACTGTAATTTGGTTTGTTAAAAGCTTTCTACCCTTTCTAACACAAAAAGCAACGCAGGACTGAAAAATGGGTTGCCTTAAAAACCGGGAAATGCTATTATGCTATTTTCTCTTCTCTCTCAATAGAAATGGGTTAAAATATCTTATTACCAAACGATTACTTTCGTTATAAAACAGAGGCTTTATTTCTATTTATGACGCAAATGAAATTTAGATTACTTAATTGAGAATTGCTATGCCAAATTCATTCAGTTTATATTACTTTATTCGCCACTGAAATGGCCTAAAAATTAGCCGATTTATTAAATGAGAAGTCAGTGCGAGAAGGTTGACCGAGCTTACACGAGATAAGTTAATTAAGAATGCAAACCTTGAACGCTAATGCGAAAACATATTTGGCACATACTACTGAATAAATACTGAAATACGTGTTATTGAGACCTATCAAATGATCCTTAAATGGAATATCCGAACTGCCCAAACTATAAGCCGTGTCATTAGCAAATCTTTATAATACAAACAGCCGAAATCACTACTAAATACCTACTAAAATCAAATAACAGTTACAGTACGTTATTAAGGGAAGCCATACCTTGTCTTGCAGTTGATTCCGAGAAATCGACATTGAGTTCTTGAAGTGTAGATGCAGGAGAGAGCATATGTACACCCAATGCAGAGGGACTCACCTAAAAAGGGCGAAGGAAAAAGCGATAAAGGGTCAATCGGTACGGAGATCGAAGGCATTAATAGCTTACCTCCTGAAGAGGTACCAAACCAGAATGGGTATTTACAGAGTCTGATGAGCAGTTTGCACACAACAACGACATATCTGTCTGTTGACCCACCGACTACAATAGAAAATCAGAATGCGATACAAGTTGAAATTAGAATCAGATGCCTAAATAAACAAACAAACTGATGTAACTAAATAAACGTGAAAACAAACGAACAAAATAGAAATGAGGCAATAATGCTATCTTACTCGTTGTCTGGAATTAGTTATATCGTTGGTCTAAGCACAACATTGATATATGAGTAAAGCCAATAAACGAAAGAACAAACTACCAACCAAAACATCTGCTCACTATGCTGAGGAGTGAGCTTGATGGTAAGGAGATATCATCAGTGAGAGAATCGGATGATGCAAGTAGATGGTAGTAGAAGCATTCTTCGGACACCTGAAGACGAATAGGCTGATGAGTTATGTTCTGTCTAGACAGTGGAGAGTGCAGCCGATGATAGGAAAATCACTTGAAATGGTAAAATTCCTCGGCTATATGAGAATCATGTTCTGCTTAAACGACGGCAAAGACTTGACATAGCAATCGATGCTATATATAAGTGATCAAAATCTTTATATTTTCGGCGTATTATTTAAGGTGTGATCCTTTTAATATAGTCTCTGCTGTGCAAAATCCCGGAAGCCGCAAGTGATGCAATAAACTGGGGAGGATTTACAAAAGAGAAAGCATACCAAGCGAATACTCCTGTAACTAGAATTATATGCAATTTGATATGTACTTTTAACGACAGGAAGAGCAAAAACCTGACTCATACTATTTAAATCTGGAGTAAAACATACAGATGTAGTTACTTATTTGGGCATGCAATTTCGACTATAAAATATGATTTTCGTCAACTAATCATGTGAAAAATGAAATACGCTATTGAATTTGGCTATGACACTTTTAGACATCAGAAAATTCACATCTGTTTTACTTAAATCAGACAATGGAATTTCAAACCAGTAAGGAACAATTCAGTGTTAAAGTGATAAGGAATGTGCTAAATTATCTGTATATTGTAAAGATCGAAAACCGGACGTTTGAGTGCAAAAATGGTGGAAAATAAAAGGCGTGTAAACTCACATCGGTGCGAAGACCGTCAAGAAATGCCACACAAAACTCAAGGCCATAGATTATATAACGGAGTCACGATGGGTTTCATATGAAGGTACAAATCAAATTTTATTAAATCCCCGTGTTAAGTTTTCTCAGATTCCAACTTTATAATATAATTATTTAATAGAAGTTATACAAACGTCAAACATTTTGAAGGAGAAATTCATCTATAAAGAATAAACGATGAAATTTACATTTTTCAGGATCTCAATAATGCCTTAATGAGAGGAAAAAAGGAAATATAGACGTTTAGTTACAAGCAGATTGATGAATTCATCCTGATTTATAAGCAACGAATCCAGATGACTAATAAACAATCAAACACTGAAAATACGACGATTTGCATTCAAATGAGATGGTAATTCACTTGCATTGCATACAGAAATAAGTCCGATTTAAACACCTAGCATTGTGATTATATTTTAAATAATAGTAATTTTATTTAACTACTGATTGCAATAAGGCAACTCTATAGTGTTAATTGATTTGACAATCATTGCCAAAAATTCATTCATACATATGTGAATGACAGGTGACAAGGCACAACAAACGGTAAGCATGAAATTAAGATGAAACTAAATAGTGTCGGGGGGTTTAGAAGATATTGAAATTCTATATCTAAATGAAAATTTTAGTAATACTTGATCAAACAGATAAAAAAAATAGACTCAGTGTCTATATTATTTCTGTTTGTTAAGCTAATGATGAGTTAATGTTCGCCTCAAATAAGAGTTGAACATGAAAGGCACTGTACCAATGTCACATTTATTCAGCAAAGAGGGAAGTGAAATCTGAGAATATAGTTCTAATAGTGAAGATTTTTAGACGCTACTAGTGTCTCTTTTTCTCGGAGCCCACTTGGCTTAAGATATTTTTTGTCGGTAGTATCCGTTGAAGATTAGCTTCAAGATTACCGGACAATAGCTGCACTTGATATATGCTCCCATGAACGAAAATAGTGCATTTAAAAATATTTTTCAATTCTTTGGTCTCAGATTAAGCTTAATCGATCCGATGATGATATTACTCTCAGTGCCGTATTTAGAATCGTAGACATAAGTTAAAACCTGCGACTAGTGATGGAAAGTAAACGATACCGTAGCTTCTTTCACTATATGAATGGATACCAGCCCAATGGCTTTACAAAAGTAACTTAATAGAACCGTTGAAAGTACATTATAAAAGGAAGAAGGTTCAGTGGTCTAGGTAAATAATGAGGAATTAAATGCATGTCGAAGGTGATTATCGAGTAACACTCACTACCTCGAATGATAAGATATACCCTTTATGAACAATTAACTTAATTTGGGATCGAAAAGGGTTAGATAAAATTAAAATGAGGATCTGTGAGAAATTCGTTCGAATATCAAGGTATTTGGGTTATATGCACAGATATTTAACTGAAGGATCATAAAAACAGAGACCTAATTAGCATATATTCATTACGCACAAGAGAACACACAAGTTATCCCTTTACCGTATGCTAGCCAGCATATCTGCAAGAATCCAAGTGTAATAACTACACATCCGTGCAAATAAAATAAGAGGACAAAATCTAACACCAAGAGGAAGCTGTTGAGTATAAGCAGTAAAAATGAATATTTTAGTCATTTTTAAAAGAAGAATCAAACATTCACTCCTTTAAGCAAATGCACTTTTGTTTTTAAAGGAAACAATATTAACAAATAAAGTTGTGCCAAAAGTGCGAGAAACGAACAAAATAGTTGCATATATTAGTGCTATCCGACAACAGCATTAAATTCTACGCAACTATTCCAATCACCTCATGCCATTATAAAAGCAGAGATGACACGCTGAGATACAAACAGTCAGTTACACGCGACATAATCGATATCTGGTAAGAGGATAAGACATAAAATTCCCCACTAGAATTACAAAAGCGTGATGGCCAGGTCTGAGTTGTCACTATCGACACCTAGGTTCTAATGATTGGTCCAAGCCTAGAAAAAAGACCTTCACCTTTTAATAACCGTTAATAAACACCTTTGGGTTAAGAGATTGACAGTCTATCATTCTTGCAGCATTGATGAATTGGACACCCTATGATAGATGAGCTGATACACGAGGAATGAAGTCTGGGGGGCTCTTTTAGATACACTAAAAATATTCGATGTCCAATCAAAAGCCAAGTTGTGGAATCCAGGTTCCCAGTGTCTAACAATATGGTAAATTTCTTTTGAGACATAGGGAGTTGCGTATGTCCCGTTTGTTTATGAGTTGAAATTGATAAATAATAATACCCGATGCAGTTAAATCATGTTATTTTTGGAATCTTCTAAGAGCTATGTACGTAGCCCCCAAACGTTACTCAAAATAAAGACTACGATTTAAAGTTCCAAAAGTCTAACCTCTAAATATCATTATGTGATAGACCCTAAAATTATCGATAGTTATCCAGACTATTTACGTCAATATTTATGAAAATATCCTTGAGTGCAAATTAACAGCAAATTAAAGAGAAGTGGCAAAACTGAAATATACTTAAGAAATATCTTCAGCGTCATATACGCACCATACGCCTACCTTCCAGAAAATTCTATTGAAAATAGGGATTAATTCATTCTCAAACAAAATTGAAGTGATTAGCTATAGTCTAGAAAAGTCTAGACTAGTCTAGAAAATTGTCAAAAAAAGAAAAGTAACAAGGAAAGTGACAGAAGTCATCATTCGTGATTTAAACAATCGCGTGGGGGTTTAAAATCAATTTACAAAAATAACCACCTTTTAATTATATGCTCTAATGGTAAATAATCAAACATTTCTCCACATCTCTTTATGGGGCGTGATAAATTTTCTTTTGAATGATATTTGACGTTAACAAGGGATGAAATGTCATTGTCCCTATTCACCCAGTGGATAGGATGACCAATCATAATACAAGTCTTATAAATGGAAGAAAAAACAGTCCTTCGCATCAAGTTAAGAGTCTTGGGGTAATCTTCTTTAATGGGGTACTATGCCCAACTTTATTCCCCCAAATGAAACCATAGTATGTATTATTAGCTGAATATTTAAAATTTGCCATTTAAAAGCGTCAAGACGTTATTTGAACCCCACTGCTATAACCAAGTATATTCATAACATCTACGACAAGTAAGAAACGCCTTATAACAACATCAATAATTTTGAATAAAACTCCGCTAGCACCCTTTAAACACCATTCAGTAATGGAAAAAAGGCGACGATGACATCACCACGTCTGAATGTGTCAGGATACATACTATGCAATGTGTATCGAGCATACTCAATTGAGATCTGTGAAAAATGAAATAAGAGAAAAGAACATTATTAATTATTATCACTCCCAAGCTCATTGAGGGGGGTGTTTTGGGAATCGGGAAGGCATGCTGAAGTCACTCTGATGAGGGGCTCGCATTCTACCACCTTTTTTGAACTGCACTAGCAAGTGCGGTTTACCATTTGCATCACTGGATGGGCATCAATCTCATTCATTAACAGGAATTAATATTTGACAAAGAATGGGTTTTGACATTGCCGAATCACAACTCTCAGTGTATAACCATCATTATAAGCCATCACATGCATAATCACCATACAATCTTACACTATAGATTGACAATTCATGGTTTAGATGTCCGTTTCGATTGAGTAAAAAGCAAACGTACCAATGAAGGTCTAAGGGCTTTAACAGCACCATCATGTCCTTCGATGTCATTGTCAGAGGTGTCAATTGCGGCATTGGAGGCATTGGTCTGGTCGAGGGAGATTGACCAATCAGTGAAGTGTTTGGGAGTGTTGGGAATGGTAGAAAAGATGTTTCCACCGGATATTCGAGCAGATGATGCCAAATCCGCTTGGTGACCTTCGATATCGCAGACCTGATGGGAAAGTAGGTAATCAGGATTATGCTACTTATAAATATCTGAGCATGGCTGTTAAACTGAGCTTAGAGAAGCGTCAATATATTGTTTCCATTGGCAAATAAGAAACTTCATAAGCACATTAGAGAAGGGTTCCTAGAGCTGTTCTTATAAAAAATTTTCATTTGACCGCAACTCTCCTATTGTGGTCAACCAATCATACTTACTGGGGGTGCACCAACAAACACCGATCTTGTGATCTCGAATCTCTCTAGAAGCGAGTTAAAGGCCCTTCTGAACGTTACTATCAATCTTAGGCGAAATAAGATCAGATTAAAATACTACCAAAAAAAGTACTACAGGGAAATATTCAATAAATGTTGCAAAATGCTTTCATGACTTATCTAAATGCGATAACCGAAAATTATACGGAAAAGTAAATTAATATTTAATTTAAATCTGAATGATACCAAATTCTACTCTCCCCCTTACCAAATTAAAAAATTATGCATCCGTTTATTCTAAAACGTTTTTGCTGAAATTTTCAGACAAAAGGTGCTAAAATATCAGCTCATTTTGCAAATAGTGTGATGATCAGAAAACTGCTCAACTTATCCGGGGCCGTGGATTTGAAAAGAACTTTTTTGAGAATCAAGTGAATAAAAATTACTACCGATATGGAGTAATGCTTGCCTACAAAGGATACTCAAATTAGAGTTCCTCAACCACAGGAGGCAACAAAGATAACGAGTAATACCTCTTATTAAAAAATAACCATTTTAGTTCAGAGTCAAAAGAACATGCGTTTTAATGCCTTCTTGTTGAATAAAATCAAATGCACATGACTTTAAGAGCCGAATTGGTGAATATCAAAATCAAAATATCCGGCAGTTGCTTTTAATCTGGTTGGTTGTCTTGACTACCGACAAATTGCGCATAAAAGGGGCCTTAACTCTTTCTGCACATGAATTTGTGCACAGTCAGGAAGAGGATAAAACCGTTTTTGCGTAAGCAGCAAATTAACGCGAAAGGTAGTCAATGCGGAAATTGGAGAAACGTAATAAATTTAATGAACCAAAAACGAATTTTTTTCTAAAAAATTAGTCCTAGAAAAATTCCTTCCTCCTATTCCACTGGGATAAAATAAGTCTCAACCCGGTTTTCCAACACTCTTCGTGAAAGAGCATTTTTAGAACTCCCCGCCACCTCACTTTTGGCCAGCAATAACCGATGCGGTTAATAATGGACAGTTTATGGGCTACGTCACCAATAGACAGGAATAGAATATTGAATATATGTTATAATAATTTAACTAATTACAAGATACATACCTGGTCACGAAGGTCGTTCAACTGAGTGGTTAGTCCTAATTCATTGCCTGGTCTACAAAGCAGGAAAAGAAAGCCATTAATCTTAGACTATTAACTCCAGCTTTGAATGAATGGGTTAATTTCACAGATGAAGTTACTGCACGTTTGAACGGTTTTACAAGTGCTAGGCAAATGCTGCCCTTGAAAATGCAAAAAAAATGGAGATAAATGCTAACATCATCCAGTCTTTTAAGTAGTATTTGTTTTTGAACCGCTGTAAGTACAAATAAAATTGGTCCATGAAATACACAGAAGATTAACCATGTAGATATTTAAGGAAGTTCTTAAAAACAAAATATATCAATCATGGAAAAACAATCTCCAACAGGAATTCCACTTGATGGGATAAAAACAAGTCTTCATTTCTTCATTTATTCCCCTCTTGATCAACACTGTCAAGTTACGTTGCCATAGAAAATAATAATCAGACGCAATGTTCAGATTTTATGGGGAAAGAGTTAATTATATTAATACCATTAGCAGTGGGGTTAATTGTGACAGAACTCTGTGTTGGAAGCTCCTGTCTCCCTAATGAATTGCACTAAGATGATGAGAAAAGAAGTAAACTCATTTATATGCTTCACTTGACAGAGGAACTTAACTTAGAAAATTAGAACAGCCTTAATTTGAATTTGTAGCTTCTTGTTGGAGACAAAGACTCATTAATGGTTTACTATGCATAAAAATTCGAATCTTAGTAAACTGAGTGGAATAAATCAGTCGCTTGAACCAAATTCAATTTCGTAATGCCATTTATTTACACAGATACAAAATAAAACGATGGGAAGCAAAGTTGCAAAATCTTATCCGAGAAAACGAGCAGTTGCACACGCAATGGATAACTTCACTCTTGATGGTCAGAACTATAAATAGCTCTTAAGCTCATTTATTTTCTATGACAGTGAAATATAGTTTAAAAGCGTTGTATTAAGAAGTATTCAAACATTTAATGTGAAGAGGAAGTATGGGTAACGGAAGTGAGTCAGGAAATCCGGAGAACCTTGCTTCTTATAAGCTCCAGAATCAGTTGGTCAACGGTAGTTACATCTGAAAGCTTGATCAGATTTGCACTATACTATCATCCTCATCTTCAACTTTAAACCTAAGGTCGGCATCAAACCAACTTGATTTCTCACAAACCAGTTTCGTCACTGTTCCTACGATCAGCTAATCAGACAGCAGAAGTCATTTTTCCAAGTCAGTGGAGCATAACATACATGCAATATTAGATTGCGTCATCACCTGAAAACGCACAAGTGAAAGGAAAAGACAAAACTCCATGTAAATTGAGGACACGCATATAGTCGAAAATGAGCAACAGCAGCAGCGAAACACGTGAAAGACGGCTGAGGTCAACTACGTAGTCAACTCATCAAGCGGTGGCAAAATGGCGTACTTACTCATCGATCCAAACTATTGGGTCTGTTCAACTGCTCCAACATATAGAGTTCAAGGCAATCTGAGGTTAAGGGTAAGATATATAAGGTAACTAAAGTGATACAATCGGGTAACTTTTCGGAATGGCATTCTTATTAATTGCCACAGTGTTTCTAATGAATAGTTCACGCTGAGGAAAGTTCTATGATAAGCTCTGAATTTAAACTGAGCAAAAAGCATTTATAATTAGAAGTTAATAAATAAGCTAACTCGATAGTGATATTATCATTTACAAATCTCAAATCGTTTGAAGGAAAGTGCTTTCTGACAGAGGAAAAACATCTTAGAGTCCCTCCGATGAGCAGCTCATTTCCTGTCACCTATCTTCCATGTATTATTAATTAGTACTATTAGCCATGACGTTTACTAGATGTGCACCGATGAGTATTGAATCCGGAACTACTAATTTGGTAGACAAATTGTAAATGATAGGAAGGCGAAACAACGCCTTGCTGTGCAAAGGAAATGCAGCATCGATTCCATGCCATAACTGTGACAGGTCGCGGCATAACGAATTCAAACATCATTCATTGTTTGGTCCGCAGTCTGACCAATCATATTCTATCACATTCGAACATTGAAGTACAATGACTGATCCAGTCTTCTCCGAGCAATGGCGATCTGACAAACCCATTCCTTAATGTACAAACGGATTCTTAATTACATCAATAAATCTAGTCTAGTCTTATATGATTACTAGACCAGTCCTATCTAGTTTAATCTATCTTCTCTCTCTTGTCCACCCTGAGAAACAGGTTAGGATAACGCGATTTGATCGATTTCTATAATAGGTTATATGATTAGCAAAGATAGTTAAAAAGTGGTCAATTTTTCCCCGCATAGAACCCAAATTAATCAAACTCCCACCGATGTGAATTTGAGCTATGGTTTTTCGGCTTTCCGTTTTCTGCTAGAAAACGAAAGTGTGAATATGCAAATAGGCTATGGCATTTGTGTGCCGCCAGATAAAAATACGGGAAGCACAAAGCTAATTACAAAAATATGCCTTTAGAAATTGGAATTTCTGGCAATCCAATTAAGGGCGTAAGGCATGATTCAAGCAGTAACGATGAAAATATATCAATTACCTTTTACGAATTGCTAATTACTTATAAACACTCAACATTAATTTCCACGGATCAATGAATGAATATAGGGGATCAGAAATGTGCCAACACTAAGGCTGCGTGGAACTACTTAGGAAGACTTATTTAATACTAACGCAATTATCAATACAAAAATCAATCCCACGATTAACTCGGTGCTGTAATGCTTTCAGTGATACCAAATACAAATCACGATGTTTCAAGAAAGCTCCATGGCCAAAAAGCTCAAAAATCCTTTCCTTTTCACATTTCAAACCACGAGTTATAAATGGTCAAGTACTTACACGACGCCACTTGACAAAGCATCAGTGTTGTTTGCCACCGACTGTTCCCGTCGGCTGTTAACCTTCTCCAACTCTGACTGAAGATCAAGATATTTGTCATAGAGCTGGAGATAGGCAGCCTTGTCCACCACGTCACTGCCCGCACTATCTGCAAAGACTTCAGCGATGGAATTCTGCGAATTGATATGAGAATTGGCAACCATTAGTGAATGAGAAGGATTGGAGGATGGCACAGCTGGAGTTGAAGGCTCTAGGGTCGAAACTTCTTCAGCTTGATGCGGTGTCACAGGTAGGGATTTTCGAGGAGTACTGCTCAGGGAAGTTCGGATATTTTTATCCGTCTCATCTATGGTGTCTTCTGGTCCTGGGGATTCTGTAATAAAGGAAGACTGTCATTTGAAAGACAATCTTATAATCAATAGAATGAAAGTATTTCTCACCACCCCCTGGATAGGGAGAAGGTATTCTAAAAGTACCTTGATTAGGTGACTAGTATTCTATTGCTCATTTCAACCTCTTTATGTACACTTCTGACGTAGCTCTCACCGGTGTACAAGATAGATTATATAAAATACATACGTGGTTGGTGAAGAACCACGCAAACTACCTACGTAGATGAACTATAAATTACAAGTTACAACATAAGATGCAATCTACACTATTCATTCCGGCTCTCTTTAGTATCAATATTACACTACAAAAATGTGATTCTTTTTATAGTTGTACGCATAATGAGTAGAACGCTGTACCTGCGTACTTTAGAAAGTGCCGTGCATACCTGATGGGAAATTTGCGACTTCAGATCAATGTTCTTGTCAACTCAGAGCGAATAATAGTCCATTAAAATGAATGGCAGTGCCAAATAAATGCAATAACCAAACCCCATTGATTTATGATATGGGCCCATAGGGAAGTAACTGAATGCTAACATCTCAGAGCGATTTCAGGAGAGCTTTTCCCAACTCAGAATGGATGGATTTGGCTAGCCACTTTATTCTAGAAAAATAACACAATATATTTTTGATGTTTTAAGTAACTGTCCATTTTACGTCAATACCTAAAATTATTCATTCAGAGTTAAGCACTTGGTTTAGAGAACTGTAAAGAATTTTATAAATTGATCATATTCAAGGAGAAATTGATGTTTAATGAACTTTGTAACATCGGGAAAGTAAGCGTTCTGTGTACTTCTTGAGAGCACTCAGATTTCCATATGAATTGCATTTGCCTATCTCTTTTTGTAGTCATCATTAAAAAGAAAAAATCTCCACTCAGAACGTGATTTGCAATATAACTTATAACTTAGCATGAAAAGCAGTCTGCAAAGCTTGGCTGTTGTAATAGAAACACTAGACTGTCATTCAATACTTTAGTGTTTTACTTTTTTATTTTTGGATATAAGTGGGACTTTCACTAGATCCATCCTGTTTAAAGATTAAAAAGTGGAAAAGGAGATGGGCGGCTGTTAAAATCTGACATTTTCTCTCATACTTACAAATATAAAATTTCTCAGCAGTAATGTCTACTGAAACCCATGTTTCTAATTTTCTTTATTTCATTGGAATTTAGTCCTCATATTTTCAAAGGAGAAATCTTTCAGTAGGTTTCAGTTTCAGGAATATCCAAACATTTCCAGAAATAAATTACGAAAATGCTTACCCGCATTTTACTTCAGGTTTACATATATACACGAGAGGTAGGAAACGCATGTATGCAAGTATACCAACTAAAAATCCTAATTCGGAAAATGGAATGTTGAGATAATAATCAACTAAATATTACTGATTCCTTCGAAAACTGGTACCGAAATGACTTAGCTACACAAGATGCTTCAAAATAATGCCCAATAGAGTGACCAGAGACGACAGTAGTCATTGCACAGACTTAAGAAATACCAGACACTAAAGGTCCGAAATATCCGATAAATGGCACTGCACCTGTGGGGTTTTTTTGTAAAGTGTACGAATACCAAATTGTATGTCAAAAAACTGAGGTCCACAAGACAACTGCACAGAAAAATACAGATCAAGTGAAGGTAATATGTAGAAGGAAAAGTAGATTGTACGTGCCTCAATACGTAAAGATAAATGCTTCGGACCATCAGCTTAAAAATGAAGGATCTAATATAGTATTGTTTGCGTCTTAACTTACTTGCCGGTCTTATAGGACTAGCATCAAGTTTCGGTAGTTCTGTGACAAAACTCTCGGGAGTTGAAGGTCGTTTCTCTTCCGTAGGGGTTTTAGGTAGTTCATCTTTATTTGGGGGCGTTGGGATGGAAGGGATGACCTCCAATTTGGCCGTTTTCGAAGGGGGAGGTTCTACCACCTCAGGCTCAAGTTCGACGGGAAATACGATAGGTTTGCTGACTGGGGTTGCCTTCTCTTCCTCGCTGGAATCCTCGTCCAAAGAGTCAAAACCCTCCCATGTAAGAGTACTGTAGGCTTTGAAGCGCGATGAACTGCTCTGATGGAGTGAGGCAAAGTATTAAAAAATAAGTTGAAATGATAGAGTTTTATCACATTAAATAAATTATTTAGTGATTAAATTTCAAAATACATCTTTCTCAAAACCGTCACAATACCTGTCTTGTAAAAGAGACAGGTAAACGGGTGAAACCGAAACTCATATTCTACTTTCCCATCTGTTGAATAAAATTAACCAGTGAAATTGGTAATCCGCATTACTGGATGTGTATCGGTCTTACCAGACGTTCACGTTGGACAGTGCCACTGACGCGCAATGTACTAGTTATTTTAAAAACCATATTCCTTAAATGTTTATTTTTAATACTTAGTGTATGTTCCAAAACGATTAAATAGGAGGCAGATATAAAAAAGATCTCTGATTTATGAAATTAAATAACAATGGCGTTATTAAATTCCTTTAAGTCTATTTGAACTAACACTTATAGGGGAAAAAAACAGACATGATTCTAGGCATTAGCTAAAAATTAACTTTGTGAAAAAAAATATGTACTGAAATCTCGCCTTCTTAAAAAACAGACGATGAAAAACGTAAATCCTTTAAACTTCTAATGAAGGTAAATACCACAATTAGTCGTAAGTCATTTGAATGATTAAGTATAAATCAGATTTCTCACTCTCATTCTTTGCAGTCACCATCGAATAAGATTTCCCAGAAGCGAAACAAAAACTGAGCTCAAATTTTTCCCACCGTCTAGAGTAGGGAAGACCAATAACAAGGAAAATCCACTATATACAAAAAATGAGATGCTTTCTAAACACGAAGGAAACTTTCCTGTAGTATCAAACATGAATTTCAAATTTTGAGCTTTCCGCTTCTCCCCTTTCTACGAACTTTCAATGACCAGACAAACAAAAGAAGCATACAACTTCTAAAATACGCCATCGACTAAATTTGATAGGTAGTAATCCATTTAATCCATCAAAGAGGCATATAGTTTTGTAAATTCTTGATCGAATTTTACAAGCAATTACGATTGCTTTCTATTCTTCATTCAAAAATAATATATGGAGTCCCAGAATAGACATTTTCTTAAAAATGAATCGTATGATTTTGTAGCAAAAACCTTTTTTTTGCAAATATAAGCACTTCATGAAGGGAAATCTGATATTAAAAAGGAAGCGTTTTGTCGAACTTCCTCAAGCGAATAAAAATTACTAGTAGGAATACTGGAAAAGTGTGAGAAGGGGCAACATAAAGTTTAAAAATTAATCACTTCTCATGATATAGTGATGCAATTTGACTTCACTCATGGATACTAATGAACACATGAATAGCTAAAAAATTAAAACCAATAACGCGCTGGCTACTTCTCAGTGTGTAAATTAATTTAAGTCGGAAATTTGGTGACTGATCAAAAACGCTCATTCGTCAGTTGGC
Organism: Hymenolepis diminuta; assembly: GCA_900708905.1. Taxonomy (NCBI): domain Eukaryota; kingdom Metazoa; phylum Platyhelminthes; class Cestoda; order Cyclophyllidea; family Hymenolepididae; genus Hymenolepis; species Hymenolepis diminuta. The sequence continues at coordinate 783,788 of CAADRB010000026.1, read as the reverse complement.
AAAAATAAAGTTTAGAAAGATTGAGGACGTGTCAAACTAGACTAAACACCTATTCAGACGCTAAATGCGGGTACAATATTTTTCAGAAGAGCCTGTTTATAAGGTGAATTGAGCCCCGATTCCCAAAAAAGTGATTTACTCGTAGTTGATAAAATGATCCATTTCGCTAGGAAGACTATTTTTAATATTTAAGTCCTCATATCGCCATGACCTCATCAAATAAAGTAAGGTGACACAGTGGTTAACATGAAATCAGAGTACATCGATGCACATTCAGTGAACGAAACAGTCTGGCCTAAGATGAGTGGAGGAAAGACGCTTTCCCCGGGAGTCAATAAGGTTACATTAGACACAAGGAATCAGATAAACCCACTAAAATCAGATTGCAATAATCGGTACCATACTGAATAACCCAGCTCTCACTATTACTTTACTGCCAATCTCGTAACTGATTAATTTGTTAGTCTAATTAATTAGTTAGTCTAATTAGATTAATTTGGCCAAAAAAAAGGGTTAGTTAATGTTTTCCACCAAAAATACCAGCTGGCACCATTTTAACACTTCGCCTAATATACTTGAAGACATCAAACCAGTCCGAGCCCAATTTTGATGATTGCAACGGATGCCTTTTCCTAAAAAAGTATTCCTCTAAATTCACACATTTCAGATATCATTTCTAACACGTTTGAAATTGTAGGAAAATGTTGAGATAAAAAAAAGATTGAGTAGTGGAGCCTACCTCATCTTCGGATTACCAATATACTTTTATAAACAATTACCTCCAAATATATTCGGCCATCCCATTTGCAGGATCTTTACATCATTTAGTCGTCTCATACAAAAACCTGAGAAATTGCAAAACCACCAGGTTTTTGAATGAAAGACAGAAAATATAAACAACCAAAAATTGACTGGCCGGAAAGTTAAAGAATATCCGAAAAACGGAAAATATTAATTTTTTCGAATTTTTCAGTAGCAAATTAATTACAATAATGGAATAAAACAGAAAAGAAATTAATTTAGAGAAATTATGGGTCTTCACCTTTTTATAAATCTCCCAAACTGCTTTAATCAACAAAACATACCTCTACCACAGACCATACAATATATTTATCTAACGGAATAAGACCGCAGTCTGATCTAATCACGTCAGTTTGAACATAAACTATATTAGAAACCATCAAGGGTTGTTTACTAACTCAATTTCAACCGCGAATATTTAATCACAGCAAGACTCACTAATATACAAATTAAACCGTAAAGTCGTAACACCCCAAAGTTATTACAACTTGAACAATCATATGCATGTGTCATCCAGTATCAATAATAATTAAATTTTCGCCGCAACGCTTCACGCACAACTAGAACAACTTTTGGTATAATACCACAAGCCGTTAAATATAATTCCAAAGTAAATCAAAGTATAAGAGGGAGAAGACATTACAGAAATTTAAATATAACGACACCACGACCACAACTAGACCTACCAACATATCAATATTTGCAATTTTGTTACTCATCCCAAAGTTATTACGACTTAAAAAATCATACACAGAGGTCAACAGAGAAACACGGGTGGGTCACTTAGTACCGACAAAATTAAATAATTAAATTCTGATATCAAAGAGATATCATTCCAAATTCATAACGACTTGAGTAATCACACGTAGAAATTACTACATTACAGATATCTAAACCTAAACACTAATAATACTGTAACAATCAGATATACGACGTAGCAAAATAATTCAATCTTAACCACAATGCTGTAAACTTAAATATGCTTCCTGAGATGTAAAAAAAAATTAATTATATTGAGATATCAATGACTTGAGCACTCGTATACAGCGGGGGAACGCTTCAGAAGCCCAATTAATATTAATGATATTAAGGAGTAAGAAATTAACCACAAAGCTCTAACCAGACTAATCATGATGATGCAAAGAACAGCAATTAATCCACTGAATTATGTTACAGCCGAGGTTATTACGACTTAAAGAGAGAAGGGGAAGGGGGTTAAAGAAGCCAACTATACGGTTGGTCACGCAGTATTATCGTTAACAGATGAGGTAATAAAAAATTGAAGTAGCCAATGCGAAGAAAAACTGGGCGTCGGCAACTTAGTCAGCTTTGGTATCTCTCTCCCCCGTGTTGGGTGTGGCACGGCCACATAATAATGATGATGATAATGATGCTACGTCAACGCAACACATTTGCTTCAACCACTTCTTAATTCACTTGAATATGTACCAAAAGATCAGAAAGAGATTAACAACGAAACGGAGGAATCCAACTTGCATATGGATGGATACAAAAAAAGAATGAATGCCTTCGCTTCATAAAACCGACAAATGTGCTATGAATCTAATTCTATTTATTAAGGCATATTACAAATATTCTTAATGACAAGATTGATTAAAAATATCATCCTTAATCTCTGGCAGATTTAGGGCAAGTACATTTAATCTATTATGGGATATTTTGAAAAGAGAAGACCAATCAAAAAATCTGAAGAGAGCCTAAGGACAGTCATAACCACTAAAAATCAAATGTTAACCTATGTTTTCTAATGTGGATTCAATAATAAGATTTTTATAACAGACACCATAATTTAACGAACAGTCCTCTTCTCCCTTTTAGGATATTAAAGCTATGCATCTACCCGTATGCCTAGTATAACTACCAAGTCTATTTAAGGAGCCTTTGCCTTGGCATCATGAGGTCTGTCTGATGAGTACTTCGAATCCTACCATTTTCATTAGTCAGTCAACCAATGTATTTAGTCATTTCGCATACTGAATGTCCGCCGATAGACTTCGAACTATGGCCTTTAACTTTGAGAATAAACACAGTTAAATGTAACCCTCTCTGTCTAAAATTAGAAAGTCCAGTTTTAAACCATTTCTTTTCGGACTAAGATGAGTTCATTTCTCACAAGTGAGCATCCATTGGAAAAATATGTCACCAACCAAGTCATAGTTTTATGGGCGTGACGGCAAAGTCAAACGGGAAAATAGGAATGATGCCTAATTCAATGCTGTGGCCACTTATACTTTGATGATAAATCATGTGAATAAGCGATTTGTCAAAACACGGGAATCTATTAAGACGTTTAATCTAACGTTAATTCTTAGGGAACTATTACTGAATAGAACAAACTGTTTAGCACTCGTGCTTATTTAAGCTTATGGGAAAGGAGAAAAACAAAACACGAGAATCAAGCAATATGTTTGATCATATCACCACAGAAACGAACTCCATATCGTCATCAAACACTTACTGAACGGGACATACTGCTTAGTATTAATGTGTATTTAAAGTATATTTTATGTGAAAGACATTGCAATATGTTGTTGACAATGAACGATGAAAAACATTGATGTTACACATTTCTCATGAGAGTGAATTAAAGCCAGAAAGCCTAGTGGTAGGTGATTTAGCAAACTCATTTCAATAAGTTTGTTCAAAGATATATTATACTGAAGTAAATAAAAAAATAAAACTATCTATTTAGCCACTGCTATCAGGATGTGACATCCACAAATATTAATGACAATGATAGTCGGCGCACTGGCCATATATGCTTTCAAGATGTTCCCTTCACTCTAACTACAACAATCGGTCTAAATACGGAGAGGAAATAAGAATTTCTTAGACCAGCCCCAAAAATATCATAACCCCAATAAGAAGTGCCATCTGACCGAATAAAACGGGTCCTAATTTCAAGGAAAATGATTTTGTTAAAAAAGTAACAATGATCAACAGAGCGATTAAGAAAGTATTCTATTAAACGCCAATATAAATGCTAAGAAAATTTTTCCTCTCAACGAAAGTTTACAACTAAATGAATTTAAAAAACTAGGTTAAAAAGTGCTTTAAATTTGGTCGTTTCTGAAATAACTTGAGAGGGAAATATTTAACATAACCGCGAGACGCCCCTATGTTTGATCCTATGGTCATACGAACTCATTTCCAAGGGATAAACATTCAAATTATCAAAAGGAGTGAACTGATAAATCACTATAAACGTCACTTCTCAATTAAATCTTCCCACATTCTGAGATTTCAATATAAATAAAAACTTTTTTTCCTTACATATTTAATTACTAATTGGAACTAGCTTAAACCATCTTAGATGCGTTAAATGAAAGGGAAACATATCCTACCGGATTTATAAAATTTCATGAGAGGTTTTCAACAAGAGAATAGCTACCCCTACCTTGAATGATGATAAGAGCTTAATATTTGGCAACTTGAATAAAGTGAAAAGGACCGTTAAGAGATATGCTTAATTATCTTCTCTGTTAAACCATTGAGAAAACATTTACAAAAATCAAGAACTTACTTGAACTTTATCCATGGATGACTTGAAGGAGAAAGGGGACATGGCATTGAGCATAGTCTCTGAAGTCCGCTTTTGAAGAGCAGCATTAGGAGGCTTGCTGACCAAGGTGGAAGATTCTGATGCTTGATTAACGGATCGATGTCGTGTAAGATCAATAAATGCTTTTTCTGCTTTCTTTGCACGCTCATTCGCCTCAGCAACCTTCTCATTACAATCCTTTTTTACTTCGTCAACTATGGCATTGTAAGCATTGTTCTCCATTTGCAGTCGTTCAGCTAGACAAAGACATTGAGGATAAAGATAAATTCAACAATACCTTGCTCCTTTAGAGTTTCAAGTTCTCTTCGAAGGCGATTCTGTTCATGGAGAGATTCACTAAGTCGAATCTGAATTTCAAAGTCCTTAGGATAATCCTCAATCTCAGTCTTCATTGCCTGTAAAGCCTCTACTTCGGTGGCAAGAAGGGAACGCCACTCCAGAATAGCACATAGATGCTCATGTACTGGGAAGCAAAAAATGATATTAGAAAAATAAAATATAATTTTGAAATACCACGTGTTCAACAATAAAGAATATAAACTCATTAAAAGGGCGAGTGTTGAATAAACTTACGAGGACTGAGGGCCTGATTGTCAACGTCTGGAGACACAGAATTTTCGTAACACTGTTTGAACTGTTCGAAATATTCTGTTGATCCGAAAACCTCACAGAGCCTCCTGTAATACTCATCACTTTTTTCATCCAAATATTGTACCACCTTGTTGAAGCATTCATCTTTACCATTAATTAATTCTTCCCGAATACAATCAGTCATAATTAGGAATACATAAGTTGAAGTGAATTTTGGTAAAACTAATAACCGAATTTGATGCTTATCAAGTGCGGGTTGATTGTGAACACTTTAAACAAGCTTTATTTATCCAAACTACAAAATCAAAAGATTTGAAATATATCATTTTATACCTTATAAATAGCATATTATTTTGAATGTGTCAGAATTTAGAATGGTAAGTGTATACATTGCTTCCATTTGTAATAGTAATAAAATTCTTGACAGTTCAAAATCCGTATTAAATGTTATGAATATTAAAATATGAATATAATAATGCGCTTTTTATGTATTAAACGAGCTATCTTGAAATTAATTGGTGAAATAATCTGCTACCATAACCTATAATGAAAAGTATGTCTAGGTATTCTAAGATTTTCCAATATATATGAAATTATTTCTAAGGATATGGGATCAACTGAATAATCATTACACAAGCCGAACATCCAAAAGTTTTAAATCTTTAAATATTTTATTACGGGAAACTTCAAAGTGGCAGTAAAATCAATTTTCCTGCTTACTAAAAATATGAAACCAATATGTCTTGTTTCTGACACAGAAGAACTGCTACTAGCTATTCCTATTTTATAAATAACGATTTTTGCGACAAAACAGGATGGAGAAGAGAGGCCATTGTTTGTAATTTTTATTGAGTACAAAGACAATTATTCCAGAGTTTAGGGGTGAGACACTTGTTTTATAGCGTCGATGCCCATGAAGCAGATGTGTATACCGTAGATGACCGATTCGTGTATAGAGGGGTTTAACGATTTACAAATTGATGTTCTAACCAGAAAGAAGGAAGCATATAAATCCTTTTTGCTTTGGGGAAAACTTATTGCTCTGAACTGTATGGCGTAACCCATTAGTTCTTTAATAACGTTTAGTTAGGTCACCTCGATCGAATATTTGGAATAAGTCAAGCCACTCATGTCACCAGATCAATTTGGAGGTGGCAGACAAGCCACTCCAATTTATTAATTTGCAAATTAGGACTATGTAAAAAACATTACTTCGTTAGATGTCAGTCACGTCTCGTCGTTGGTTCCTCGGCGTGATGATCGACACTTGTCTAGGTATCTATGTGCAAACACACAGCGGGACCGCTTGTGGACAGTGTAGTGGAGATCTTATCGCCAATCAATAGTTTCTAATCGTCAGGTGCTGTTGCTGGCTACGACAAGTTTACATACATATTGACAGCGTTTCTAATTATTTCATGATTATAGGAAGAAGATAAAAAATATGAAATTAATTTCGCCAAGGTAAAACACCAAAAAAAATAATATTTTCGGATTGGCAAACATTTTTTGCATATATAAGATGATAAGGTTTGGAAACTCAAGCCGCCATTTGCGCAGACGGGTAAGTTACAGTAGTATTTTTGAAGATAGCATCTTATTTGCAAATAATAGTCACTTAGGTAAAACTTTAGTAATAAACTGCATTGATTAAAGTTTTGACAGAATGTTAATTGAATTGATTCATATTTAAATCAAAATATTGGGCTAACAATTTAGAGAATATCATTAATAATTCATTAATAATAAATATTTTTGATAATTTATTAAAATAAAGCAGTACAGTTTACATCTTATTCTGTGGAATTGAGGCTTTTCCATTGCAATGTTACTATTATAATAATTGTTTTACCTAGACCTTAAAGGAACATATAGAATACAGCACCACGTGTGTGTGGTCAAGCCAGTGTCATCAATTTATTTAAAGTGATAACTTATCTGTAAATTGAAAGCATTCAATTTTAACAGTCGCGTTGAATTTCACTGAGTAATTTATGGAGTCAGTAAAGGAAAATAGCTTGGTTGATGAAAGATGAATGCAATTTAATCAAAATACTAATCTGTAGAACATGAATTCTAATTTGGACTTGTTGCTATACGTAGTATTCCTATTCACCTTGAACACACTCTTAATTGTGGTGAAGCTTTATACATTAAAAGAGGAATAATCTCATAGGTTCGGGCATTTAATTAATCACAAATGAATTGCAAAAATATTATAAAATCGCGTCTGCATTAGTACCGCTTTCTTTACTATGTATAGCTATGTTTAACATCTATATTTTGTGATTACTTACTTTTAAATATCGACTATTATCTGGCTAAATTTCAAAGTCCTTTTAAACAGCCAATCAGATATTTTGGGAATTTAAGGTCTTGACTGCAACTGATTTGACTAGAAAATAGAACTGGTTTACGGATAGTCGAAAAATGTAAGCTTTTTGAACACCTGTTTTTTATCTACTATACTTTATTGATTAACCTAATGAAATGATTGCATTTTTCTGAAACATTTAAGTTTCTTTTATCCCTAGTAATCATTCCTTGTCAGTTAACATTGCAGTGTTTGTTGAATGTGATTCCTAAATCATTGTCATGCTTATTTGTTATAAGTGGTACACTTACTGACTGTTTTGAATATTCTTTAACCATAATTCGTATCTCGAATTTTAGGGATGAAGCTAATCGACAGGCTGTGATTGAGGAGCGTATTCGGCATTATTTCAATCAACTCACGGTGGGTTGTGGTGATTCCACATGTCCAAACCAGAACTGTGCCTCGTCTCCTAATTTCGCACACAGGGGTATTGACAATAACAGAGCAGCTGCATTGGCTCTCCGTCTCCTTGGAGACTCGGAACCAATGTGCTTTCGTCATTCTAACTCTTCAGACCAAAACAGAACCTCAACTCGAGAATCCACTGTAAGTTTCTTCTCATTACTATACTTTTTCTTTGTCTCGATTTGACTTCAATATGTGGACATCCCATGTAGAATCGTCAGTCCAGAAATACAGGTGCTCAAACAGGCTCTGGAAGTAATGAAATTATGGAAATTCCGGAGGCTTCCATCGCTCCACCAGTTCAAGAGAGAATGGAAGCCGGAGATCCAGATCAAGAGAGGGATGAAGATGTTGAATTGCCGGACACTCTAGAAGGTTCTGCCCCAACCTCCTCAATCAGCGAAATTTCTCCTGCTTTGAGTCGTTTTCTCCTCCACATTTCTGGCACATCTCCACCTACTGAAGCCTGTGCGTCTCTTTTCAATTCCTATTGGCTGATATTGTTATACATTTAAACCATTCTCTTATTGTTTTCTTGTAGTGACGAATGAGAGTGCAGTTAACACAGACCCTCCTCGACATAACTACCTCTTGGATTTACTGGAGAGTATTACCAAGAGAAATATGCCTAAAACTGAGGAAGGAGAGGAGGATAGTGAATTTCTTTCGCCTTCTGCCACTTTTGTCAGCAAGCGGGTGAAAGGACTCACTTTGGCTGAGGTGCAGGAATGTATAGAAGACTGTGAAAGATCTAATCAATGGACCCCTCTTTCTAAACTCCTCAGTGAGGTCTTTCGTTCCCTCACTGCCCTTGCTAACTCTTTCCCGCGGGGAGGAGTAGTAGGAGGTGTAGCGAAATCAAGTGATATTGAGATGCACCCTACTAGCTCTTCGTCCAAAGCAGAGGGTTTGGTTTAAATTTTTGGCTAATAATATCTGTTTTTTTAAGCTTTACATATTTATACGATTTTTTAGTCATCGGGACTAGGTTCTAGAGTTCTAGGTTTCTATCGGCTCCGCAATCAAATGTGGAAAGTCTTGATTGTTCCGGTGCTAGTGGACTGTTTCTTTTTTTCTTAAAGTTAGGATCACATCATTTAAATTATTTCTTAACCCCCTCATTTTCTTTGTTGCCGAATAATAGGAATTCATCTTTTGGTTGGTTGTTTGTACCGTCCTGTTGCCGATTAATCGATGACAACGGGTAGTTACAACGTCTGACGGAATCTAATTGTGACAAAATACATTTTGGGAAGCGCGAACTTGCCATACTTTAAATAGAAAAGTTGAATGTGACCTAAAAGTAGACTAATTTAGTCGTTTCTTGGCATTTGTCATACACGAATCAGGACAACCTCAAAAAGCTCGCTGATTTGTGGTGTTACATTTATTTCAAAAGCACCAAGAAAATTCATCGTAGCTACTGGAATCATAACATCAAAAATCATTAATCGATTAATCAATTTTACCTCAATTTAAGTAGACGAAATATTCAATAGACACCCGTGCGGCGGTGGCGCAGTGATTAATGTGTCTATCTGCGCATTGGTGCACACTCAGTGAGCAGAATGGCTAATAGAATGAAAATGGTAGAATTCGGCTTCTCATCAGAGAGGCTCCATGAGGCTGTGCTCTACCCAAGATAAGCGTTGAAAGACGCTTTCCTAAGTGAACTTGGGAGTTATTATTATCATTAGATTTCTATTGACTTAAGCGGTGCATATTGCAAAAGAACTAACAGCTCAAACTACCGGAAACAGTACAAAATAGTAGATATTATTCAAATTGAGTCGAGCATTAAATGAATAAAAAGATTTTTGTATTCTGTTCTATATAACTTCTCCTTTTTTGTTTATATTAGAAATGTGTGAACCATGGTCTCTTTCTGTACTGACTCAATAAGAAATTTCATTACTCTCCTTTCTAACTTTGGACAGTTTGTTGCTAACAATTCAGTGGTCTGAAATGGTTTTAGACATTCCAGCCGATAATATGAGGCTCCAATCTTGTGCTGCAACATATTCTTCAATTTGAACAAAATATAAAATAACCGCCTTCCCCACTTCATTCCCCCAAACTACGACGTCCCCATTCCTTTTTCTGATTTGCGTACTTGTACGCTAACTTTACAAATAAGCGGTCATTAGTGACCGTGGATGATGGTCGAATATGGGTTTCTCAATCATTGTCCATTTAGAATACTCATTCTCTTATAAGTACGTACGTATACTTATTTTGCCCCCATTTTTGTACACAGTCATGGATTCCGAATCCACACCAAGCACCAACAACAAAAAGGATGAACCCGAGAAACTTCGTCTCTTTTTCAACGACGAATCGGATCCAGCCATTCCGGTGAATATTGACGAAGCACGGGAGGCCTACAAGCTCTTGCTGGAGCGTCCTCCAAAGAGTTTCGAGATTGAGACCACCCTCACTCGTCACATCATGCGCCTACTGATTGTCGCGCTGCGGAAATTCTTCCGCGCTCCCTATTTACATCTGCCGTCCTCCTCCTCTTCTCATGCTGCTGCCATGCTACCCTCTGATCCCTACATAGCCCAACTGGAGATATTGAATCCACTCCCTGGAAAAGAGTCGGATAAGGTACAACAATGGATGGTTAATCTATTTGCCACTCTGTATGCCTGTCCACTCATTACTGACCCTCTGCATTTTGAGGTATGTATTCATAATATTATCCCCTAATATTTGATTCAATTTTAAATTTGGAATAATAGCCCAGCCATCCAGCATGTTTATCTTTACTGTACCCTATGATGAGTATTAAACGTAAACAGACGCCTTTTTCTTTACTTTATTCAAAATTCGTGGAGAAGTAAAGCTTTTTGGTTGTTAACTAATTAACATGGGGGAGTTATGATCACTACTAATATTTTTACTTATTATCGTGAATTTTTAAAGGGATTGTTGAGAAAAAGCTACGGCTAAAGTTACTAATATAGGATAGAAAAATTTTAAACTTTTTCAACTTTGCCACAAATAAGATAGAAAGACAGATTCTATTATGAGGCTACGAAGAATATCGCTGGCCCATAAATAGTGTCAAGAGGTCTAATCAAATATTTCTATGCACTCAAGTGAACTGCATAAGCTTCATTCCTCGTGCACTGAATTATCAATCATTGGATTTCTACGCTTGCATTTGGATATTTAAGCCCATCAATGAAGAAATTATCATTGCTGTTATTGGCTAACCAGGCACCCATTCATTAACAATGTATCTATTTCTATCTAATCAAGTCCACTTAATAAGATTTTGTTTGACCTACAGGTTTCCTTCCTTCTTCGTTCTGGGGTCTGGGTAGTTATGACTTTTATAAAGTGGTAACTGGGTGGTAATGACAACCTGTATACTGAAAAACTGCATGGATTTAAGACGACTGAGTCATAGGTGAAACATAGAGAACCACAATACATTGAAGTTTAAATATTGTGACAATGGTAATTAGTGGTTCGATAACTTTTCTTTTCATGAGATGATAAGCACATCTAAGACAATAATTTAGCATTTCTTTTTATTCCGATTTTCTTCTAGCCAATCCTGCCTCACCTTTGCCAACTGACCGTGGCTTTGCCAATGGCAACCCAGGCTCGTCTTTGTCGTACTTGGGCGCAATATGCAATCTCCCGACGCAACGAATCTGGCAGCAGCACCACGGCCACAACATCAGAGGGTGGCTACTGGCTCTTGGATCTCCACCGCATTCTAATGCAGCAGATCACCCTTTGTTGTCTCACCTTGGAACCACCTTCGAATAACGCCTCTAGTGATTTGGAGGACACGCCGACCCCGAATGATGACAGGGTCATCTGTGATGTCTCTCGGGTGGTGCGTATAGTCTTCTATGCATCTCTCCTAGCTGGTGGTTGCGATCCACCGGAACAACTTAAGAGAGAGGCCGCAGAGGCAGAAGAAATTTTAGCGGAAACTTCTGCTGCAGCTGCTACGTCGTCATCTTTCTCTTTCAGAGTGAGTTTAGTATCTTGCGGTACACAGTTAGTGCTTCTTCCTGCTAACTGGGATAGCTGAAGTCCTTTTCCAGAGCCCCACCGAACTACCAGTTAGAAATCGAAAGAGAGACACACATGTAGACTATGGTTTTGGGAGTTTATTAACTGTCGGGACATTACGAGATAGTCCATCTAGTTTAAAGTTAGCCACTTGGGGCAATGTAATGGAAATAGAAAATTCCGACAATGGGGGAGCGTATCTGATTAGACATATCACTGTCAATTTGATGTTCGGGATATCGGTCATAGGTATATATTCGTTGACTTTCTATTATAAATGGAGTAAGGAAGCATTTAGAAATGCAAGCATTGTTTAAAGCGATAAGTTCGTCATTGCGCTAAGTGAAGATTGACTAGTGATTCTTAGTAGTGATTACTACAAATGCAAATTCACGTTTAACTTATCATTTAAAGTTTAATTAATAGTGCCATTTTGAGTAGAGGATACAATCCCTTTTTTGCTCTAGCGATTCTGCTTTTGGTAAATTGCGATGATGGTGGCCCTTTTTACTTTCAAACCTGAGGAAATCGAAAATGCAATACATTTGAGAGTTTCCTTCAGCTATTGTCCCATTTCACTCTAGCATATACGTTAGCATCTAATAGATTTTCGTGGCACATGTGTGGAGCTGTCTACTGTTTCTGGGATGCCTCCCAGTTTTGAGCCACTAAACGTAAAGCTTGGGATAGTTACGCATCCAATCACCCCATGTCATTAAATTGCCAGCTCCACTGTACCCCGAAGTCAAAAGACTGAGAACTGCCTGAATATATCTCAACTAAGGCACAAGAGGGCAGTGTTTAGCGATTTGTTTCACATAGTTTTAACAGAAAACTAGTAAAAACAAATGGGGGTCTCTAGGACATACTCTGTACCCTAAATGCAAAACAGAATACAAATTTCTTATCGAATCGAGAAATCACTTCAGATATGATGAGTTACATTAAAGTCCCCCTCAGTCTCAAGATAATCAATCTACTCCACTTCTAATATTTGATAACCGGTTTATTTGTTAGTATGTATAAATATTTGAAATTTTAGTAAGATTTACAGTATGTAAAGAAGTATCACTTCTAGTTATCACTTTCATTGTTAATGTGGTAGCACCTATCCTGAGTCAATTATTATAGGTGGAATGGTCCATTAGTTTTTGTATCGTTTCAATTCCTTATAGTAATTACTTATTACAAAGGAATAGGGTTTGGTCTGTGGCCTGAATTTATTGAACTCAGAACCCAAGTTTTCTAATTTTTTAGATTGCTTCTCATATCTTTGCCTATAAGGTAAGTACAGAGCTTTAAATTCCGAGGGGATTCTGCTATATAGGCAGAGTAGGAACCCTCTAGGTTTGAGAAGTTTGTGTGCTCTTGTTCTAATCGATCAGTGTGGATTGCTAGTCCTGGTTTGTCCCACTTGAAAGTAGGTGTTGCTACATTGCTACCTACGTTTTCGAAGCGGGGAAACGTGTTGCTGAGACGTCTACTTCATGTAAACTGTTGTGTTTTGTTGCCTGATTGATGTATTTTTAATATCTGTTTTCCTTTTAGTCCGAAAGGGCCGCTCTGCGCAAGGATCCCATCGGCACTATTCTTGGAATCTCTCCAAACGACTGTCGCCATCCCCTTATCCCACCGAAAGAATTTCTCAATGAAACACTGAATGATTTCATTGTGGTAAGTACACCCATTTCCCGTTTTTCTTCATTTCATTACCATAAATTTTGTAAATTTGTATATGACTTCTAATGATTTCCAAGTTCGCATGAGTAGCTTTAAATTTTGTTCCAATTTGAGAGGCATTATTTTTTTGTATTTGCGAATTCACTCTTAAACCGAAGTTTCTAATTCATCTCTTATTTGAAAATAAATGTTAACATCGGATATTCCCTTAAAAAAGTAACGAACATTCTAGAGTCTGACAGGTTGAGTTAGACCTCGGGCGCATTGGACAGTCATTGAGTAAAAGAAGAAGGAGTAGAAATTGAAGAGGGGATAAGCATTGCACGAGTGAAATCAGGGGAGTGATAAACAGGGGTATTCTAGGTACGATGAGGAAGTTCGTCATCGTCAATGAGCAATCAATGAAAAATCGTCGGCAGACAGGACACGCAGATTAGGAGCCCAGTATGTGTGCACTGCAGGTCATTTGTCTTTTTCAGGTTTTTATGAATTGCATTCTAGTTGCCAGTGTCTTTTAGAAATAAAATGACCGTTGTTCTTCCTTAATTTCTTTTCAACGTTTAGAGTTAATTATGAATATTGTTTTTGTTTCATTATTCTGGGAAGAATTTGTCTGAAAATTAGCCTCACTGCTCCAGAAAGTCGAACTAACCCACTCGGTATTATTCATCATGAACTTGATTTCTCATCATAGTCATGACTTTATATGGGCTTTCTTTTCAGATTTTATTAGTTCTGCAGCAAATTGTAGAAACTATTGAACCAGATCTTGATTGTAGAAGCTAAGACTATAACAATCAGTTAACAGCGACAATAACAGTTTTAGAGCAGAACACCAAGAGCTGGCTAGGTCAAAATGTGTTGATCAAGCCACTATGATGATTGAAGCGAGTAAGTGAAGGATGAGGAACACAGGGGATGGAAGAGGAGCATAGGGAGCCGTTAAATGACTGATGTGCGTCTGCGTGTGACATAAATTATCTTGTGTCACTTGGGTTAAGGTGCGTGCGGATATGAGTACAGCGTATTTTAAATTTAAGGTGACAGTTATAGGAAAAAGTGAGAATCGATAAACATGTTTAAATGTGACGGATAGTGGTTTGATTAATCTTAGCACTTAAACATCTTAAGCCTCGATACTCTGAAGAAGAAAGAGACACCAATCATAATTTAACCTCTTGGCCAATCTTTTTAGGACCAACGTCTTAAGGTTTCTGTCTCTAATGTTTCTATTATCGAAATCTTCTTTTGATTTTGAGTGAACAGAGTTTGTGGAGCTCTGCTAACAATACTTTAGCCATCTCATCTCAACCATGTTAGTAACATAAGCTGCTGATTACTGTAGGAACTAATAGACCGGACCTTGATTGTAGAAGTTATGACTAGTTAATCGCTAATCACAGTAAACAACAGTCTCAAAAAAATAGAACACAGAGTTGTGTAGGCCAAAATGTATTGAACAAACCATGATGGGAATTCAAGTAAGAGAGAGATGAGGAACAGAGGAGAATAGGAGGAATCGTACGAGCGGATAACTGGCAATTGCGTGTTTGGTTTGAAATACAGAGAGCCTATATGAGTCACTTAGGTAAGGACGAGCAGATGTACTTTTAAGTAAAATGAGGCAATTATAGAAAAAAAGGAAATGAATAAACTTGCCTACACATGGTAGACGGGTTTTAAGTCATTAGCACACAAGAACGTATTTTCATAAAAAATGGGACTAAAGGGTTATTTTGGAAAATGCATTGAGTTACCCTTCAGGAATTGCAGTGTAAGATTTCTAATGTTTCTTAAATGTTGAACCTTCATCGTGGGATTTTTGAGAGCGATCTCCAGGCCAATCTCTATCCCTATCGCAGTATTCGGATACCCATTTAATAGGCAACTGGGTTTGTGAAGCTTCCGATTATCCTGGTCTTTAGCGTAAATGAAAACCATAGACCCCTCATATAAGGGACTGAATGTCGCTTTCTTAGCCTATTATGACTGCCCAGCAATTATTCTGTCAGTTTCTCCATCCACATTCATTAAGCATGTTTTTTGGATAGTCACCACACACTCATTTTCTTTCGTTGTTTTTCTTCTCAATTTCTATTCAAATCGTCTCTCTTCCTCTCATTTGGATTTTTAGCCAGGATATACTAATCCCACCAAAGTCTTCCTCCTCATCTTACTTAATCATGACTTTTTCAATGTTTTATTTCTCATTGTTTCCTTTTGATTTCTGTTTAAGATAACTTTCATGGGATTCCGTGAGGTTAAGTCTTTCGCGGTTACCGGACACCCCTAGGCTTGTACTAATAAGGTTTTAATAGATGAGCCTTTCAGCTTAACGTGGTTTTTACGCTAAAATGAATCGAAATTTGGCCAGCGGCTGCTATATAATCAGCAAGTGCAGCAATTAGATTTCTTGGAATCTGTTTTTACTAGAGATCTAGATTTTTTTTAATTGTCAACTTTTCATTATCTTTATTCTTTATTTCTTCTTTAGGTGGAGAAAGACTTTGCCAACTTCCGTTCAAAGCGTTCGTCTCCCTCCTCTTCATCCACTGGCTGGCCAGAGAAGCTCTCTTTCATGGAACTACCCTTCATGCTTCAGACCACCACGAAGATCACCCAATTACACTATGACAATAGACTGAATATGCTGCATGAGCGTCAAGGAGCAATCTTTCATGCCCTCTTTGCCACTTCTAATTTGGATGCTGCCCTTGAAATGCCCTACTTTAAGATTTGTGTCAATCGGGATCGCGTGGTAGAAGATGCACTCATTGCCGTATGTATCTATTCTCATGTGTTGTGCACGAAGCTTAGTCTAAATAAGTATTTATTAAAGGACATTTTATTAGTTATCTATAAAATGAAACATGTGAAGAGTCTGTAAGAGTATGGAAGGTAGAAAGATGGATCAAAAAGCATAAGATGAGGGGAAGTGATCATCTTGCCACACTGGCCACTACTTTCTCCCACATCATGAGGCCTGAGGGTGACATTCTAGCTTGGTCCACGTTCTGTAAGTATTGCTGTACTGGGTTTGCTAGGTTGTCAGATTAACCTCCTTCCAATTCCTTCGTAGCGTTGGGTTTGGTGGTTTACGTCTGAAACGTGCTGAATATTTTTTTATCATAAGCAGATTGAACTAAGTGTTTGTTAATGGCCAATAGTTGGTAATAAGTTCCTGTGTATCTTGTTAACGCATTAGTCGTGTGCGTATTACACTGAATTTATCGCAGCATTGTTATGGGGTGGATTCAAGATTTGTTACGCTATTTCATTCTTTCAAATTTGTTTCTTTTATCAGTGATTCAACTGCTGTAAACTCTAGCTATTAGATCCCACACTCGACAATAACTTGATTTTTAGAAGATGCGATTATTTGGTTTATACTCGTTTAAAATCAACTATTTTTCTGCTTTATCGCTATTGATTTATTAGGATCCTTCTTTTTGCTAAACCGTTTTGTGTTAATCTAACTATACTGAAGTCCGAGCAATTTTAAATCTTGTCATCTACGTACAAGAATTTCCGTACATGCGATAACTTTAATTGAATTCAAATAAATTTGCCTTTTGCTTTAGACGGGCATGTTTTTCCATTTCCGCCTTTCCTTTGACTTTTATCATAAAGGAACCCTTTTGCTTTATTTCCCTTGTTTACCTTTTACCAAATCGCATTCTATTATTTTCGAGTCGGTTTGCAGGGCTACATGCTCAATTCCCCTATTCCAATTGAAAGAGAAATCCTTTCATTTCAATGTGATTTGCACTCCATTTGTTCACAAGGTTTAATTTCGCCAAACTACACTTTTAATCCTTTTTTACGTATGTGTTGTATTTCCACACGATTTTTTTTTCATTTAGTTATTTTTTTCCAATAGCTCCTCACTTTTTTTAAAATTCCAACGTCTGGATTGTTTTTTTCCTAATAATCTAATTACCCGCTTGACTTCATCACATTCCGAGGTTGATATACAGTCATGCGTCGTTTACACTGTCAATGAAAGTCTTAAATCTCAGCGTTGACACGTTAGATTTGGTAGAATTTTTATTGGAGAAATGAGCAATCGAACGGTTTGATTTTCCATGAATGACTTTCTTATTATTTAAAAACAGGTCTTAAATTCCCTTCCTTTACCAGTGTAAGGTGTGGCTTACGTCCTTTCAGAGGTTAGAAATAAAACACTAATATTTTTGCACATGTTACGACCGTCACAGATATAATCACTTTCATAATCTCAGCTACCCTTTTTGGTAACAATAACCTGGACTGAGTAGAAAGAAGGGAGAAGGCTTGTAACTGAATGAAAAGCTTCTCTTTGCCGTCCCTTCATTAAGAAAATACCGTTCCTTATTATTTTGATAAAGGATAGTAAGAAGTTAAAAAATTAGCCAGTCATATAATTTTGAGGAGACTTCAGTTCCAGATACTAGCATAAATGAGCACTAATCGAGAAATCAAAGGTTCGAGAAGAGATTAGCAATGAGACCATTCTGATGCCTTTGGTGTGATCTTTTCGAATTCAAAGAAGATACTCATCAATGAATGAATATTCCCACGAATATGACCTCTAGAATTATTCCTTACAAGTTTGAAAGCCCTATATGCTTTTGTTCTAATTATATCCCTTCACAAATTTTGCGAACTCTGTTCATGGCTTCGAAAAATTACGATTTCCCCCCTATAATAGTATTTTCTAGTCTGAATATCATTTTCTTCATACGATATTCTTCAAATCACGTTTTTAACTGTGTTCTCATAAAATCTACCTTATATGCCTTTCCTCTGTTGATTCGTCACTTCATTGTTAGGTTCCCCGGTTGCTGGGTAATTTCTATTGATTAAATAATTGTACGTTGTTCTTCACATACATAAACACATGCATAGAAATTGATCTCACCCTTCGCTTTTATCGTAAATAAAGTGCCAGGTTCCCTCTAACACCCCGTTTTTGATGGACTTTATTAGCAAAGAGATTCTTTTCTGCCTTGTTTACCTTTTATGCTTGCTCTATCTAGATTAAGCTTAATGAATAATTTTTTCCCCGAATATTGTTAATTTGTAACGCTGATTTTTACTCATCATTCCACTATCCCTATAATTTAATTTTGATTTATTTTTGAAATTTATTCCCTATGTCGTCTTTTTATTCTGTCTCTTGATTTACAAGATCCTAATTAGTTTATTTCTCTCATCACATGACAGCAATATGACGATCACAATGTCGGCGTAAAAGTCCCACCTCCTCTTCCTCATAGAATTCTTAAGATTACGGGCACTGACTCTTTTGCCAATCATAGCTTTCTTTTAATAATCACTTATTTAAATGACCTGTATAATATCGGCAATTATGAGTTTTGGCCTCTTACCAATTAGAGGTTTAACATTTTATTAAGTGAATCTGATCAAAAAACGATCGTTTTAATACTGCATTTTTTGGAAAAAGAAGGGAGTGAAATTTGGAGATTTCTGTTTTGAAAAGTGGACTTTTTAAGACTTAAGATATTTGTAGAATTTAGCTTAGGGGCCTAGTGTTTGAACCGTGTTACTTAATGCGGTTTTATCTTGAATGAAGGTCTGCAAAAAGGGCTGTATTCTTGCTAGTATTTTCTAATTCATTTCTTTGTAAAATAAAACATACTCTTGGGACTCAATGTGTTTATAAGGCAATTTGTTAGTCTGTGTTATTTGAATACCTAAAGAGTGCTTTGTTGCTTTCACAGTCACAGAAATATAGGTCATCAAATCAACCTTTTTTTGGATACCATACAATGCCGATAATATATCCGACTTGACTTGTATATTCTGACATGATTTAATTTTTTAGACGTTTACTCCATAAGGTCAGCATTTGGTAAAGTGATTCAGCCTTTACTGGCGAAAAGATTCTCCAAACAATTTTGAGGTAATAAATAGGTTTATTCACTTTGAGTGAACATAGCTTACGAGCTATGCTTACATAAATTTTTACCTATCTCTTCTCCACTACGTTACGACTAAGCTACTGAATACCAAGTATGATCACCTTGCCTTCTCAATCACTGGAAGCAAAAATGATTTGAAGTTCCACGACGGACCATCGTGATTAGAAATCCGGTCAATAAGCACTGTATGTCCTAGACAAGCATTTGTTATACTCCAGTAGACAAATCACGAACTTCGAATTTTTGAATGCAAGCAATTCATCTCGTTAATTTTGTACAACCCAAATTCAAATATTAAATGAAGTAAGATTCTTTGATACCTTGAAGCTGGTCAACATGTTTTTGATCTCTTCCCTCTACCATTTGCTGGACTTTCTTTTAATCGATTTTAATTGCTTTCCCCAATTAAAATTTGTAATTTTTTTTGTATTATAGTGGGTAGTAATGAAGAGGTAACAAATAAATATAGGTAGTTATAAGATCACTACAAATATCGCCAAATTTCTACTACAAAAATTCTTAATGCCTACCGTTTTCCATTGGATGTTAATAACCAACTAAATTTTTTCAGTTAATGAAATGTAGTAATGTTTCTTCTGTTCTTTAAATGTACAAAATGTTAAATTTTGAGTGAGAGCTAATCCTTATCATTTGTTGCCGCTGACTAGTGATTGCTTTAATTCAAGTAATTTATTCAAACCCGACGGGAGAAAACTCGTAACTCAATGACACGCTTCTTTCTATTTTTAAATTGTAGTCGCTTCAAATTATAAAAGAATGACATTATGGAATTAGTCGTAATATGACGCAAGTCCTATTTCGGAATATTCTTTCAATGCGTCTTCCGCATTGCTTGGGATATGGGTTTTGTCTCAAATTGACAACAAATAGATCAGCATGTTCGATGTTTCATCTGTGATAATTTTTTACCAAATTTTTTCGCGTTCTATTCGTAAATTCTTTAAAATGTTGGCCTTCGTGTTTACTGTATGATTCAAATGTTATGCTTGTTTATTTTTCTCATTTTTAAACAGTTGGAGTTAACTCGAATGGACGCTGTTGGTGACTTAAAGAAGCAGCTTTACGTTGAATTTGATGGTGAACAGGGAATTGACGAAGGCGGTCCCAGTAAGGAGTTCTTTCAGCTCATTGTGGAACGCATTTTCAACCCAGATTACGGTAATTCCCTTCTCTCTCTGTATTTGATTATTGCTGGGGACAAAAGCTAAAAATACGGTCGAAGGTAACCTAAGTATTACTAATGCTGGAGAATAGAGCTCCGGTAAAAATATAACTCATCTAACTGTTTGTTTCAAAATCAAGATGTAAGAAGGCGAATTTGATATTTTCAACTTATGCAAATAGGTTATATATCTCTCTGGGGATTATAAGATGGATGTGGAGAAGATAGAGGTCAAGTCAAATCGAACATGCATCGAGATGCTAGGGTAATTGCGGCCTAGCATCGCAAATGCTGACATCATTATAAATTCTATTTTTAGGCATGTTTGTCTTTGAAGAAGAGTCTCAATGCTTCTGGTTCAATCGTAACCCTATGGCTGAAGAGCTAGAAAGGGAGTACTGTCTTATTGGAACTATTCTTGGTCTGGCCATCTACAACAGTGTTATTCTTGACATCCACTTCCCTGCTGTTCTTTTCCGCAAACTGTGTGGCAAACTGGCCTCAGGATTGGAGGATCTCAGTGATGGATGGCCATCTCTGGCTCATGGACTTCAGGTGAGCATTTTGAAATGGAACTAGATCTTCATCTAGGTAATCCTTACTTAAGATGAAATGTGTAAACACTTGGGCTCTTCATGTTTTTACTAAACTTAAAGCACTAATAAAAAAAGAAGACTTAGTGAGATGTGGCGATATGGGTTGACTATGGTTCGTCTTTTATACATACATATATAAATATATTCCAGATAGAAAAAAACTTGTGAACACTACTATGACAGAATATTTGCATTAGGAGAAGATGAAAAAGTTGCTACGTAGAAGATTACTTATGAAAGAGCAGGTGGTAGATAACGGGGAAAATCAACAAATAACTTACAGGCCAAAGGAAAATTTATACAGAGGGCAAAATAAAAATTGAGTCAAATCAATAAGCAAACTTAGAAAACAGTCAAACAAGCAAGGAATGACCTTACTAAGTGTGCATGGTCATATTGTGGGCTAGCTTGTTAATACTTTGACGAAATGAAAACGATGAGTAAGCGGATGCGTCATAAGGCGCCAAACAAAGAACTGGAATGGCGCTTCAGTAGAAAATTAAGCGGTGAAATGTCGGTTGAAGTGTTCACTAGGGCATTAGAGTAGGTAGTTTATTTCACGTGCTTTTGCTTACGTATTTTGTGTACTTTTATTGAAAAGTACAAATTTGCTCCACACAGATATGGTTTGCCTATGTTTGATGCCATTTGCTGATAAATTAGTAAGTTGCAATAATCAAGTGAATGGTTCACGAGATTATTGCCTTACTTATAAATAAAGCTGAGTACTTACGAAACACAGTGGAAGGGTGATCAAGCACATTTATGCATTATGCTTCGAGAGTAAATCAAACGTCTTTTACCGTTAGCACAGAATGGGAATTTACCTCTATTAATACATATATATAATATAATATATTATATAGCTTTTACCTTAATATGGTGATTAATTGCATGTGCACGCATCCATTTCTCGTTAGTGGGGTCCTGCTGACGAGAATAGCAAAAATCTTATCGTTGATTGATATCTTCAATGATACAATATTGTGGTGTAGATGCGTTCAAATTGCTTGGCAATTTGATAGGTTCTCATCGTAATTCTTTAACTGGTAAAGATTTTACACCTTATTGCTATTGACCTACGTAAGGAGACAAATTGATGTGTAAGTCAATGCACCGTCTGACGGAAAACAAAGGAATTTCGTGGAATATTGGACATCGAGTCATTTTATTTGACATTCTAATCATTATTGGATCACTAGTATCCAAAATATTCTTTATTTGAACTACATTTTAAAACATTACATATGTTTGGCGACTTAAGTATCCAATCGTTCGGGTGTTATGAGTACATGTCCATCAGTTGGGGGGTCATTAAACCCTGATATATGAAAATCAGAAGGGTCTTTTTTTACTCACTTTCGGAGATATAAATTCTATATTGGCATTTATTAATCATGCATTTTTCTTTGCTTTAGATTTAAATCTGTCTTCTCTAGTTTTATCAAAGATTCGCTTGACTATCCTTATAAGATAATTGGGCTGTTGTCAGCTTTCAGTCACATTCACAAAGTTAATCCCAGAAGGAATGGTAAAAATGATTTGAATGTAAGTCAACGGCGAATAATGACATTCGCGGCAATCGATCGACATCCTTTAATTGTCCGGCTTGTGTTGCTATTTGCAAGCCAATAGATGAGTCATGCTCACGTATTTTGAAACGTGGTATGTGTAGACTGACCAGAATGCAATGACAAAATGTACTCACTGATACTAAGTTTATTAATGCTATTATTTACCTATTCAACCCATTATTCACGAATTGAAAAAAAAGTGATTGAAATAACCTACTTTTGTAGAGACGTGATCATTTTTAGGTTGTTTTAAGTTTAGGTGTAAGTGCAAAAGTGGCCTACCAGAAACATTCCGATGATGATATCTTTACTTTTGATCGCTTTGTTTCATTTTCAGTAGAATCCATTACATGCCATATTTTATAAAGCCCTTGTATATAGTAAAAAAATTAATTTCTATCAACAAACTTCGATTCCATAACGTCAGGCCAGTCTATCAGATTATGCTCACGTTTACCCTTTAATAAGTTGTTGTATACCATTATCTTAAATGCGATCGTAGTTTCCGGAAAGCTTAAAAGTTGTTAATACGTATTTGTCCCTCCATTGACTAAAGTTAACTTAAAGTCTAAGTGTATTTATCCGGCTATATGTCTTTTTTCGGCCTGATGCCAACGTTGACAAATTTCTCCGTTTGAAAATAAAAATTTCGTCAAGTCAGCAGAAACCAGTTAGACGTTGTTTATTTTTTTCCGTGCATTTGTACACTTTTCTCCTTTTGACCTAAAAATTTCGTGGTGTGGTTGCTTGCGTATCTGACCTAAAAGACTCATATTTTCTTGCAAGGCTCTTCTGGACTATGATGGTGACGATTTTGAAGGTGACCATTGCATCAACTTTGTGGTCAATTACAAGGATATGTTTGGTCAGGCAGTGAGCCACGAATTGATTCCTAATGGGGCTTCAATTCCTGTTACTAAGGCAAATCGACAGGTACATGACCTTCGCCCTTTTGTCTAGATGATATCGATTTTCTGATGATCGTATTGCCGTATTATGTTTCAGGAGTTTGTGGACAAAACAGTGGACTTCCTACTCAACACCTCTGTAAAGAAGCAATTTGCTGCCTTCAGGAAAGGTTTCCTTTTGGTGGTGGGTGACACGCCTCTATTTCATCTCTTCTCTCCCTCTGAGATTGAACTTCTTCTTCTTGGGAGTCAGGTACGTTGATGTGTTGCGGTTTGATTCAAAAACTCCACGCTCACTTAAGGGGAGTGTTAACAGTACTTGGTTTGGGGAGAGAGCATGTATTCTGGAGCCATTTACAAGAAACACATCTCACAACCCTCTCACCTATTGAGCAGAGGCAATTAGAGCAGTCGAATTGATTAACGCACTAATAACCTTCGGTTTTACTACATCTGACTTGAAAGATAAAAGACTCTCTTTACCTTATTTTAGTTTAAACTAGATGATGAAGCAAAAATTCAGGCAGTAAACACTATCATAAAGTCTCAGTGATAATCCCAAATTTAGTTTGGTTCATTTTTCTGGCAGCAAAAGCTAGACAGACAGCTAGAAACTTGTTAACAAATCATCATATTTGTCTGCAGATTCCTTTACCACTCTGAACTCTAGTATAGAATCTGTCCTTTTGCGTGACGGTTCTCGATGATTTTTGAATCGATCTGAGAGAGCACTTTTCTAATGATCTCTCCCAACTATCCACCGACTGGTTTCTGACCTTGATTGCTTGTCGACAATTCAGCACGTCCTTGAACATTTAAGCGTCTGGAGTTCTTTATTGGGAATTACTTTTCGATCTCCTGATTTAAAGACAAAGGGTGCGGTCGGGACTGCTTTAATCAAAATAAATACAGCACCACATTTTTGCACATTCATTATGCACACTGCTGACGTCAGTCAAACAAAACACCAAATAAATAACAGATTATTTTGGAAACGAAGATTATTGTGCAATATGGGAAAGTAATTTTGTTAAAAATAAATAGATTGTGTACAAATATGAAATGATGGGTTTTGGACGCTGCAATGTCTACTGTGAGCCTCGTTGTCATCACTCAAATATCTCAAAAGTATTTGCTGATCAATGAATTCCTTTATGTTACGATCAATTATTCAAAAATAATGTTCCTGTCTTATAAGTTAATTTGAATGCTCTCTATAAATATTATTCTTTTTACTGGTTATTGCAGTGCTACCAACCAATCGTGTTAAACATGTTTGTGTACCAGAGAGTATTTCTCAGATTCTTGTATTGAAATCCATAGATCTCTCGAGAAAAGGAACTTTCGGTTGAGAATTTTTTAGCTGAATATCTAGTTGATTTTAAAAAACTTATGACATTGAAGATAAATAGACGTGTTTCAGATTTTTCTTATTTAAATTTCCGTTTACGAAATGACCAACTGTAATAAGAGAGAGATATAGAGTAGTAGTGGAGTGGGAGATGCTCCTGCCTAAGGGAAGTGTTGGGAAATTATTTTCTTCAACAGACCTCTGTCTTATTTAAACGTGGATTTCCTGGGAATAAGAAATTAGCTTTCTTCTCTAAAAAAAAGTTAAAAGAAAAGTTTATAAAAGGGCTAAAACGAAAAATCGATTTTTGTTAAAATATGCCTAATCGGACTTCAATCCTCGTTCTCTACATTATCGATTTTTTAGATTTATACACCGAAGTCTAGAAATTCTGCAATTATTGTCTGATCGGGCAGCCAATCATTTCTTTTTGGTATAAATCTATAAAAAAATCGAAGGTATTTTCTTTAAAGTAAACAGTGTTTGAGTCACAGGTTTTCTGTTTTCCTCCTGTTTTGGATTTTAATCATTTACAGTCATAATATTACCTTAGAGGACACCTATCAGTGCCATACGGATAACTTGAATTACATCAGCGGTGATATTGGCTATATAATATCTGTGCCATTATAAAAAATTTACTTGTATTAAGGAATCGGACGAATACGTATTTTGATTATCTTTTTTTCGTCTATTTTTCATGCCAAGTGAAACGATTTAATGTTTGTCACTCTAATTGTTAAATATCAAACACCAAGTCGATTATTAATCATTTTTGAGGCGTTAGGAAAAAATTCTCTGTGCTTTAAAGACGTCATCTGTTAAGATACTATGCCGTACATCTTCTTTATGAAAGTTACTTAACTTGTAAAAGTAAAAATTGGCTATCAGCTAATATGACTTAACGTTGGTCTTTATCCAAAATGGAGAGGATTGAAAAAAATTCATCTAAACTGTCATTTTTATCTTCTGTCCCTAATAGAACTACGATTTCAATGAACTGGAGCGAGTGACAGAGTACGAGGGTGACTACAACACTGAGACGCCCATTATTCGTCAATTCTGGTCGGTAGTACATTCCATGTCCGAGGAAGAACAACGCAGGCTCCTCCAATTCGCCACTGGAACTGATCGTATTCCTGTCGGGGGCATGTCTCGCATGAAATTCGTCATTGCTAGGCAGGGACCTGACTCTGACAGGTTGGTGATCACCTTTACTTAATGGCAGAACAAGAACAAAATTTTTAATGTAACGTCGCTCTACTGCTATGATCCAGGTGTCGATCACATATTGCTCGGACCCAGAGTGAGAGGATAGATAGCAGTCCAGTCTCACCAAGACGTATTGATTTAAGACTATATGAATTGTAAGAAGCGTAATCTAAATGGAATCTTACTAAGGTACATCATATGGATAGGGCAAGTTAATGTGAAGGGGCATAAAGTCTGTATGACCTATGAAAGATAGTAATTGGGGACTAACAAACAAAAATGTGAGGGGAGCCATCTTACCTGATAACCGCAAACCTCTGATCTATCGAAGAACATTATATATAATTATAAATATATATGTATATAAACTGGGTATTAACTTCCCCACTGTTCCACTCTGTATGTTTCTGTTTTTGGCTAATAAGATTGCTAGCTTAGCTTACTCCTAATTCTTCACTAGCCATGTGCTTGCTGGCTCACATATATAGAGGAATTAAAGACGTTCTCATCCAATTGACGTTTGGAAGTCAACCCACAACTGCGTCAATTAGAATTTTCGTCCAGATTGTCAAGACGTCAAGAGTAGCTCTGCCTACGTATTGAAAAAAATTATGGGAAACTTGGAGACCGCCAATGAGATGTGAATTTTCTTGCTACAAAATGTGGACTCTGCAACCTTGAGTTTGTTGATGTCCTATCACTTCAATTTTTAGCTTAGAAGAAACAAACACGTAGGAAATTGGCAATACTAATGTTGAATTTCTGTTTCTTTTTGCATTCATTGGCTATTTTAAATAATTAAATTGAAGGGTCCATTATTTTCCGATATTTCTTTTGTTAGGCTTCTGATATTAATCAAACCTATTCACTATTTTTATGTGTTCAATGTATGCACATTAAAGATGTGATATAGTTAGGAGTTAGTGGTTTCGACTAAGTCAATTGAGAAAGGGATTAGTTAATATGATGAGACGGCTGGAAATGAAGAGGCATTCTTATTAAGGTAGTTTTGAAAGCATTCATGCGCACTTTCAGAGTCTAAACTTGCATTATTTGATTGATTTTTCAATCACGAGAACATGTGCATGGTTTTAATCCCTATTTGTCTTTCCTTCTAGACTGCCGACAGCGCATACTTGTTTCAACGTCCTATTGTTGCCAGAATATTCAAGTCAAGAGAAGTTGGAACGTTGTCTACGGACAGCTATTGACTACTCCAAAGGTTTTGGCATGTTCTAATGGGCCGTATTGCACAGCAGGAAGGGTGTGTGTTTGCGTGAGAGAGGCAATAGCAAAGTTAATACAGCACTGTCTTTCCACCCTTGACAATTTTTATGAACTGTCTATCTTTCCCCGTCTCCCTCTCGTTTATATTCTGCTTTGCTGTCTCTCCCAATCTATTGTTAATCCCCACTCCTCTCCACCCAGTCGTATGAGCTAATTCTATCTATTTGATGACAAATATACACATACATGCCATTTCGCATAGACGTGAGAGATGTATGCGTTCTGGGGTGTTCTTTTCTTTCTTTTCTTTTTTTACTGTCTAGATTGTGTTTGCTTGTTTGTTTGATTCACATTTGAGTGCTTTTACATGTGTATTTATTAGTAGTTGAGGGTGCAATTCCCCAGATTTGACACTACATGAAGATTGATATTACTTTGATATAACTCTAAAATCCCATCTTTTGAGATATTAAATTGAAAAGACCCGCAATCGGAGAGCGAATATGAGTTTTTGGTACAGAATTTGCTTAACAGATGACGTAGGTTCGAACCCCATCACGTGTATTCAGTGAGTGCATTGGTCACTTGTTGGTTAAGATTGATCAGTGGTATCCTTATTGCCTGTTACATTAGTTCGTTTATCGACCTCTCTCAGTTTTTTACCTCCGTCATACCTACGACTCGGCTTTTAAACTGTTTATCGATTTCCCACGTTGTTTAACTACTTGTCATTGAACGTTGCTTTAGTTAATAGTCAATTTTCAATTTCTAGTTAGGACGTAGATGCTCTTTCTATAACTCCTAATTATTAATACTCTACCATTGCTTATATTCCCTTTCTATTTTGTGGCGGTGAAATTCGTAAAGCTTGGAAAGGCAATAGCTTAGTCTATTCTCTCTGTCCTATGTTTATGATATCTAAGCTGGAGCCTTTTCTGGCAATAAATTTGCCAAAAGTTGGTTACATATGGGTTTTTCGGCCATTCTACTGTCCTTCAGCAGAGACCAGAGTTTGGAATTTGACAAATTTGACTAGGGGCATCTGTTTCCATAGGTACTATACAAATTTTAAACTTCACAGTACATTAAGTGCCGTTCATATTTTACAAATCGTCTCTGCTTTATTCACAGTTTTGTATAACTTGCACTGATGGGAGAAATTCTGCTAACCCTCCTGGGATTTTAAGTAATGAATAGATCTGTTTTCGTTTTATCACTCACTACCGATTAGATTAAGGGTGTACTTCCGGAAAGTTACCAGTACAATTATATTTTCAAGTCAATATTAGATGGTGAAATTAAATTATTTAATCGATTTGCTGATTCTATTAACCTTAAAATGTAATGCAATTGTGATTATGCGTCAAGTTAACAGCCAATCATTTGAAACTAAAATTTTATCTTATCCAATAAGGGGATTAACACACAAACTGTACTAATTGGCTCATTCACTACTGTCCAATGAAAAAACTGCACCACTTTTTTGATATCGTCCAATGTGCATTTACTCTCCAATATCCTTTTTCTCATTCTCAGATGAATCCTTCCGATTCGATACAGAACCTCCCTAATGAGACGGAAGAAAATGCAGTAAATGTGGACGTGTTGCGTCTGTTGGCAGCCAGGTCGGCAGAAATGATGGTTTGTGAATCCTCTCTTCACATAGCAACGGCACGAGCCGTCGCTCCACTTCAACGACTTCCCGTCCGCCTTCGTAGACGTGCCGCTAGCCACAAAGTTCAACGCCTTCCAAGACGTCTGCATCAGGGGGTCGCTCAAAGTGTAACTTCCCTTCATTTAAAAACATTAACTTATAAGTCAACTTAGGCTAAGCATATACGTGAGAAGTCTGTTTATTTGCAAATTTATTATGCAATAGTGTCGTTGTAGCCTCGGATTTAGTCTTCGAGTTAAGGATTATTGGAGAAAAGAGTTTGCAAGCAGTTTTTTATTTAGTTCGTATTTGAAAACCATTTCTATTTAGGTTTCTGTCGAGCTAGTTAAGTTTGTCCTTAGTCTATTAATTTAGGATTCGAAGTATTTTGTTATGGAGGCCATGTAATAATGGGAATTATTTGAGTCTTAACAATAACTTGATCAATATTTTTTTGTATTTACATATTCATTTCCAGTAGTTTACTTGTAATGTTTAGTTCTGAAGTTCCTTTTTATTAATGCATTTCTCTTCAATTAATATACGAAAACACACATCCGGTACCGTAAAACATTAAAGCAATGGTTGTGCCTTACTGTTTTTTAATCCCTTGTTAATGGGTTTTTGTGTTGAAAAAATTCAAATTTGACCATTTTATACTCATGATGTATTTATCCACTTGAACATTTCTTTCATTCTTTGGTTGTTTCTTCTTGGTCCTGATTGTTCATGTACTTCATATTTGTTTTTAATTGGTACCTTAAAGAAACGAAATAGTCTCTAGACTCTAGAAGTTATATCCTGATACAAACAGGAATATCAAGTCACAGTTAATGTTACTTCCTATTGCTGAGATTTAGCTACTAGTCGATAGCATAGGACCCATTTAACTACAAGTTCAAAAGTATCGAACGTTAAAAGTCTTCAAGGGCTGGATGCTTTATGTGGTAGGTACAAATGTGAGATAGTGTCTGGAGAGCTTTTTTTCTAATAGTTATAGGGGGTTGATCAAGCTTGAGGTAAGCCAATTAATCCTATGTACTTGAGTCGAAGACAAAATAAGGGTATTAGGGAGAACGCTGTTAATTTGACAGTTGAATTTTAAGTGGGATCCATTGGGTAAACTCTATTATTTCAGTGGGAGCGTATTTATAAAACAGACAGTCATACATTCAGATACTCTCCTCCTAAATGCATGTCACATGCTAGTTAGCTACGCAAATGGAATTATTATCTGTTTAACTTGAACTTAACCTTCTTCCTCTTTGTAGTTAAGCAAGAAGCTTGTTGATCACGCCAAGAAGTGTCGTCGTTTTCGTCGCCGACCTCAAAGACTAGCAGCATTGGCAGTGCATCGAGCCCAAATCCCTGTTAGCAATGCTGAGGGTGATGGTGTTCAGGCTCGTTGGATCCCAACTGCTCTATGGCACGCTAAGCGTTTCCATGTCATCCAGAACTGGGGGTGGAGAATACCGTATGCTCCCACAGATAAAATGTTCAAAACTCTCCAGCGAGCTACTACCGAGTATTAAATCATAAATATTAAATGTCATCTTTAATGAATATTTTGTTTAACTATAGAGATCAACAGTTAGTAGTCGAAAGCTGTGAAAAACAGACTATATGTGATTTGAGTTCAATGCAACTTCTTTTACTCTTCCTCAAAGCCAAACAGAGCTTTAAGAGATGATGGTCGCGATTTTGATCGAGCCTGTTGAAATGTTCTATTTACTGACCAATTGAAGAATTTTCTTATTATTTTATAGATTCTGTTAGCGACTGCAGTGCACTTGAAAAATTTATCTTATGCGATCCGTAGATATTTATTGATAATAACGATACAGCTGCTAATATAAGCCGGACTGCCACTGCAATACCACTATGTGCCCACATTATACTGTCTACAGCTGTTTGGACTCAGTAGGAAAACGGCTGAGGTCTAGAGCTCAATTATGACTTTTTTATCCGCTTTATTAACTATTTATACATAGCCAGGATATATGGGATTGATTTTCTGCCTAGTTGATTAGTTGGTCAGCAATGAAAAGTTCATTCCCGGGATAAATGGTTATCGAAAACCCGGTGCCAAAAGGACGATTCGTGTTAAAAATTATATAAAATCTGTCTTATACATGCTTCCTGCTAATTAAAATTAAATTTTTTGATTAATTTAATTGTATCTGAATTACGAAGAGACCCGGCTATCAAAATGGAGTTTTTTTAAATCGAGAACCATATGAAGCTTGGTTTAAAGAAAATCGATTTTCTTTGTGTAGCAGTAGGTTAGTAAATCGTTCGTTCCTCATTTTTGTGATAAAAATAATTGGGTTTTCGCTTAAAATTTGGTTTAAAATTCCCCGGTTGAATTTTCGCTATGGATAATAAAGTTTGACAGATCATTTGGAGTACGCGTGTGTCTAATCATACATAATTTTTACTCCTGTATTCTATGTACTATTAGTGAATATATTTGCATCATAAAAGGCACAATGGAATAGTTTCATTGCACCTGTGATAGAATTCATAAAATTCCATGAATAAAATTTATTATTGGAGCACTGGTTACTTTCGGTCTCTTTTCTCCCATGTTCATGCTTGAAAAATGAAGTCCCCTCAGTGCTACACTGCTAATCAGATAGCCAATCAATTTACATATCCTAGCTGTATATAAACAGTTGTGTTTTCGTAATTGTTAGGCCATCATTGGATCATAAATCTTTTGTCTTCTTCTTACTGGGTCTAAGTAACCGTACCCATAGTTTAATTCAGTAGGCACCTAGAAATATTACAGAAATTGCCTAGATTATACCAGCGGTACGTAACCTTATCTCGGTTATCATATATCATTTGGTGTGTGCTATCGCACGAATTTCTTTTGGGCTAGCGGAAAAAAGATGAATTTTATTGTATTGAGTAGTCAATTCTCTGGAGTGGGTTTTTCTTATATCCCCTTTGGACTCGAGTGCATTAAAATATGAAAATAAGTATATTATTATTATAGAATCATATGAAAATTTAAATTTATAATGTGATATATCTTTTTTCACTTTTTAGTCGCTGTATGCTGATTGATCACGGCTATCTAAACTGTTTCGCCCTTACTGGATCCCTGGATATATTAAATCGATGTATAAATGAAACAACCCTTCCATATTATGTGTCCAGCATTAGCATTAACCTTCCAGATGATACCCTACCTTTTACAGGATTTCAAGAAACTATTCGCCTACTATGCCGTGAAGCCATACAACCTCAAGCCCCAATCGGTATTGCTCGTCTGCCAAACATTTCCAGACCTATTCTCGGCCCTCTTCGAATACTCAGAGGCCCAGTTCATCAGTTGGAAAGTGGTGAGAAGCATTCAGTGGTCTGGTTCTGGTTGCATCCTAGCATGTCTTCACACTCTTGGAAGATGCTCTCTTCCCTAAACTACGTTTCTACAGGACAGGAGATAACGCCCAAATCAACTCACATCAATCTATCTGATTGCACCGGTTATCTCTGTCGAATGAAACTAATTGGTCCATTCTCCCATCAAATTCTTACAGATATCCTTGAACCTCATTCAGAGGTGCCTGAAAGTGGAGATTGGTCTTTGTGGAAGGCTCTGAGTGAATATCAAAAGTCCGGTTTGTTTCCATTGGGCTGTGCCCTAACTCTACTATGTTCTCCTTTCCTAAAAAATAGGTGAGTTTGCTTGACTCTGTGTTTTAAATGATGTACTTGTGAATTTCTATTATTGGCCCCTACTTTTAATCCTTACAGGCCTCGATTGAAATTATTCAACCGGAATTGGTTAATTCCTGAACCTAAGGTAGGTGAGGAACCGACAAATCTGAGTGGTGGTTTTGTCTCAAAAGCTTTGCCTCGTGTAGAATTTTCCAAAATTAAACGGGATTCGACTTTCAATGACCGAATCGCTCAGTGGTTCTCATCAGCAAAGCCCTGCTGCTTCTCTAATGTGAGTTGACATGATGTCTATATATAATATCTGCTCTTGTCTTAGGTCATCCATCTAGAATAAAAAGAACTATCTTCGGCAAACTTATTGTCATATCTTTGGATTATTTCCACTCCAATATATTTTTATCAGATCTAAATAATCTTCCATTCATTTGGCTTAGTAGATGGTTAACGTGTCATAGCTTTCTCTCGTGAATCAATCTTCTGCCCGTGTTCTGTGATATAGGTCCCCGTAAAGTTTAAAATCTGCAACTTTACGTTTCGCTCTCATGCTGAATGTTATGAAAGATGGATATCGTGGCCCATGATTACTACATCTTACTCCTAACTGAGATGCCCACAGTATTAGGCGGCTTAACCGTTACTGAATCCCACATCTCCAGCCGCTAAATTGCCAGTCTCATTGTACCCAAAGTTAGTGGACGGGAGAATAACTGAATACAAGTAGAACTTTGTTTTCACAGTTATTTTAACAAAGCTTTAAAACAGCAAATAGCCAAAGAGGGACAGAAATTCATGTATGCGTAAGTAGGACTATATATAGGACGGGACGAGGTGGAAGAATATAAATGGGTCGTGTTCATTAGGGGACCGACTTTACAGACATTCCCACAAGTTACGGCAATTTTCAGTACACTCAAAGCAGAAACGAAGCCAAAATCTGAATTCTAAATGCACCCCGAATCCGAGTTTCACTAAGCGCAAATCATTTTAGATTTTGTATTCCTCCACACTTTTACTCTCTTATCTTAGTTGTTCAATTTACAATTAAATATTCTTAAAACTGTAGGTTTTATTGTGTTCCTTATGGGTTAGCTTCTACAACTTTCAAAAGGTTTTTGTTTAACCGTGTTTTTTAAGACAGGAAGCTTTAAATATAATATCGTTTTGATTAAATCGATTACGCATATTTTTATCCTAAAAATGCGAATAGGATAAATTGGGCTTTTTGGGAAAGTAAGGTCTTCTCTTTATCCCGACTTTATTTCATGGCAGTGATGGCCCTTTTATCATTAATTTGTAGAAGTGATTTGAATTTCACCAGTACTTTTTCATATCTCTTTTAGACCGGTATCCCACTCATCCTAATCCAAAACGCGACCGCCAGCCTAGCTAGTCAGAAATCCCAATGCGTCGGTTGGGACATAGTTCTGCCAAGACAACTCCTCAGTCCACCCATCGATGAAAACGAGAATGCAGAACCAGTAGTCAATACATCAGTCCCTCGTGACTTTGTGGTGGCCTGTGTTTACCGGGGGATCCGAGTAGGGGGTTTGAGGGATCAGTTGCGATGGGCTTGTCTTACTACAGAGGCTGCAGGTAGGGTCGATGCCTTTCCCTATGCCCTCTGGCCTGAAACACCTGCCGCTAAACTGGTTACTGATGAGAAGTTGCATATAAAGGTGGAAAGAAATGAAAAGGGGTAAGCCTATTAATTTTTTTAACTATTCCTCGTTTGAAAGATATTATTGAAAACATGGTCATATTTCTAACTTTTTTCGGATTCAATTGACCAGAAGTTTGATTGGAAGTCTGACCAGCTTGTCATTGTCTTTTTACTAGCTATGACTGAAACTGGAAAATGACATACTTCTGTCGCGGAGAGAATGTTGAATATGAAAACGGGGTTATTAGATTGTTCAATCTTAGTATATCAGAAGCTGAATTTAAAGATTAATTACCCTATTTTCGATGCTCCTCTTGCTGACTGAAATTTATTTTAAGAAAAGTATCAAACACGTTCATTTCCTTAGCAGATTCGTCTAAATAATATGAATATTAACTATAAACATTGCGCACAAGCCAAATTTACTCTTTATACGCATTTCGAGGTCGTAGAGTAATTCCCCTTTTAGAAATTTTATCAAATCATACAATTTTCACCTGTTCTCCAGTTGACCACCACTGTAAATTTTGCAGTTTTTTCCTTGAAGATTTTTTGGCAAAACCAAAACCGGTAAGTTTTAATCTAAGGAAAGTATCGAAGTACGCTGAATAGTCCAGGGTCAAACAAAGGATGAAGGGAAGGGGTTTAGAAGAGGCAGGCAATTAAGTCAGGATCTTGGGAGAGTTTTACCTTATTTGAATCACACTTTATCTGATGCATCATTTTAAAATTTTCCTGAGTTCACATTTCAGAATTTAACCCCCAGACACTCTAAGTTACCATATGCTAGCGATGTTCAAGAAGTAGTTGGTCATGTCAGTTCGATGTCTTATGATAGTCAAGAGTACCTCGATACAAGTCGAAAGCGTTTTAAAATCATCATGGATGATAATTTTAAATATATAAAAATAGAAGGAGTGAGAGTCGACTTTGTGTTTCCGGTCCTGTTTAGAGTTTTTCAGCTGAGTTGAAGGATTAGTTATTCCTTTCCTCGATTTTAACTCTATTAGCATATTTGAGTTGGCCAAACTGATTTTAGCTCTTGAAACTAAATAGCGTTGGTTCCTACTACAACACCACAGAGAAGAATCTAAAGGATAAATCACTACGCGTTTCAAACTATTTATCTGTCATTACTAACTCCTGAGACCTAACTTATCTCATCCTCACAGTGGCGCTTAACCTCAATTTCCCATAACTATGTCCGAAAACAATCCTTGTTTATTCTACTTCTCTTTTTTCTTGAAACTATATTAAGCCCCTTTTACACAAACACAAAAACCTAAGCATTCACATGCTTCTACGCTTCTTCTTCTCTCTCGAATCTTCGTCGTTTTTTGCTCAATAAAACTTTGGTCTGCATAACTCTTGCGTTCTACTCTTAAAACTATCGATTGTTGTTGTTAACGGTCATCTCTAGTACTTGAGCTCTAAAAATCTTCCAATGTCCACATTTGTAAGTGCTATCAGTAGTTAACTTGGATCGAATTAAGGTATTCTGGAGTCGGCCTTATAAGAAACTCGCGTTTTACTATCCCCCTTGTTGACCAAATTTAACCATTGCCGTTGGTCATCCACTTCAGCAGAATGCGTACCCATGAGCATCAATCCCGTTGACTACTGTATCAGCGATGTACTAAAGGGCTGCCCTCTTAATAGTCACATACCGCGTTTTATAAAGGTCTAAAAGATCTTGCGTATACATTAAGAAAATACCTTACAAAGTTATTTTGAAATGAGGTAACTTTATGGTGTAAGGTATTAAATGAATTTATTTATGTAACGTACATTATAATCTCTAATTTTGACGTTTGCAAGTTTCTTGCAAACTTTTTTAGGGTTCCTTTTCACTCCTCTTGTTGATAGCTATGTCATTGTAGACTATTATTAGCTTGAACTATAACCTTTAAGTCCAAATCCGGTTTCAATCTTCTCTTTCTATCGGAGGAGTTTAAATGGTTATATTTACTGCTTCTCGGAAAATTTTAAATCGACTATGCGAGAGAACTTAATTTATGCCTACTAAGCTCAGGAATATGATTGTTTAAACCACGATCTGTTTCCCACGTATATTGGATGATGAAAACAGTTTTCGTCATCCATCACTTAGTGTAATCGTATTTACACGGATTTAGGACAATTCAATATACTGATTACCCCTAGTTTTCGCTAATATATCATTTAATTGAACGATCTTTTTTATAATCCACTTTATTATTTATTATTTGAGGTAAACTAGTGCTTGGAACAGTTAGAATTGCCTGAAACTCTTTGTTGCACACTGATTGATTGCATATCTACCTAAAGTATACATTTGACCAAACTTTTTGTTGATATCTGCTAGGGATTCATTATCTTCCTTTCATTCGCTTTGTCTATCGCACAATTTCCCGTTTAGGCAAAGCTAAGTTTGTTTACTCCTATCATTAACGGCAGACAACCACAATCCCAGATATCCTGAAGGTGGAGTCGGGGGAAATAGCAAAATTTATTTCAGTCAAATATTTCTACCATCATTAATACTTTTGACTGAATTGCATAGGCATCTAACTGCGTCTTCTTGGACGAGTGGACAAAATAAAATTTATCATGCTTGTCCGTGAAGCGGAATTGCCTTAAATTAGTCCAAGCCAATCGAGAATTTCCGAAATTTTTCCATGAAGTTATGTTACCTCTTGTAAGCCCTATGCTTCCCACTGAGGTCTATTTATAAAGAAAATAAATTTGCCTTTTAGATTTGGATAAGTTGTAAATAATTGGCTGCCTGGTTAGCCATTAATTGTAGCGGTTGCGAAATCCAATTTTCATACACGAACGATGGACAAAGCCGGGGAATTTCATCCAGGTGCATCAAAGATATTCGATTTCTAATAAATTTATTTCATTTTTTTATTCGTTTTAAGTAAACTAACCGGAGATGCCAAACGTCGTGCAAGGATCAAATTTCGTTGTTCACCTCCAACAACGAGGGACTGGTTGGAGTTAATGAAGTCCTTCCATCTTACGGTACCCACTTCTCAAGGAGAAAGTAGTGATGGCAGTGCAGATAATTCCTTCTTTGTTCTCCGTGACAAAGCGATGCTGGCTCTGGTGGTCCGACGTTTACTGGCTGGTGATCCTCGAGCCCGACATCTCACTGTTGATCATCTCTCGAGATACGATCCTGACTTACCTAGAGCTCTTGTCATGGTAGGTTTACAGTGGCTTTGTACCCCATCCGTTTGTCTTCTTTAAATGATTTTGAAGTTCAATTTAATCTAAGTGGGGAGGGAAATATCAATAACATGGGCTTAAGCGTACATCTTAAGTTGATGAAGTATTTCTTAAATAATTATATCATAATTTAGGATCATAAATGAGGAATGACTATTTAGAAATCTTCAAGGTTATTTGTTTGTAAACGTAAGTGTGCAGTAGA
Source organism: Hymenolepis diminuta (assembly GCA_900708905.1). Lineage (NCBI taxonomy): Eukaryota > Metazoa > Platyhelminthes > Cestoda > Cyclophyllidea > Hymenolepididae > Hymenolepis > Hymenolepis diminuta. Next base: position 745,919 of record CAADRB010000026.1, on the reverse strand, counting down.
ATTATTCTAGGGTAAATCGAAATATTAAGAGTTCATTAAGTTTGCAGGTTCGGAATAAATCTGCTAATATTAATAATATCCGTTAACTGGAATATGCATTCGGTTTCATACGAAGATTCAGACATTGGGATTTCCTTTCTCCCCTTAAGACTTGTGTTGAAGACACTTTCTATCACTATTAACCACAATCTTAACATGTCCTAATGAACTTAACATCAACTGTGACCTATAGTCCCAGTGATCGCGTTGGTTCTAGTAATCATCTGGATCCGGGATTGATAATAATGATTAGTGATGGTGGAGGTTGATTTGGCTGGAAACAAGAATTCAAATTATCTCTTCCTCTCTGCTGAGCAGCCGTAAAATGGAAGAACTGTCTACACAGGGTCAGCCAGACTGTACATTATTGTATTCCATTAGTCCTCTACCACGAAAGTTATCATAGTATTCTCCTTGTATCAAATTAGCTCTGGTAATGTAAATTTACGCATATATTCGTCATGTCAAAAATACTAATTTGGATGCCTTTCGGAGACTTGATTAATCATTAGCCCTCTTAATGCTGACCCATAGGAGAGTTTCTTTCTAATGAACGGTTAAAATAAAATCCTGTTTCCTTCGATAGGGATTTGAAAATTAATACAATTATAAACTAAGCAATAAACAATTTATTTGGTTGTTTTTTAAGTTTCTTATTCAACCCAACCTAAATAAGAAAGAAAATAACCTAATATATACATGTTTATTCGGCTAGTAAATAGTGGTTTGAGTGTGTATTCGACGCGCTCAAAATTAACTGGAGGGAGGTATTCAATGTGTGTAATTCTCTCTTCTAGCGTCAGTTCTAATTATCCACCATTTAAACATTTTGTTTTACTGTTCTTTGACCGATACGTGGCTTCTGCTGTTCCTCGTTAAAGGTATCTGACAGGAAGCGGAATAGAATATTTTCGATGTCCTAAGCAGAATTCATAAAATTTCTGTTAACGGAGCACTGAATTCGTCTAGTTCTGTTCTCCCGTAACGAATTCTTTTATGGCTGTATTATTGACTAACCAGATAGGCAATCAATTCGATAATCCAGCTAGTATGTAAACAGTGGTAGTTTCTTAATAAAGTGAAGAAAAGGCTTTCGTTGAATTATAAGCCATTCAACTTATTTTTCCGCATCTGGTTGGTGGAATCAAGACAGTCACCGGTGTTAAGAGCAGGATACTCTTAGATAGCTTCAGTGATCATATTTTACGAAGTTGCCCTTTTGGTAGCTGTCTTTGACCAAGTCATAATATTTTGACACCATCTGTTTTTTTCCTGTTCTTGGTAAAATTGGGCAACCTTATTTTTGGATTTAAAATAACTTAAAGACAAAATTTTAATAATATCATTATATTGGTTTAATCAGATGAGACAAGCACAAAACTCACCTGTAAGTGCTACTAGAAACTTGTGGGTTTGTTATTATTATTAAAATAAATAGGAAAACATATCTAAGTGTAGCCATTTATTCTTGGGAATCCGTAAACAGAGTAATTCGCTATATTAAGGCTTCTAGTTAAGTTTCGAATTTGTATCATTTTCTCAGTTTTTTTGTGCTTAGAATCCATTAAATGGGAATTTTTGGTAATTCTTCGATACATACACTGTTAACTGTCCTCCCAAATTGCTTGTTGATTGATCCTAACTGTCAAGTCTCTAACGTGTAGGCTTATCATTTCTTGGTTCTCTTTTGTCTTTGGCTCTCTCTCTTCTATCCACACACTATTGTAGAAACTAAGAATAACAGCTAACAACAGTTACGGAGCAGAACACCAAGAGTTGACGATTGGGTTAGATATCATTTGCTATGATTCGGATTGTGGCATTTAACCATAACTTACTTTAGCGTTTGAACATGTCCATGCTTTGTTTATATTGAAGGTTTAAGATCACCTCATTAATCTTAATCTACAAGTTTAATTTTTATTTCAGGTAAAATTAGAAGTGATATCACGAGGGATTCCAGAATCGAAAGCAGAGATATATGCCCCACTAAAAAATGATGACCCTTCACTTCTTGCTGAAGTTCCAAGAAAGCTAATAGGCTATGTGGATGAGGGTGGTTACGCCTTTTCCCATGGTCTATGTATCGCAATTGGCTTTATCAGTTTAGCTGCCATGTGTTCTCTTTCTCAATCAGAGAGACTTCCAAGGGGTCTACAAACTGTTCTATTCAAGAGTAGTAAATCGGGTGTGATAAGTGCTGCAAAGATGACTGTTGTTATATAACGGAGCAACTAATCTGTGAGGTAAATATATATACGTACATTGTGAAACCTTTGTTTTTGTCCTAGATTCATACTTACCGGGATGTCAAATTAGAAAGCTTTATCAGGTTCGTAGCCAATACCAACCCAAGAAAAGCTCTTACATTGTCATGTAAATTCCAGTTTCTTACGAGTTTTAAGGTTACCATTTCAATGACCTATTACTTATATATCGCTACAATGCTTCGTTTATCCGATTTTTTTTCTGAATTACTCTTTTAAAAGGAGGATGGGTTGTCTGCATCCGTTCGCACACTAGTAATTACTGATTGGGATGTAAATTGTCTTAGTGTTTACAAATAACTGAAAAAATAGACCAAGTATGGGGATCTTATATTGATATTATAATTAGCTCAACGGGAAGCAGTGCATTATGTGTCATGAAAAATAGTAATAAGTTAAGAAGCTCAATCACTACCTGAAATTGGAACAGTACATTGCGGGTTATTCTTGACTGAGTTCCCTCTTTTAAGCTTTAGAAATACTTATTCCATAATTGCAGAAAAAGAAACAGCCTATTTCGGTTGATTTTTGAGGTTAGGTTTACAATTCCAGTAAATGGTATGATCAGTTCGACTACTGCGATCTCTCACCCAAAGACGCAAGCCTGGAATCACATTTGTGTTGAAGACGTCTGTAGCACACAGCAGAATAGTACAAAGAAAGACTTCGAAAAGTGGAAACGTGCAACTCAGTCATCTTTATAATACAAGTCTTAAAGGACAAAATACATTTTCAGGTGCTACAAAGCACTAGATTCAGTAGGAATAAAAAAATACGAAGTGATCATAGAAATCTGTTTCAAAGATTGCAGCAATGGAATCGCAAATTATAACAAACTCGACGATAACGTTCGTACAAGAGAAGTTGTAGATAGCCCAAACAGAAGATTCAGTTTATAATATCATTATTTCGATTTATTAATGTAAATATAGACTCTTACGTTACGAATTTATATACATTTGAGCGTCGCCCGTGGGTATTAGTAGCACAGCACAGTTTAGATATCTAAGTTTGTTTTGACGCGACTAATATTTCATAACTTGTAAAAGACAATAGATATTCAACATTATCATACTGATGACCCATCACTGCCATAAAATCATATCTGTTATAAAAGTATCTTAACTTTGTAAAGCACTAGGAAAGGAAGAAACTGAATAGGGTGAATATCTTTTTAAAGATAGCTTAAAGATCAAATAAAATATGAAAAACATGTGTGCTAATTCAGAATTACAACACGAAGAAGGTTCTAGGAATGATACTGCGGATAATCCTAACAAGAAAAAAGACATTAGGGGATATCAAAGGTCAAATGGCGTGCTGTTGAGAAGTAATCTATTAATTATGCAAACAGCAAAAAATTTTCGGAAGTTACTAGGAAAACATTAAGTTGAGAAATAGAAAAGACGATTATTTTGATGATTTTAAATTTCAACTTTATAATACATGTTTAACAAAACGCTAATCTTTAAAACGGAGAGCATTATCCTATCATATGTAAGTGCAAAATGAGAAATAATACTAAATATAAACAATAAACTTCAATAAGCAAAATAATCGAAAAGTTCTTTTCATATTGTGATAACAAACATAAATTATCCGATATCATAAATTTAATAACGCCAGGGAGATCTGACGATTTTGTTCAAGTCAGTCTCAATGTCTCGCAGTCATGCGCTGTGGTAAGCGCCATGTGATGAAAAGTGTTCCTCTCTCTTAGGCTAATGAAGAAGCTTAAACACCTGATTTAGCTATTCCTTAATGGCTTTTATCTCTTCTAGAATTCCCGACTACATCCTCGTGGGAATGTTTATTAAAATGAATATTTAATAAGGTGAGTATTAAATGATGAATCTTGTTCCTCTCTCTTAGACTAATGCAGACACCTAAACATCTGATTTGTGTATACTCATTTACTAGTTTAAAATTATCTTTTTACAGATTATCCGATGAAACCCGTTAAAAGGCATGAACACCAGCAATCTCGAAGCCAACGACGTGGATTCCGAGATGGCCCGGTTGGAGCAGCTCCACAGGTGGGTAGTTGGAGGAAATGTGTGAGGTGGCATCCACGAAATTCAAGTGCACATCGGGTTTATTTGATGTGTATGCCGTTTTGTGGAAAAGTTAACTCGGAACTGGGACTGTAGGCTGGTATCGAGATATTCTGTTTTCAAAAGTTGCAGTGATGACTTATTTTTCGTCTCTAAGACAAGTCATGCAGAAACTGTAGGCTGATGATACTAGTATTGGGTCTGCTAATAGCCTTTTATGATATTCTAACCGATTGTTTATTTTTGTTTCAGCTAAGCAGTCTAGTGAATATGGGGTCGCGCCTTGAGAAAGGTAATGATGACCATTTTTCGTCATCTGAAATAACCTGATGATTTGTAGTCTGATTGTAGTCGAAGTGTATGCGAAATGTTGCTAATAGCAGTGTTTGGTTTTGTTTCAGGCTTACTCCGTCGCCAAACACACTATCTGAACATACGTAAATAAACGTTCGTATTAACACATCCTTGCCTTTTTTTATTAATGAGTTGGTAGGTTAAATTATTGAGCTTATTTTTGCTTCTAAATTGTTTGGGCTTTAGTAATGATATAGTTGAATTCTAGTACAAAACCCCCCACTGTTTATTAAAATACTTCGCATTCGATTAGGCTTTAAAATTCTCGAAAATAGCTTGACAGTCAATCGGTAGTGACGATTGTAGATACCGGTCTGGGGTTTTGATTATATATGGCATAGAAAGTGCACTAGCAGGAACGACGAGGTGCGCCGATCAACTTCGCTTACCAGCTTCCCACTAACACGTCCTTTGAACTTTCGTAGATTACTCCTTCATTTGACATGTGTATTCGGGTTTACCACCTCTGAACCAGAATTTGTTTACCAGTTACAAAACTGTCACGTCGATTCCCATAAAATATTCCACTCTCATGGGGTCTGTGCGTTTGGCAAGGAAGGAAGAGCCTTGGTTCCCTCAACCCGTTACATAGGGTTCATCAACCACAGTAGAAAAAAGCCTGCATCCATCCAGACAAGAATTTGACGTTTAACTACAAAATGTGGCACTATTATGCGGAAAGGTTCAACCTTCACGATTCAGATCGGACTCTCCCACCGTAGCTCAAATATTAGCAAGTGCTCGACAACTAACTCCCTCGACACTTTCAACCCACAAAAAGCTAAATTGATCTTCCAGACAAGAAAATCAGTTATAGCCATTGCAGCCCGCTCACTCGATGGAACCCAACAAAAGTTTTAATATTATACCAGCATGTCAGTAAAATATAAAAACGTAAACAAGACATTAAAGGCGAATCCTTTTATTTACCAAAAAAATTTTGTGAAAGGCGTTATTTGGCGACGGAGTAAGCCTGAAACAAAACCAAACACTGCTATTAGCAACATTTCGCATACACTTCGACTACAATCAGACTACAAATCATCAGGTTATTTCAGATGACGAAAAATGGTCATCATTACCTTTCTCAAGGCGCGACCCCATATTCACTAGACTGCTTAGCTGAAACAAAAATAAACAATCGGTTAGAATATCATAAAAGGCTATTAGCAGACCCAATACTAGTATCATCAGCCTACAGTTTCTGCATGACTTGTCTTAGAGACGAAAAATAAGTCATCACTGCAACTTTTGAAAACAGAATATCTCGATACCAGCCTACAGTCCCAGTTCCGAGTTAACTTTTCCACAAAACGGCATACACATCAAATAAACCCGATGTGCACTTGAATTTCGTGGATGCCACCTCACACATTTCCTCCAACTACCCACCTGTGGAGCTGCTCCAACCGGGCCATCTCGGAATCCACGTCGTTGGCTTCGAGATTGCTGGTGTTCATGCCTTTTAACGGGTTTCATCGGATAATCTGTAAAAAGATAATTTTAAACTAGTAAATGAGTATACACAAATCAGATGTTTAGGTGTCTGCATTAGTCTAAGAGAGAGGAACAAGATTCATCATTTAATACTCACCTTATTAAATATTCATTTTAATAAACATTCCCACGAGGATGTAGTCGGGAATTCTAGAAGAGATAAAAGCCATTAAGGAATAGCTAAATCAGGTGTTTAAGCTTCTTCATTAGCCTAAGAGAGAGGAACACTTTTCATCACATGGCGCTTACCACAGCGCATGACTGCGAGACATTGAGACTGACTTGAACAAAATCGTCCGATCTCCTTAGTATAGTTTTATCACATTTATTTTACTTCATATTATATTTTTATTTTTAAATGTTTTATTAGCCATTTATTCCATAAATTTTGATCAATATTTCTTTTTGGATAATGCATATAGATTGTCCATTATTGCACCAAATATGAAGTAAAATGCGATATCCGTTTTTTCTTATTGTATTTCTTTGCAATCTACTATTATTCAGAGTAATGTTTATTTAGGCGAACTTTTAAATAAAAATAACTTAATTTATCTTTAATTCAGTCGAGCATTATTAATTAGCATCAGAATACATATTATGAATAAATGCAAAATTATTTATTTAACAAATTTGTATTTGAAATTTTTTTTATTCTCTATTTTAAATTAGATAGGTTATGAATTTCCATGTATTCATCGTCGTACACCATATGTCTCCTTTTGTATATCTCTTAACTATCTGGGTTCAAACTTAATAATTGGCATTCGAGAGAAGTCGACACATTAAATTTTCCACAAGTTCATTTGATTACATCCAAAACCAGTTAGTATTTCGAATTACAATTTATATCCTTCAAGCGTCGGTTAATTGCATAGTGCTATTTTATAACAGCTATTTCGCTATTTGTTGTTGTTTCTGGAGTGCCACTTTAATCCTATTTGTGCGCAGATACATAGAAATTTTAAAGTGCCCATAATTTTATTTAACTGTGTTTTAATGTCGGAAAATTGCACTAGAAGAGGTTTTGCTCCTTGGGTTTATGCTGCTAAACCCTTTTGAGCACTCATACGATGTAAAAGATTTAAAACTCACCTATATATATATAGGAAATATGAACCCACCCTTAATGAATATTACTTTACTCTTGTCTTTTTATTCCTTGAGAAGAACTTGCCTAACCAATGGGTATTTGTATCTGATTTTTCATATTATCTGTTCTAGTACCTATCGGTACCATAACTGTAAGTCTTTATCAACCTTAACTTGATTACCTGAAGTTATGAAATGCATTGAGCTTAAAACGATATTGTCTAATACATACATTGGCTCAAAGTGCTTCACAACTTAGTCGAATCGAATTTATTTTGAATATCATACAATCATTTTCGGATGGTCAGATAAATAAATTTATTCGTTTGCACCTGAACCCTACTTATAGAAGGAAATCTGTTTTTCAATATATTGTTTGAAAATCCTTCCATAATGCGTTCAGTTTTTTTAAGATACATCCAATTCATATTAGCTAACAAGTTTATAAGGGACGTAAATAAAATTATAAATCGACAAATGGAACGTCTTCTGCGTCTGAGACATTAGCAGTTGTAATATAGCTAAAATATGATATAGTTATATTCATCGAGGAAGGTTGATTAGGACTAACAAAAGTGGGAAAATATTAAACTATATATCAGTGCATCTTCAAAGAAGATTAGGATGTAGAATAAAATTAACTAGGAGTACTTCTCCTGCAGCATCGCATTCAAAAATCTTTTATTATATGGCAGGTGTTGAAAGCTTATCGTTGGTGTGTAAAACACTGCTTTATTCTAATTTACTCAAGATTCTAACGAGCAACGACAACAACAATTTCAATGAACTGTAACAATTATTTAAAATGTGTAAATAATTATGAATGAAATTAACAAACATACATATTGTTACTTAAACTTCTTTTGGATAAAAATATCCCGGGCAAAGTTTCCATGATAATTTATCGATGATGTATCCACCTGGAATCCCTTATGGGGCTTTCTGGAACTTTCCAAACGAGGATTTTGTTGATTACTGGGTTGGATTTCCGGATTTCCTTTATTCCAAAGCTGTGAGAGGCCAAAAATATACAAGATGGTATCCAGAAGACCCGTTTCCGGTTTCGATGACTTTGCTGCGTACCAGAGACGGAAATGTTTCCCATGATGCACCCAGGTTTGGCCATCGGCATCCACTTCATATAGAACGCTACCTCGATGCCCATGTGCCATTCGGCCGATGATCGCGCACGTAAACTGATGTGTCGATTGCAAGAGTCTTCTTGGGGCATGAAGATGAAGGAGGGAAGTTTGAGTCCTTTGGAAGTAAAGCATTGTGAATCGTCCTGGATCTTCTCCCCCATAGGATTTTTGGCAGGACTATGGTCGTTTTAGGCTGGGTGCTGTGTCGTTCGATATATTGAAAGGAAGCGCCGAGAATCTTTTCTGTTGTCCCCTCACCACGAGACTTCTGAAGTGTCTGTTTCAGGGTATCACCGAATCGCTCTGCCTGGTCATTTGATTGAGAATACTATGATGGACAGTAGACACGGGTGATATTATAACTGCGACAAAAGTCTTAAAAGAGGCGAAGAGGAGTGGGCGCCATCATCGCTTACAATGGACTCTGGTAGTCAACGAGTTGAAAATATATGGCAAAGACTACCGAGCAACATGATGGTTGTCGTGGACTTTAATTGAGTAATTTTGTGCCACTTTGAGTGCGAATCGACCACAACGAAATATGAGAACCCATGAACAGATCCAGCAAAATCTGAGTGTATGGGAGGCAATCGAACTGGAGTTTTGGGTCAGGTGGTAGGATCGTGTTGCTGGGAAGCTTAGCAGCTTGCTGACTTTTAAAAAATCCCTGCACAACTGTTTCGATATTCTTGTCCATTTCAGACCAGTGTGAAAATGTTTTAGCAAATGATTTCATGAGGTTAACACTCGGATGACTGCTGTGAAACTGTTGTAATACGCTTAGTTTGAGTGACGACACGATCGACAGATATAAAGCATAAATTAACACAGGTTTGTAAGAGATCGCTCTTTTGGTCGGATCTCAACCATTCTGCGCAAACATATTTCATGGCTTTCTTCAGCAATGAATCTTTAGCTGTCCCATTACGCATATCATTTAAAGTTTGTGTACAACGTCAGTATAAAAGGTGATGTGTATCTTATTCCATAGTCAGACTTGCAATGACGCTTTCCTCTTCAGGGGATTCCCAGCTGTAGATGAGACGAGAATGGCAATCAGGTTGTCCTTATTCTGTTGTATTTCAACATTTTAGATAGCCAAGATGGCCGACCAATGCTGAAGTCAGCTGGCAATGTAAACTGGAATAATATTTTGGATCCGAAGATAGGGAGAAGGGATTTGTGATCCGTAGAGGAATTTATCTAACGTTTGACAGTGAAAGTGGTGATCAAAGGATCCTTTCAATCTGGCACCAGTTCTTCTCAACTAGGGTTTTCCTCCATTATTTTTAATAGACGAGTTCTTAGTAATAATCAAGGCTTAGTTGGAAGTCCAGAGATGAAAATAAGATATCTGAACTGTTTTTCCATTGGGGTGCCGAAACTAAATTTATCACAAGTTTCCATCATGCTCGATCACAAGTTTGAGCCAGTTAAGGCGGGAGTTGGAGAGGAAGAAATTCTGAACGAAAACTTCTTCCATGATCCCCACAGTTTCAGAGTAGTTGAGTTCATCGAAGTCCTTGGATAAGGCGAATTTTGAGTAATATTCATATACGACAGGGTGCAGTTTCCTGATGTGACAGAGAACTCTCCTCTTCTCACCTCATTTGGCAAGATTCACCACGAACATATACTTGCTTTTATTGTATCACGATTCAAAGTATTCGTTTGATTTAGGATGATGGATGAACTCAGGAGCATTCTAAGTGACATCTTCAGCAGCTGGAGGATCGAAATTTCAACAGATGCAGAAGGTTTATGTTATAAACCAATTAGCCTCCCAAAATAACCGCAAATCTCAGAGCTCAATGAAAACACGTAATTGCCCTAATGGTAGGCATTGCTCCAAGATTATGCATGGCAATGATCCAGGAATTTTGTAGCTTTTAACAGATATGCAAATTTAATGAATATTTAACACTAAATTGTCGATTTTATTTTCGGACAAAAATTATTCATTTTATTCAACGCCTCCCGACCAAAATTGTTTATTCGCACGTTTGAGCGTTTGATCCACCTTGAAATTTTTCGATGTCTTCCGAAGCGTCCACAGTAATGGTCGGGCTGATGGTTGCGCCGGGCCTCCGGAGTTTCGGGATTCCAAGGCGGAGGGAGGTCACATGTGTCCAGATAAATCTCTGTTAGATTCATTTTTGGTTTGAAAGTTAAAACTACGTACTGAGAACGGGAACTTTTACGATGACGCACCCTGATTTGGACACCAACAAAAGGCGTCGTCTGGTACCTAAACTTTAAAGGGCTAATAATCTCTTCCACTGTCTTCTCCTGTGATGTGAGAATTTGTCTTTCCCCCCTTGTCAACAAGTTCCCCGCCTAGCCCACTGAGCTTTGGCAGAGAGTGTAAAAGAGAGATATTTAAACTACGACAGGAGTCCTCAAATTGAGTAGAAGAGAACTGGATGGCATTTCTGCGCGCAATCACTTTTGGTACGCCCCGGTTGACAAATGCCTATGGGAGGTTGTAAATAGTGGTATAGGTTGTGGTAGACGTAATGGTTATAACTTCAGGCCACTGTGAATATGACTCAACCAGGATTAGATAGAAGATTCCTCGGATAGGTTCAGCAAGACAAAGATTAATGTGAGATCAGGGAACATTAATTTGAGAGATTATTAGATCCTCATGATAAGAAAGTACAACCTCGCTTGCATTTTAGACAACCACTTTGATATTGTTCCATTAGCGAGAGAAACAGGTTTAGGAAGACCAACTTTCTCGAGTTGCGTGCATTTACCATTCACCAGTGCCGATCGGTTAAGACGGTAAGCAAGGATTAATTTAGATTGAATGTGGTTACACTGAGCAAAAAATTTTAGAGATTAGATCTTGGTGGACGATTCGAGAATTCTGGGGAGGCAAGAGTAAAACAACTTCTTTATATCCCTTTAGGCGACATATTTGATTTGTCTGGCAATCAAGCTAACACGATTTCGGAACTGCTTGTTGCTTAGTACGGCTTTTTTTGGAGGCAAGTCGTGCTGAAATCACTTTAGGCATGAAAGATACAAGAAGAAATGATTATTTTTCCCTGTTTTCAGTATTCCTTCTACAAATAAAAATGTAATTTCCTTTTTATTTCCTTACTGACAAAAAACACTTGGTAATTATGCCTAATTATTAAAGCCGAGTTTGATAGAGATGGGGTTTCGCTAATACACGCGTGTTTACTATAAAGTGCCTCGTGTTCTGCCGCGGATTATTGGCTTCTGTGTTAAGTTGCTCTTTTACCCAGTCATCTAGATTGTTGGCTCTGCAAGATTACTTCCAGGACTTCTTGTTTGTTACGTTATAACAGAGGATTTCATAGAGTGCATGAGATTCGTTATTTTTACATTATCTCTAACTGATGGGTGAAAGTTCCTGTCATTGGTGGTTGCTTTAACAGAAGGTACAGCACGAAGCACCTTAGGAGAAACAGGAACAATCGGAGATTGGGTAGAATTTTTAGAAGAATTGAGAGAAACAGTGGCGTTGAATGTTCTAGAAACATCGGGGGACATGTTAGCCCCAAATTTACAGAAGGAACCTTTTTCCTCTTCGAATAAGCTCTCTAACACTTTATAAAATATTGAGCACTACACTGTCTACTGAGAAACCAAGTACTTTTTGCTTCAAGGATTGTAAAATCATCAGAGATGGCAAGTAATGTGTTGGCACTTGTTATAATCCTATTAGCTCCCCAAAAAAGCACAAATCTCAAAGATTGTCTAGTTCTTTTGAGGAATATTTATTTAATCCGTTATGATCAAAAATCATTTTTACGTTTTCACTATTTTACTTGAACTATTTGCAGACGTTCAATTTGCAGACATCGATAAGCGATTTGTACTCACCGCTTTCGCGATAACTCTAATTAACATGTGTAAGAATTAGTTGCACTATTTTACAATTTAGAAGTACATTTTTTTTCACGCATTTCATTAGGAGTAATATTCAAAGGTGAAACAGTCATTTGCATTTGGATCTAATTACTTTTTGTCCTCATCAAAAAATGGAGTGTTTACGAAAATAAGAGAGAGCATCTTGAAAGACATATTTTTAGTAAATTTATCTACAAATCATATTGGAGTTCAACTTGAGTGAATTTTAATGAGCCTTGCTTTATTAAATTTATGTTATTTAATATCCTGACTATTGTTGAAAAACATTTTGAAGTGGTGAGACTGACCATCCAAGTTAATTAACTGATTCAAGAGCTCTGGGTATTATAAACCAAAATTCTCCCAGTTACCCACGGGGTAACTCCTGAAATTTGACATTTGAAACATTAGAATAAACTGGAAATTTACCATTATTACAGATTAATTGCGCTGATGATGCAATGATTAACGTGCGAAGTTAGAGGTCCCGGACTCGACGCCCATTAGTGAACGGCTACTGGACTAACCATTACTAATAATGGGGATGGCAGAACTTGAATTTCTCATCAGGGAGGCTCTGTGATACTACCCCTCTACTCAAAATGGTTATAGGGAAATGGGCATGGGGATTATTATTTTTATTAAGTCAACCTTGGAGGTAAGAATGCTAATGATCTGCAATGAATAAACTACAAATAAACTCGAATGATTCAGTTTTCATAGGCAACAAAATTGGAGTATTGACAGCTCCACTCCACTTTATTTACGCAAATTTCCTTGAAATAAACTAGTTTTGAAATTACAACAATGCAAATATTTTTTCTGTTTACGATATGGGAAATATCGATGTTGTTTATTGAAGATATTTTGATAGAAGATAGAATAAACAGAAGTGACAATGCAATTAGGTCAGGTGCAAAGCAAATAAGGTGCCAAAGAGACCTCTTCTAAATAATTGGTTAAAACAGACCAAACTGAGGTTTATGAGGTAAAATTTAAGTGGAAGTGGAATTTTGCCAATTACGTAATATTTATCCGCTTTCTCAGCTAATATTCTGAGTATGAACGATTACTATTATAGATATTATACATGATACTTCAAGAAGATACAATTTTTAATCATGAGTAAGTATATAAACATAGGAAAAAGTGGAATAGTAGGTGGAAAGGGGAAAGGGTTAGGCAAATTCGTCTCGGATATAATTCGCTATAGCATATTCAAATATCGCTTTCATGATTTGGCCTCTAGGTTCCTGGGTGAGATCACTACAGAGATATTCAGAGCTAAACGACCAGTTTATTAACCTGAGCGATTGGCCATTCCATCTCGATTATTAATATCATTATTATAACCAAGAGAAGAACAAAAGCTTTACAATTTTTGTAGAGAAGTATTCGAGATCGGTTAACGGTAAGTGAGACAAGAGGTGAACGGGAAGAGATCGAAAGGATGATGAGAGTATACTAAAAGCATCAAAGATTCTTGCATCATTTCATTGTTAGATTCTGGATATATGAAATTTACTAAATGAATACTTCAAACTCCGAAATTAAAATATCAAGCTTTGTCACCTGGAGCACCGAGCGAATTCTTGTCGCGAAATTCAATGCTTCTTAATAGATTGCTTTATTATCATGACTAGTCTTGCCACTCAATTAATTGTTGCTTCCAGAGGTTGAGAAAGCAGAATTGTCCTACATTTTATTGGACAACTCGCATGAACTTATTGTAAAAGATCTGAGTTAGCTAAAATTAAAAATTTGGTGGAGTTCAGTTTTATCTTGATAAATTTATTTACTTTTCAACTGAGAGCAGCCATTTAATATTGCCTAAAACGTTTTGACAAGCTTTCAAATGAAATGTGAAAAATAACTTTGCATAATACGACATAGATATATCGAATTTTTTATCAGTTTTCATCCTTATGTTGACGGATAATGTTTCCCATTTTAGATTAGGAGGAACAAATTGGAGCATTTCAATTAAACATTTCTCATCTGGGATCCTCATAAAGCATATTCGAAATCACTCCCCTTAGAATTAATTTATTTATTACAAATCTCCACGGTACATGCTCAATGAGAGGAAGAGTAAATAAGAATTAGACACAAGTCTTAGCTTTTACTAATGAGTCCCTCTTGACAACTTTTCCGATATTCTTTTCGGTGAGTCCGGTAGCTGACTCCCTCTACGAAAATTTAAAAAAGTACACAGCTATATTTTTACTGTTGTTAATGAAGTCAAAGAACTGGAATTTCAGGAATCTTTGATACATTTTAATCAAATATTTCTATTTTTATTATTTGATCGTAATCATCTTGCCGTAGTTTATGTTATCTTTGAAATATGAAGCCGTGAAAATTGTCCACATTAAAGTTCTTTATAATACTCAAAGGTATAAACAAGCTCAACCGATATGGTGGAGTATGATATATCGATTATATGCGTACTTTACTTCAAATAGCATTTAGGGGGAATTTTTTCATCCCTGCCACAAAAACGCACCATTCTTTTCCTAAATCGTCAAATTTGGATGGTGTCAGATATCACCGCATTCGAACTATACAGAAAATTTTGATACGAACTAACTGCAAATATCAGCATATGCTAATTAAGAAGTTGCATTGACGTCACCGCCCAATGTTAGAAGCGTAGGAAGTGTCATTTTTAGTACTATGCTAAGTATTACTCGGTTGTGAAACTTGTCACCATGAAATCACTAATTTTTAATAAAATTTGCGTAATTGTTAGAATGGACAAAATTACTTGCTGAATTGCTTAGCGTAAACTTGGATAAAGTGCTGAAGTCTGCTTAATCTCGTGCTGTTATGCAGTTCCGGCTTTATTTGGGCTATTTTGAGAAGTTGATTAGGTTATAACAGTGGTAAATGAAGTAATTTGGAGGTAATCCAATTACGGCTGGGATGTTATAGACAGTAAGAAAATTTATGGAGACAGATCCGGGCGCACAGACACTCAAGTATTAATTATTAATTTTTGTCTTTTGCATCTAGTGATAGAGCCTCCACGACAAGTATATTCATTTAAGTTCTTAAACTGACTGATGGTAAACACCAGTATGATTCCATATATAGATGTAGATCTTCATATTCGTTCAAGTGAATGTTCTAGTAAATCCAATTTGATGTAAATAAATGGGAGATAGCCTCCATTCAAATTCTGTTACTTGATTGAATCTTCTAAATATCCGTTGCACTAGATTTGAAAATTTTGTCACTTGTTTCATTTGCCCATATTTGAGACATTTAAAACAAAGCAGTGATCACTAGTAATCCCCTCAAAGTGAATTATAATAATACTATTTGTGATGTTCGGGCTCCTCAGGTTCTGTCCACTTGATGAATTCTTTTAGAGACATGGCAGCCTTAGTATGAATAACTAAGTCCTGTTGTCAAATGTATCCAGTTTGTCAGTCGACCAATTGCAACTTCACACAATATGTTAGGATGTGATCTAATCGAGACGTTGAGAACATGAGTGCAAGTGTGTTTCTAAACAATACATTACTGACGAAAGCATATTTTTATTTTATTAAAATGTTTACATAATAAATGCCATAAGTGAACTCGAACCGAAAAACTATTAGTATTCACTTATGAATTTTCTAAATTCATAGGTTTATTTAAGAAGCTTGGACCCTTTGTATTCAAAGGAATCAAGATTTGATCCAGTTATCAAATTATTTTCTATTTTTTCTATATTTGAGTGATTAAGCTGAGGCAATATTTAAGGGTTATTAGTATTTCCCAAACAGCGCTTCAGTAAGCTCAGTACTGCCTGTTTGACAAATGCCTGATATTCAATTTCTAAAATGTCCTTATTAGTGTAAATTTATTTCCTTTCATTTGATTTTAAAATTTTTCTATAACTGATTTAATCTGGGCTGCCCCTCCGATACTACTAGATATCATCTGCGATAGTATTGAGCATCTCTGAACCAGAGGAGGAAGAAAGAAGACCTACAACTCAGAGTCGACTTCATTATTTTATATTTATGTTCAAATTATTTCTTCTACTTACCCTAGATTGTAAGAAGATACAATTTAACCAAGGTGACATTACCAACCATTTAGTTTAATCGGTTAGTCCTTACGCTTAGACACCACGGATAAGAACTAGCCGTGGATATCAAATGTTAAAACATTATGAAGTGAACTATGGTCTCATAACTATGCGTCATAAATCAGATTTTAAAAAATTAAATTAAAATAAATTAAATACTTTTCGTTATGTCAAGATCGCGTAAACTACTTAAGATTATGCTGTTTTTTGGCCTATGGAAGAAGAAGGGACTTGAAGTGGTGAAACCGATCACCAAAATTTCCCAACCGGTCAACCGGATGCAAAGATTGTGGGATAGGAATCTAATTAACAGTCGGAGAACAAATTTTGAAATTCGAATTTTGAAACACGAAAGGGTGAACTGCCCATTACGTGAAAATTCTGAAACTTGAATCCGAATATCAAATGCAGTAACCCGATTAACGGTTTCCTTTTCATTCCCCCCTTTCCCTACTAAACTTTGCCTGTCGGATTTTGCTGTTTCTTTCATCCAGATGCTTCTCTGCGACTTAAACTCGAAACATTTTGTATTGCCATGGATGATAATAATTAACATTATGCAATTATAGTAACTAATATACGGTTTTGAACAGAAAAAATTATTAACCACTGATGTAGCAGTGATGAGACTTTGTTCCTGGATTTTAGCATGGAGAAACAGAGATCGAATAATTCGGCACACGAAAAAGAAATTCCATTCGGAGGAACTTAGAAATTTTTTCTGAACACAAAAATTATCTGATTGTGCTTCTTATCAGAAACCTACATCATAGGACAAATATATGAATATGAAGAAAAACTGTGACGAATTTTTTCTTTGCCATAGCCACAGTCGTAGCAGGTGGACTTCACATTAGACCAACGATATTTTTTTATGATCGGTGCGTTAATGTGAGGTCGGGTGCAGAGTACCATTGCTCTTTTATGGATAAACAAATCTCGACCACATGATCGTAAGAACTAATGAACCAGATCTTAATTGCGGAAGCTAAGACAGCTAATAATGGCAACAACAGTTACAGGCCAGAACACCAAGAGCTGACTAGGCCAAATATACCGATCAAGGAACAATAGGGATTCAAGCGAGTAAGAGAGATAAGGAACAAAGGTGATGAGAGGGCAGTGTAGGAGCAGTTGTATAATCAGCGTGTCTTCGCGTGTGTGGGAATATAAAAGCAGTTTATGAGTTACTTGGGCAAGGACGCTCGTGAGGTATGAGTGCAGATGTACTTTCAGATGGAGACAGTCATAGATAAAAGGAGAATCGATAAGTTCATCTAGGCATAACAGTAGGGCCTTTTGCGTCATTGGGACATAGAGATGTCACTGCGGCTTTGTGGATGAAAAACCAGAGTATTTTCATAAAGGATGTGATTAAAGAACCATTTTGGAAATCCATGGAAGGTCATCCTTCAACGTCTTATTTGATATTTAATAGGTTTCAATGCTTTTGTATCGTAATGAAGTAACATTAAAAATTAAAAGCAAGTTCGTATGAGAAAGAGATGGGAAAGGAGGGGAGGAAACAACATATGACATATTATGAGCCCCAAATTGAACGACTGAACTCTCTTGTTATTCTAAAATGCGGGGATTGAATAAATATTTTAAAAATAGCATCTTACAGATAAGGAGCACTTCATATATGCGAGGTATTAATAAAAACGGAGATGCTTTTATCGCTTGACTGAATTTTGTGTCCCCTCCCACACTTTAATTTGTGCAGTTGGCTTACAGATTATTTTTTACTGAACTAGATCGCTTAAATGCGATAAAAAGAAGATAAAGACACATTTACCAATCTCATATTATCTTCTGAAGTCCAACAAAGAAAATGTCGACAACACTTGACCTGGATAGAAGGAAGGTATCTTAGCGGATCTTTGATGAGAAACACGCACTCTACCTCTCTCCATGTTGACTAGAATTAATCAGTAGGACTAGTCCTCCACAGCAAATGATGCGTATTGATGAGCATTAATCTCGTAACCTCTGATTTGACAGATGTGTACGTTGACCGTTGTGGAACACTACACAACCTGAATGAAAGTCATTTCAATCATTGCCTGAATTACTTCAGCCCTCAACTAGAGAACTTCTAATGAATAAGTTGCAATTGATTTCTGCATCGCCTGATCTAAAAATATATCCTGAAGGACCGATAAACTAATTCGACACGAAAAAGCGTCATCGCGTTTCCCAGCCCTTTGTTAACTTAAATTGGGGAATTATTGTAATGTCATTTAACATACTATGGAAACATTTCTTATTTATATATCTTTGAATGTTTTAAACAAAAATTAAACTTGAAGATATATCGCCGTGTGACTCGAAAACTCCACCCACCTATCTGCCACGTATTTAAACAAATGAGAGCTCTGCTATTGTCTATTTTTATTCAGCCTGCAAAAATTTCATGATTAGCATATGACAGTGAATGTTTGCAATGAAATAGGCAGAAATGTACTAAGCTAGTTTTCCTTGCTATATTTTGTTGCCTCCTTTAAGAAAACTTCCATCTAACACTTTCCAAATAGGTTCAATCAAGCATATTCCAAAGATTCTTTGAGTCTCATGTTCCTACTCACAAGGAGTAAACTCAGAACGCCAAATAATTCTACCCGCATTAACTTGTTATCCCTTTAATGAAGTGTAATATCTGAAAAATAAACGGCCTATAAATATTAAAAATTGCAGCGTTTGATTACCTGAAAATAATATGTATTCGCGAAATATTTTGTCCATGGTGGTAATCCGCTCAACCACAAAGCATTTTTACAAACCACGAAATTTCGGTTCTGTATTTCAATACTGAGCAAACCAATGCGAAGCTGTGTTCCAGCAAACTGATTTTGCGGAAATAATTTTACGAAGGGCATTTTTCTCGGTTTTTACGTTTTATACTTCATTGGTGAAGACCAATGAAGATGATAATTTTTTGAAATATCATAATTTTACAGCTTTTTCCGATCAATAATACAACAAAATGTTAGAAACCCACATCATATGGCTAGCTCGACAATTTTTAATTAGCCTTTCTAGCATCCAATGGCAACTAAAATATTACAGAGAGACCACTAAACAAATCCCAATGCGCATAACACGAAAATATCAGTAATTGTAAAACATGAGTTTACTCCACAACCTAAAAATTGATTCCGGAATATTAAAGCACGAAGCAGGAGACCAAACCCATTAACTAAAAAGTGGACAATCTAGCCAATTCAAATGTAGTCATTTGGTTATTATAATTCCCAACTTCCACTTGCCCTTTCCTTAATTTCTCACCGAGCTATTTTAGTGATCCTGATTTTCAGGTACATTCGCACTATTAAATGATATTTTTTGCATCTTCGAAATAGCCACCCATAAAATAAGAGATCGTCTTTGAAATAGTACTGTAGTATCATCAAATTTATTTGATAATTTACAGCTTATACTGTTGGAGATCTTGAAATAGTGACTGCTGAAGAATCGATGACAAATTTGGCTTGTTGCAGCGCCTCCTACGTCTAAGCTGCTAACCGTAAGGTCTGAGATGTTCAACCCCATTTGATAAACTTCAAATAGGCAGTTCCAATTTACCCAAAATATTTCTGTTGCATAAATGCATAATCATTCTCTAACTCTTTCCCAATGGATTGTGTCAAACATACTCCAATGATGCATTGAATCCTATTTTCATGTTTATAAGGGTTTGTAAAGTAAGACTCTTCTATGCTTCTGTAATGCTAAGATGCCTAGTTTCTGCTCTTGTTATCTATCTGATCATTAGATATCGCTAGGTTATAATTATCTAGAATCAAGAGGAATAAGTCGGAATGCAGCCACTTCAAGGTACCGTACTAACTAGAAAAAAAATATAAGCGAATACAAGTGGTTAAGGAAAACTTTATCATCACACCGCCCCAACGACCCTCGTCTAGTGCTAATGTGGTCCCAGCTTCAGTAGCTATTTTATCTTGTTATCTTGTAGGACCAATATCGTTCAAAACAGTTTTAACTCTTGCCAGGGCGGAAGCATTATTTTAGTGCGAGAGATACATTTTATTAAATTTTCTCCCTGAAAAATGACATTTTTGTTATTTATGTCTGCTATATTTCTCTTGAATCTTGCTTTTATTTTATTGACCCGTATGCATATTTCAAGGTCATGATTGAAATTCGTTTTGCATATTCTCCTTCCCCTCTCCATTTGAAACTGTGATACCGGGTTCTAGATATTTCTAAATTTTAGTCCGTTAATGTTATGCCCTGAACTCGTTTCTTCTCTGTCAAACGAAATAAAAGAAAAACTGCGGTCCATAAAATCGCAGTATTTTGATCTGGATCAGTTCTCCTCTATATATTTTTGGGAAGTCAGCCCCCAAAGTACGATCAGCTATTATGACAGAAGTAAGATATGACATGCCGGAATCTATGACTTTCTATTCTAAAAGACAATTTAATGCAACCTTCAATTTTTTATATGCTTCGGGTTTGCCGCCGCATCGTCATAAACGAATTAATACCATTAGTCCGAGCCACTAAACTATGCTAGAGTAACCAGCCTTTGTATCTACCAAAAACCGAAATTCTTTATTACAAACCTTAATATGAATATAAGAACACTGGAGAGTATTAGTGGCATACATAGAAGGAATATATGTAGACTTAGCAGAAACGGTATTTCCTTGATTATTTTGTCATCCACCTCAACCGTGGAAATAGAAAAACCGCATCGCTGTCCTTTTCTGGGTCCTCTCTCAGAATAGAAAGCAGTCTGTTAAGATGATCCCTGTTCTAGTTCAAACTGCGGAGGTAACTTTGCTCGTATATTCTACCAGCAGAAGGCCCTTATTACCTGATTTAACTGCCCTTCAGTATCTTCCTCAATGAATTGTCTTCATTGCTCTTATGATGAATGGCATAGCAACATGTTCTTTCATTTCTTTTACATCTGATTCATATATAAATGTCATCTTCTCCACTGCCCTCAGGTGTTTACGAAAGGTCCAGTTTCCTCTCCAGAGAACTCTGTCAGCTCCTGAAACAGCTTTCATATTTAATTGGCTCACCAAGAGTACTTTGACACAGCAACACGAATTCCTCATGGCTCAGCTCTTTTAATCAACTCATAGAGAACATCTGTTGATAGATTATATATCAGTAGCCTAGACTTGTCCTTCTCCGCATTTTTTGGATAAATTGACATTGTCGTCAACTATGTCTCCGGTCTTTCAACGTCAGATTTAAACTGCTTTAGTCCATTGCTGGAACTAATGTAAGTAATCTGAGTTGAGCAGGTACGCAATATAGTGGCACGGAAGTGTCCGAACACAAATAGTTCGAGATAGAAAGGAGCGGGAGTATAGAGGTGCCCACTCCGCTGAGGTGTGGTTAGCTCCCCAATTTGAGCCTCTCGATAGTATTTTCGGGCACTGTTTAGCTCTTTTTCCATGGAGGGAGGAGGTTCTCATCAAAAGGGAGAACATGATTGGGTGATTAACACTACAACCGTTCTAATTTGCTGATGAAATCGTAAGCACATACTGCCCTGATTTAGTATTGAGGTCCCATGTCCACCATATATGTCATTGATGTTTGAAGGTTAAAACTCCGCCAGACTGATAATAGTTTATGCCTCGAATTATTTTTAAACTGTCTATCTACCCCCATATGGATAAGGATGATGGACGACTTGGGGACAAACTGCGAGAACTGGCCATCCGGAAGCAAAAAATAATAGCTACCTGATAGGGGTGGTGGCATCGGCACTTGTGGAGACATCTCTTCCACCTCCGTAGAAGAGATATAACTTTCTATTTGCCACTTATACATCGAGGAGCCGCCGTCACGGTGGCCATCTAATTCTTCTCTCACTACTTCTAATCGGGATTCTGGTTTTTTGCTAGAAGCCTAAATCATACCGATTAATATGGAGCTTATTAAGGTGGAATCTTACCCCTCAGTCTGAAACCTGTTTAAGAACATATTAGACCATGCTGCTTTGTCTGCCTTTGAAAGAAGAAATGCACCGAAATAGTGGGAACAACAGTCATAATTATACAACCACCCAACCAGTACTTGAGATTATGAATAAGAATTTAATCAAGAATCCAGGGGACGAATTATGAAATTTGAATTATGGCATATGAAGCAGTATACCGCCAATTAACTGAATATTCTGTAATTCGAATCCGAAAGTCAAATAAAAAGCCTCTGTCACTCTTTTCCTTATCCTACTGGACTTCTGTTTTCCGCAATAAAAAATTTTATCTTTTTTCTGCGCTGCTCTGGTTTATATTTTTGAGCATGAGAATTTTAGCCATATTTGAAGGGATAAATCAAAACGACCAAAAAAACAATTTCAAATTCGAATTTGAGGCATAAACATTCCTATCAATTTCTTTTTTAAGCTATCACGTAAGTCATAGGACCAAAATGATGGTAGCCTTAAGAAGTTCAATAATTTTACAGACTTATTTTAAAGAAATATCACAACGAAAACTCGCAGCCAGTGATTAGTCCGGCCATTTTTTAATTGTTTTCTCCTAGCATCCAAATAGCCCAAAATAGCCCAGAGAAACCATTAATCAAATCCCAATTCACCCATAATACGAACATATCAGTAAATATGCGGCTTTTAAATTAAACATTAATAATTTTGATATGGGAAGAAAAGGGAAACTACGTGGAGATTGTAGGACCTTAGAATATTACAAACTAAATGTATCCGCTGTGTATCGTCATCGTCTTCGTAACTTCGTCCCTATCGTAGAAAAAATGTGTGCAATCTTATCTTTCGCCTACGTCTTGCTATTATTTAATACGATTACCCGGTTTTCAGACTTCTCCATGCTGTTAATAATTTTTCCCACAACCTAACGCTTGATCATAACTGATCACTCATATTTTCGGCCGCTGCCCCTCTCTACGCTTTTCTAATTTGTACGTCCATTAATTAATAAAGATACGGTTAGAACAAGCGGGTACACGGAGGAAATAGTTTTGAGAAAAGCAAGATTTAGTCCATGGGATTCGAGATAATTACTTCTCTTACCAGCTAAAAAACATGTGTTGCTGCTTTTTTCAAAGAGGCACGCACCGGACTCGATGTCAATATTGGGGGTGAAATTATGATATGCGGCGTTTA
Source organism: Hymenolepis diminuta (assembly GCA_900708905.1). Lineage (NCBI taxonomy): Eukaryota > Metazoa > Platyhelminthes > Cestoda > Cyclophyllidea > Hymenolepididae > Hymenolepis > Hymenolepis diminuta. The sequence continues at coordinate 722,370 of CAADRB010000026.1, read as the reverse complement.
AACAGCCCCTGCCTTTTATAAGACTTGAAGGAATCGGAAATTGGACACTGGAATTCCTCGTTGATCGCTGCGTCTGAGGAACAGTGATCTCGACAATAGTTCGGGAACATAGCTCCCTTTTCAGAGCATATTTGGATATAATTAGCAGGTTCTCGCTTCTCTGTTTCCGCTCGAATTCCCTGTTTGTGGAGACTTTTAGACTTTTCATAGTATTTCAAAGGCGAAGTTTTGCCGTGGGATATCCCAAACGAATCCGCTGAGTCAGCTCTTCGCATGTCATGGCTCTACAAGAATGCAATCCTAAGATCAGTGTATTCGCAGTATCAAGGAGAGCCCTAGTTTGTCATCAGACACCCTTATTACTATTACGCAAACATATATAAATATAAAACAAAATATGCAAATATAATATTATAAATATTCTGCCGCCATCTCCGTCTTCTTCCTGTCCTGTAGTATTAGAGTTCGTTAAACTGGGATGGGGATGGTTGAGGTAGTTATCCTTGTCCGCCATTGACCACTCATCGCTAAAGCTCCTTTTGTAAGTGGTGATAGTCTAAATATAGCTCTTTTCCAGAGCTTCGTTGAGTATTTTCAAAAATATTAATAGAGTATTTGACCAGTCAGATATTATAACACGTGGAGAAGAAGATCCCAATACACCTAATAAAGCAAAATTTCCATGGTTAGACAGCATTTTCTCTCTTTTTTGATTAGAAACGCACATAAGCGAATCTAAAAAAGCAGGGTCTAGGAATGAACATGGGGAGACAGTGTATTTTTAAAGATTGTTGAAAAACTGTTTTAGATTGTCTACAAACCAGGTGAATGTATATTGGAAGGGTATGTGATAGACAAGAGCCTTTTTATTGTTACTCGATTCGAGATAGAATCCCTTCATGTCCTGAAGGTGTCGGGAGGGTAATTTGGCCACTACAAACCCCATGTATGCGTCGTCGACCCAAAGGAAGCGGGTATAGATTTCAGCTATTATCAACTCATTGAGAACGTCTGCACCGATTAAGCCAGCAGTTCCCCAGATGTAAGCTGGAAAGCGGGACCATGGAACCTAAAATAAAGGTAAATCCAATTAGAACCGAGTTCTAATCAGTGAATCGAACACAGAAACAGCGAAATACTAGTTGACAAATAGTTGTTAAGTAAACGTAAATGTGTTAATAACAAAGCGAAACACAGAACGTAGATAGACATGTACGGTACCATTCCGTTAGCAGATCAGGGAATAATATAATTGTTCCTAGACAAGAAATAGGAGCGGAATGTCTACTTGATAAGAATGAAGGGCAAATGAGTGAATACAGCCAGTTATTTAGTTGATTCAACTTACTGCATGGTTTTCTCAGCTCGACTATTCGTTTTCAGGATAAATACTGAAGGATATCCCAAAAATTTTCTTAGCATTTTCGATAAGTATTTATTCAATTCCTTATTTATCAAAAAATCAAGTTTACGGTTTTGCGTTTACTTGAACTATTTTCAAGCTTTTCAATTGGAGAATATTGATAAGCGATTTGCACTCACCCTTTTCGCGATAACTCAGCTCTTGTCTGTAAAATCTTACAACACGGAGGTTGCAAAACTTATGGTGCAGACGCTCGATTCTCACGCTCTCCCATGTCCCTCACATTCTTATTCTCTCTCCCCCTCTCGAGTTTCCACTGCCGTGGCTCAATATCATTTGATTCATTCTTAACTCTAAGCTTTCTGATTTGAAAACTGTGATCACCTGTTATTTTTGAAGACTTTTGCATCAGCCGTAGCTGAAAGCTGTTAATCTCAGCCCCAACAATATATAATTTAAAACCTGAAATACCAGGAACAAGAAAAAAATGTACCTAAATAAACAGTTTTCTGCGAAAGCATAAAACAAAAGCAGACAAATGAAGAACATTGAAAATAATATGGATAACAGATTATGACATATGAGGGCGAAGCGACGAAAAATTATTCGAAAACGGACTGCCAAGTAGCCAATTTAGCAAATTAGAAAATGTGACAGTTAAATATGACCAGTGTCGGAACTCAAGAGTAGAACAGGAAGAGGATGTTAAACTCAATAACGGCTCAAAATAATTGACAACAAAGAGAATTGATAATATGATAATCGGCTTAGACACCTCTGAATTTACATCCGTCTAGCTAAAATTATATTTCATGAACCCTCTGAAGAAAAGCATTTCCAATATTTAGCTTGGTTAGAGGGAATTCATCTAGAAACTTGTGTGATGGGAAGCTCTCATTCTGCAAATAATCGGTGATTCAACCGAATAATAAGTTCCTAAAATTAAAAAAATGTTCTCAGCTGAACCGATTTCGATGTGTTTACAAGCACCAAATATCAAACAAATAGAACTAAGCAAATGTCCAGCAAATCATCATATCCATAAAATCTTAATGTTAATATATACAAACAGCTTGTTTTTTTCTTTTATAAAAACGACTTGGAATCTGAATAGGATAAATATGAAAAGAGTTATTAGGTAGCTAGGTTCAGGTTCAGTTAGGTCGAATTTTAGAATCCCAAACTGTTTAAAATCTGTTTTATATTGTCTTTAACCCAGGTGAAAGAGAATGAGAAGGGGAAGTGAGTGACCAGAGCTTTGCCATTGTTGCTCGATTCCATATAAAATCCCTTCATATCCTCGAATTTTCGAGGAGACAATTTGGCCACTACGAAACCCAAGTATGCGTCGTCGACCCACAGGAAGCGGGTATAGATTTCAGATATTACCAAATCATCGAGAATGTCTGCACCAATTAGAATTGCAACTGCTGCCGCGTAAGATGGCAATCGAGACCAGGGAACCTAAAATGAAGACATATGATTGGGATTTTACGTTACCTGTAATCGTTTGATCCTTACCATTTGGCCGATTCGACATTTTATGCAACCTCCACAAATCTTATATGCTAGCTCTATGCTTAGCTAGATTTCAGGATGGTTCTCTGTTGGTTATTCAAGTGGTTTAAGTTGAATTAACTAATTTCAGTTTTCCTCTTCTTAAAGGAAGAAAAGGCCAGTCCTTTCAAGGCCTAAGAGAAATCAATAAAAAATCTGTAGACATGTTCGAGACTAAATACCCAAGGCTATTATGGAAAGTGTAAATAAAAAATACATCGAGAAGAGGGAAGTTATCCTGGAGCTGCTATTTTTGGAAACCCGCATTCTACCATTTTCCTACTAACAAGAATTAACCAATGCGATTGGCCACTCACACCACTTGAGCATTGATCTCGTTACATCTAGGTTAGCAGACATACGCGTTGACCACTTGAACACTTGAATGTGAAGTTTTGATTACTTTTCTTCGGTACTCATATCTGAGAATGAGTTTAATTCACTGTTTACTTACAGACTGACCAAGCAAACAACCAAATCCTCAAAAAAACTGTGAAGGATATGTGATACTACCTTTTTTCAGGTAGGGTGAGTAAACCGAAGTAATAAAAACCAAAAATAGGGATAATAAAATGAATTTCGCCAATTGGAAAATATAACAGTCAAACGGATTTAACCAATCTTGGGACTGCAGAGTAGAAAAATGAAGGGTACATGGAGTAAGAATAAGAGTTGCGCATTTCGTAATGTTAAACCCAATAATTATGCATTAATCAATGCATTTTGTGCCATTTCAACCAATAGACTTGCAATATTTCCCAAGCCCATTAAGGAAACCGAATAGAGGTGATATTGGAGCCACTCTTATGAAAAACCCGCATTCTACCATCTCCTCTTTTTCACCAGAATCAAGCAGTTGGCTGTAGTTGGTAAAATACAACTAGCCCATGCAAGAATGAACATCGACCTCGTGCCCTCTGATTTGGTAGACGTGCATACTGACTGTCACATAAAATTAACTCACTTCTTGATGCGTCAGCGCCCACTTGTTCTTTCGATTGTCCTTTTTGGGTCGGATTACGTGTCGCCAAGTCATTAAGGGCCCACGAAGCATTTGTCGCCGTTCTTCCCTTGAAAATCCCTTCAAGTATCCCAAAATATTGTCAGCATTGAAGACGTAGTCATCGTCCAAGAAGAGGAACACATCAGTTCGACCTGAAATGAACAAATTATATTTGATTTTAGGTATTATGTGCTTTGACGTGTCCTTAAAACCGGCATGATACTCATCACAACATAGTCCTACTAATTGGACACCCGTAGTGGTAAGGGAGAAAGCAGCAAAAAAAGAATATCTCATCAGGTATATGTATTTTCCTCCAATGAACTTGATCAAGATACTAAGGTGATAGCGTGTTTAAATTCTATGAATATTCATCTATTAACCTACAATTTCGGTTGGTCTGAAGTTTTTTGACCAGTTTCAGAATAGATACGGCTATAAAAATAGAGAGTGAATACTACACTAACAAATAAAGCTCACCAATTCTGACCTAGTTTTGACCCAATCTCGTACCCACACTCGTTGTGCCCCTGGATGACTAAACACTATGTGATCTCTCTCTCTCCCTCTCTCTTGCAGGTTGTGATCATTTACATTTCACTGTGACGAGAAAGTAACTTAATTAGGAGAATTGTTTACTCCTAAGACAACATATACACAAATATTTGAGATGGATAGAGGCATTAGTTGCAGTTTGTGCTAAACAGACTCCGATCTCCGTGATCCTACTAATGACTGCTTAGGTTTGCATTCTATGCTTTGCACCCAAATTTATGAAAATAAGTTCAAACCGAAAAGCCTTTAGACTTCATATGCAGTCAGAGTCGACAAATAAATACGGAAATGAACCAACAGTATTTATAATTGGAGTTCACTTTAATTGAAATTATTACTGGGCCTTGTTATTTCAAAAGGAAAAAACCTTAGCTAATACCAATACGCCCCGAAAATCGTGAGAATAAGCCCATTTACACACCTAAAATTTGGAACTATAGAGCAAAAGCAGTGGAAGTGGAAATCCTGACAATTCCGTAACTGACATGCAGCAGGACCCTGTCCAGCATTTATTGGACTATTTTACTGTTCTCCGTGTTAAGACGATTTCCTGCGATTAAAATTGTAATATCCACATAGAGACCACATGTACAGCACTTCATCCGGTAAACTTTTTAGTCATAGCGACTCAGTTAATTTATTACAATTCTGTATACAAACACTAACAAACAGTTTTGATTTGCAGCCAAATAGAACAGAGACACATTCATTTGACAGTTAACTTGGCGGAAAAAGAAATACCACATGCTACACAAAGAATAATTCCTCGTAATTCAAATTCAAATTTTCGTCAGAAAAAAATGCAATCCATCTATCATTCACAACTTTTCGGACCCATGGGGAGAGGCTAATAAGGCAGGTATCCTACCCCATAATTAAAGCCTCAAAATCGAGTTCGAAAGTTACGGGAATCGTCCTGCGTTATAACTGAATGATAAATGAGCAATTGGACGTGAAAAACACGCATTTAAGAGCCGAATTTGCTCTAGACGCAACTTAGGACTGAATTTATTGACTAAAGGATGAAATGAGATATATTTAATGTACATGAGGTGAGGTGCGGTGTATCAAGTATGATAACTAGAATACGCTTCCCAGAAAAAAGACAGAATTTATATTACTAGAAAATTTACATTGCTACAGAATCCATAAACAACAGTTAATGGGGTTGGAAAAATACCACTTACCCTGACAAAAAGCCGAAGCCCATCGATGAACAGTTAGGACCTTATAGGTGAGATTCACATAAGTATCCACAAAGTCACCAATTATTACATCCCCATATTTGTCAGATTCCTCATGCAACAATTGCTTTGCTTCCTCCGTGCGATTGGCCCACAACTCAGCCACAGAGCCAGATCGTTCAGGGAGTTGGAGGTCGAATCCACCATTCATGTGGAATAGACGACCTCCCCCGTCGTTACGCGGCTGTCCCACAGAGAAGACAACTCGTACACCGGCGGGTAAGTCCTTTGTTTCGTCTCGAATACGTTCCCGATCATCAAAGTGGAATATAGCACTTCGGTAAACTACAATCAAGTCGTAAGTCTCTGGTTGGGAGGTCGAATTTCGTGGGGTTGAATGAGGTGGACAGGTCGTACGTGGAGCTCGGAGGATCTTGAGATTGGGATTCGTAATCGGCGCCTATGGTATAAAAAACGATAACTAGCTTCGATTTAATCATATTTGGGACAGGCAGTTAAGAATGTATCAATATCAACCAACAGCCATTAGTTCTAGAACTGTTAGGGAAAAATTTAACTGACTGACGCCTAATATTGAAAGAAATTTATTCATAAGCGTTTTCTCATTTGACAAGCCTGCAATAATTCGTCTGATAGCAGAAAGTATGCATGCGAAACTTTAAAATCTAATAAGATAGCCTCATCTTTTATTTTCCTTACTATAACTACGTAGTTGTTATAAAGAAGCCAATAACCTGAAGAAAATATACATAAAATAATTATAGGACTACTTTTTCAAATTTGAATTTCAAAATTTCAAGCTACTGATTAAGAACAATCTCCATTGATTTTATTGATTTCGAAACAAGAAGTCTGGATATTGCAGTTCGTATTTGCTGAATCGGCAATTATAGACCGAACAAATTCACTCCTACTATCTGGTTTTCCTTGTAGTATTTATAAAAACGATGCATGATAATTGATTGAAGTCTGTCTGCTAATGAATGACCTGAATCTAATTGCACGGATGGGATAAATATCTGAAAGACAGTTTCTCATAGCTGAAAATGTTGAAAGATCAAACTTTATGCAGCTGAAAAGGGTAAATTCAAGACAGTAAAGGTCACAAACACACGAAAAGGGTGTTAAAGGGGTTGAAGTTAAAAGGGACCGGTCAACGTGCACGTCTGTCAAGTCAGAGGTTACAAGATAGATGTCGATCAGTGCACATTCAGCGATATGAACGGCCAGGTACACTGTTTAATTCTCATAAAAGCAGCTCCAAGAAACCTCTCTAATTCTTGCTAACACAATATACACCGATTGTAAATATAAAATCATTCATGCGAAGACCAAACGAAGGCTCAACTTCGTTAACAATGAGATTCAGCTTTCGATTTTCATATATGAAACTCTAATTAAAATGAATAAATGAAAGGGGTGGGAAAGTAAAAATTAATATTTTCGCTAATTCTCCATGATTAAAATACGTATACATTTTCGTGCTTTGGCATGGAGATTAATCACCTTCAAATCTCCAGATAATCCTTTATGAGTCACTCTTCAAGTAGATTAATTATTCATCATTCCATTAAATGGTGCCTAATAAATTTAAGCTAGAAATTTGCTCTGGCTCTTTAATATGAAAAATGATAAACGACGTTAGGACAGAGGAGCAGTAAGAGACTAATCTGGAAGCAGTTGTTGGAGGCTACGGCAGCTAAATTTCGACATAAACTAGAATAGAAAATTGAAATTAGTACCAAAAGTAGGAACAATCCAATTAGAGAGAAGATTGTTGACCCCTAAATTTCATTCTTCCCTACCATTGTTGTTTCAAATTCCCTCAATTTTGGAAAGGAGAAGTTAATCTAAGCATCTAACCTAATCCAGAATTCAATTTTGGAAGCTCATTTAATTTACGTACAACTATTTCTTATTTAAAATTTTGTTGTCGGAAAAACAAAAGTTTTACTTCAAATAACTTTAATGAATTCTCCCTATTTGCATGCATGATATATTCATGAATCGCCCCTCTGTTTTTGGCTTAACACGCGTCGTCCTTATTTAGCCAAAATTTCTTGGACATTTTATTTGATAAGGCCAAATTTCAACGACCTCAACCGACTGTCCAAAATTTTGGACAAATCAGACGGATAAGACCAATAAAAACCCACCCTGACATCCTACCATGGTCCGCAAAAGCACAGAATACAGAATCAGCAAAAACAGCCGTTTAAAATTGATAGATAAACGCCAAAGGTGATATAATGGGAATCTCGAACTGTATTCTTATTAATCTTGTAAGGTGGGAGATTCAGAACATACCAGATCATTAAAACTACTCAATTTGAGTAACACTAAATGAGTTGTATAATTCACCTCAACTGTTGAAAGGAATTAAAAGATTTCATCCTCTTCACACTTCAGATGCGTTCAACAACTTGAATGTATAAAAAGGCTAGAGAAAAAAGTAGCTTTTCAATGTGCTGTAGCTGAGAACATGATAGGCAAAAGAAGCTTTACCGCAAAAGGGTACATTGAAGAGGCCATTCAGACCGTTTACGGTTATATCAAAAGCGTTTATATCACTGCCTAAGATTAAAATCTAATTCAGCAAGTCTAGGTCTCTAGGAAATCGCCGTATGGTTCTCTTTTAGATCAGCCTTTCAAGGGTAAAATTGGCAGACTTAATAGGTGTGACTGAATTTAATAAACAATACAGATGTTCACCCCAATATTTTTTACTCTCCCCTTGTAGTTGTAGGCAAAGGGGAAGATACGCCCTCATTACGAGCTTTCCAAAATCAGAGTCAAGGCGATGCAGACAACATGACACAGACTTTTCAGCGACACACCGGTCGATTCTGGAGACATCAATATATGACTATAAAGGACACCTCGGCATGACACTTCGTCAACGGTTATTTCGGACAACAGGGAAACAAGCTTTTAAGGCATAAATTACGGTAATATAAAGACAATAAATCTACGGGTTGATTTTCCCATCTCACAATGAACAGTCGAATAAGATCCGATCTGTCTGATTCTCACCACTTTTGATATATGGAAATTTCTCTATCTACTTCTCAGATGCCTAAGGCGCGCATACTTTCACCTATATCAATTTTAGACGAACATTTAGCTACCTAAAAAGTTATTGCTCAGATACTTAAAAGCTAAAGAATGTAGCAAGTTATCAGCTCAGTAATATTTCCAAAACCACTTGTTCTAATGCACAGATGGTGAGTAATAATTATGTTTGTACATTTTCAGGTTGATGCAGAGACCACGAATAACTTTCATACAAAACTCAAGGTCTCAGGTTCTATAATGAGGTTTCAAGGAAGCAACAGGGAATGCTTAAGAACAAATCCGATTTCAAGAAAAATTTTGTGGCTTTTGTTTTCCGCTTAACAGTAACGGCATTTGTTTCTAGAATAGGGGATTAAATCTCATTCATCATGCTACATTTATCCACTTCAAGTACAAAAATAAGAATGAAGCCTTCTCAAACCTTCATTTAACTAGTGCTAGCGGAAAGTGCAACAATAAAATACTTTGGAGAACCTACGTAGCATTCTTTCTCCCATTCGTGGAAATGAGTTAATTGGAACAAAGTTCACTTCAGAATCAAAAAGTGTGAACAGAAGGCCTAATTGAATTAAATTCAAGCCACTTCAAGCATATCTCGTTAGGGTATATTTGCACAAAAAATTCGACCTTTAGACCCATCTACTGAACTCGATGGAGTAAACAGTAAAACACTATGGATAAGTATCGCGGTCATAACTAAGCATGCGATGGAGTAATTGCATAGAAGTTTAAACCAGGGATTGATAGGAAATAAGGGATAAAAATGAAATCATGCAGGGTAATTGTATATCATGAGAAATATGCATGCAATGAAAATGTTCAGTTAATTGAATACATTATATAAAAATAACACAAATCAGTTTCGAGGTCTACTAAACACCTAGAGAACTCTATTATAGAGGAAGTTTGTTAAATACCACATAAATCGTAGATGACAGGGACTGGGCAAATGTTTCTGAACGGCATCAAAAACCAAGAATTTGACCATTTCAAAGGCTGATAAGGTTAGAGATAGTGCGTAGTGTTTCCGAGAGAAATTTCAATATCCGCAACACTTTACCTAGTCACCCACTACTGTATTAACTTTGCACGAGTGACTAAATTAATTAACTAAAGGGATAACTGCCATACAACCAAGCAAAACATATATGTTTAGAGTACTCATATCACAAATGTCAGAAAGTATGTCTTGGAAGTTGTCACCACATTTGCCAAGAATAGAGACGATGCAGCCATTAACTTTATTGCATTAACTTACAAGATAAAGAGTCATACGACCACTCGATAATAAACAACCGCGCTCGAATTGAAGATAAATAAAGATTCGTCGAAATCTAAGGACTCCAAATGAAAACAATAACTTCAATGTTATCTTTTAACTTATTCCTACTGTTCTCCCTCGTCGTTGATCAATGAGATTCAGATAAAAAAACTAAAGTCCGGTCATAGATACTCGATTTGATCGATACATTTTTGCCCAGCAGGAGTACCCGATTACACGAGAATAACAAAGTTCTGGTGAACAGTTAGTATTCCATTTTTCATATTCATCTGTTTTGCATCTAGTAAAATCATTTATCTTTCATAATATCTTATGGTATAGAGGGATCTGTTATGCGGAATTTTCAACAATATTTCCTCGAATATTTATTAACCGAAAAAAAGAAGAATTTTCCATTTTGGTACAAAGATCCTGAGTAAATAAGAAACCTATTAAAATAGGAAACAAATCCATGATCTCCTACATCAAAATGTTAGCATAAGGGAGTAATCAGATCAAGTCATCTATAAATTATCCTTAGGAGCATAAAGGTGGGCCTAATTTGCGGCTTTTGGGGAGAACCAGAATCAGCTAATTCTTCATTAACACAAATTTAATGATTTTTTTAATAGAAGGGATGAAATAAACGCAAGAATGCACTACATAATGGAATCAATTTCAGTTATTTTAATAAAGAAATGGGGTGAAATCAAACGGATAGAAATGATGAAACTACCCCGATCAATAGAAAATCAACGCAAGCACAAACACAAGATCGCACCAGGCCAGAATAGTGTAAAGGAAATCGATAAATTACAAACAAATAAATCCCCATGGGAACGCTTAAGAAACCCTTTTAGTGGATACTACACAAATAAACACTTGGCCAAGCCTTAGTAATCCCCTTAAAAGTTCAACTAGGCGCAGAAAAATACAAATAGCCCTCTAGTATAAATTTATCCCTAAAAGTAGTAGCAACTATTTTTGGGGTTAAAAAGAACCGAGGTCACCAGTTTAGGAGTTATCAAATTGTAGAAACTAGTGAACCAGATCTTGATTGTAGAAGCTAAAACTATAGCTAATGGTTAACAGTGGCAACAACAACAGTTTTAGAGCAGAACACCAAGAGCTAACTAGATCAACATGCATTGATCAAACCCCAATGAGGATTCAGGCGAGTAAGGGAGAGATGAGGAACAAAGGAGATGAGGGAAGTGTAGGAGACAATAAACGATAAGCGTGCGTTGCGCTTGTGTGTATGTGAGTGGAAATGCAAGGACAATCTTATGCAAGTCACTTGGGTAAGGGCGCGCGTGAGGATATGAGTGAATGTGCGACAAGTATAGGAAAAAAGGCGATTTGACAAACGCGTTTAGACATGACAGATGTGGGTTTTCGAGTCATAGGGATATAATGGCGAAAAGAATGCATGTAAAGAGTAATTTTAGAAATTGCGCAAAGTCATCCTTCAGTGGCGAGAACAGATGTAAATAGTGTAGAGTTGATTCCGATTATGGATAACTACCAAAATGCCTGGTCAGTAAACACGCTTAAGGCTACGTTATACGAATATTGATCGCTGATTGGCTGGGAAGACCTCTGCCTGCACGTCCATGTTTGCTCGCAACGTGATCGGCAGCACGCCACACTTTCCAGAATATTCTGACGCGCACGAGATTTCTACGATCAGCTTTGCCAGTATTGTACATTCTACATTGCGGAGACGACAATAATGTGCTTTCTCTTAACATTCAATCATGTATAAAAAACATTCCGCATATTATAATACGATCCACAAGATGAACATTCAGTCACCGCTTGTGATGTAACTAAACGGCATGTAGTTGGCAGGGAAAGCTCGCTTTAGGCAGAGCTATTAAGCAAACCAATAATTCGTTATATTTTCATTACGAACAGATCATAAGTGGGAAGTAAAAAATCAGCCCTGAAAGTTAGTCTAGACCGATATCTGTAAGCGATAGGAAAATCTTCAGCAAAAATCGCAAATTAAATAAGTTAAAACTATGAATCCATCTCTCTGGTTATATAAATATAAATACATCACGACAAGTAGACTCACGAAAGGTGCTGGCGACCCTCTATTGATTGCTTTAATTGTTTCTGTTAGATTTATCGCAAGGGGATACATCTCGTAGCCTTGGTCTACATTGGTTTTACTTCCTTCCAACTGATACCACCACAGCAATTCTTTACCTTCATGAGCTAATTCTTCCCAATCATCCAATTTATCTGCTTCTCCACCGGTCTTATTTGTCAGTCGCAAAAGTCGCTCCTGAATTAAGGTGCGTTTTAGGGACTTCGTTGGGTCGACCCGGACACAAAGTGTCAAATCGTAAGTTGAGTCTGGACAGAATAGATCTTTGGAACCGTTAGGGGGAGGCCATATATACATCTGGGGTCCTTTACCACATCTACAGGACGTATTAGTTCCGTCTACATCTGGAATCCGGTAATTTTTTAGGGGTGCAGTACTGCTGCTGAAGTAGCTAGAAGATGTGGGTCTGAGATGATACCACAAGACGACGAAAATGCATAAATAAAAGAGGGTATAGATGAAAATGCACTGACGGAGAGTGAATTTTCTTCTTCGGCCTGGCGCCTTCATTTGCCTAACGAAAAGCCAGCTACTGGCGTATACTCAAATCCTCACTGAAGCATCCTTTAGGTATAAGCCTGACTAGTTTGTGAGAACCAATCAAAATAATGCCCTATTCTAATTGGTTGAATGTTATAGAGGACTGCATTTTATTCGTTCGAGAATCTAACCAATAAGAACGCTGAACTGATGACCTTGGCTAAGGCCTATTTTTTGTATTTGAAGTTGAATTTATGTTAAGAGGCTGTGGTTACAGAATTAAAATCTTTGGTTGATCAAAATAGCAAACTATCCTTATTAATTTAGTAATAGGGGACAAATGTATGAGATTAAGTCTTCAATATAGAGGTGATTTAACTGTCTTGAATCTGGAATCAGTGTGTGTAAACATTCAAGCAATTCGAAATTAAGATAGCTTAGGCATAAACAAGCCTACTTCGTTTTAATGTCCTGTGCTATTTTGCTTGTTTGTTGCATCGAACAGGAAGACAATGATTGGGTAATTGAAGTAGCTGCATTACTCCACCAACGCGAGCGGTGGCGACCGATAACCATATAGCCTGATCAAACCAATGGCCATACTATGCTCCGAGTTCGGCCTCCCCATTGGTCAGTGCTTTGCATGCAAATGTGTTTCAATTTGGTTGTGGGTTTGAAACTTAAAACAATAAACGGATTCCCAATACAAAATTAGGTCAGAATAGGAGACATGTGTCATCCACCTGATATGGCAGCATAAAAATAGTAGGCCAGAGATCAAGGGATCAATGTATATCGATGTGCACCCAGTGCCCACCCATTTTAATTGCAATAGTTAATTCTGGCCAGAGGAGGGATGAGAGAATATGAATTTCACATCAGAAATCCCAGCATTCCTTACCTCTAATGAAGATAAGCATTGATAATGTTTCAATCATCCAAGGGGTCCAGGAATTTTTTGAGAAAAAATGCTTTAATTCAGGGAAATAACTAGATCTTTAAAAATCTGTTTGGGCTGCTTCAAGTCTTTTTAGTTGAGTGGTTGGAAGTCGCAGGTTTTATTTAATTCTGTCTCAATTTAAAGTGAATTTCAATTTGGCCATCACTATACCAAAATGACAATGGTTTGAATAAATGTGAATAGGTGTAGGATGCTCCGATTATTATCCCTTAAATAATATTCCACTTTTCTGATTTTCAATCTATGACATTTAGAGTTAAGAAATGCTCAACTGACAAAGTAAAACTATTGTACTTTTATTTAAAAATCCAGGTACACAATCAGACAAGTTTGAACATCATTTATAGAATCAGTCAATATGGCTTTCCGGTCTAACTTGTGACTGTATATAAGTAAGTTAGGGAAATTGTGAAGGATGACTCTCTAAGCATTTTCCGAAATTACAATTTAATTGCACTCTATGATAATACTTCAGTTTTTCGTCCCTGAAGACGCAGTGACATCTTTATGCCCCTATTTGTCATGTCTCCTTTTTTGAAAACTGTCTCCTTTCATTTTAAGGTACATCTGCACTCATATCCTCACGCGCGCCCTTACCCAAGTGACTTGCATAAGATTGTCCTTGCATTTCCACTCACATACACACAAGCGCAACGCACGCTTATCGTTTATTGTCTCCTACACTTCCCTCATCTCCTTTGTTCCTCATCTCTCCCTTACTCGCCTGAATCCTCATTGGGGTTTGATCAATGCATGTTGATCTAGTTAGCTCTTGGTGTTCTGCTCTAAAACTGTTGTTGTTGCCACTGTTAACCATTAGCTATAGTTTTAGCTTCTACAATCAAGATCTGGTTCACTAGTTTCTACAATTTGATAACTCCTAAACTGGTGACCTCGGTTCTTTTTAACCCCAAACAATCTGCTACAATTGAAACAGTCAAATTAAGGATATCTGTACTTGTTATTGTTTAAGAATACGCCAAGTTATTTGTACACCAGGAAGTTCAAAAATAATTTTTTCGAGAGCAAAGATGTCTTGGGACCATTACAGAAGTTCTTGCCCGTATATTGACGCAGACTGTCAAGAGCTACCGTGGCAAACTTTAGGTCACATTTTTTGTAATGGAGTAATGGAGTTTTGTATTGCCGACCAATGCTTAAAGACAATCTAATGTTGATTAAAGCCTCATTTTTTATGAGTGTTCTTGTCCCTTGCCGAAAAAATCGAATTTTTGGAAAAAATTATTTGACGTGAAATAGGAAATTTCCTCAAAATCCGCATAAGGGAATAGGTTTTTTTTATTTGTTCCCATACATATTGCTTTTTTAGTTCTCTTTTTTGCATTAATCTCAAACAGTGGTAAGTCGTGTGACCTAGTTCTCGAAAGTTTGTATAAACCATTAGGTACCTGGACTTTAGAGTCCACTTGACATATCTCCCTGCTCCCTCTCGAGAACACATGATATGATTGATTATCCATTCCCATCTGAAGAAATGATCTAACCCGTCAAGAAAACAGAAAAGGAATGTTTTTCTCCATGGTCTCAAAGCAAATAATTGACTTTCGCGACCATATTCTTTGTTTATGAATTTGAAAAAGAAATAGAATGGTGAATTTGTGATTTTGAAATACTTCCTCCAATTACGATTATTATAATGCTGGAGATGAAAACGTATAATCAAGAATCAAGGTTTCTAACCGATCTCTTTCACCGCCAAAAATCCAGGCTTTCAAATAAATCTAAAATAGTAAATTCTATCGCTTAGGTAATAAAGGGGAAGCAAAACTGGAAGTGATAGTGAAGAACAAAATGTTCGTGCTGACATTCTCAGTTAAACAGACTAATGGATGTCTTTAAACGGAGATTAGCCCAGGCAACATTTTCCAATTAATTTGCCTTCGTTACTAGTCGGCCACAGTCAGCGCTGTTTTAATGCTTACTTGCCCCTACCCTTTTTCTGATTGTAATTAATAAACCGCTGATAAAATTCAGCATTTAATCATTCAAATTTAATTTCGCTCAAAAATTAGGGGAATTCGGTGCACTCGATTATAGTTTTCAGTTGGTGTTTATAGCTCAGGGTGGTCATATATCGATTAATCGATAAAAGCCCCGGGGCCTTAACAGGAAAGATATTTTATAAATCCAAATTTAATGAACCTGATGTTATTTCGTTTTAGGGTGGTAAACTAATTATCTGAAATGGTCGCCATATTAATAATCCTCCATTTCAATGAATTCAAGGAATCAAATTCTGATTACTATTAGACCCGTTATATACTAGCAATGAAATGGCTATATCAAAGGGCTTTTCGTTAGTATAATTGGCGTCTGTCACTTAGCAATCAGACTCACTATTGCAATTAAACTGACTACCATGGGCTGAAAGGAGGAAAAAACTGGCTTCGCCCATCTACCGATATGTGTTCGAAATACCGCCTTGATTGATGATTTTTAGAGACAGTATGTAATGACGAGTCCTGCAAGAAATATCAAACGCAATTGCTGCAGATAAAAACCAAATAAGGTTGCACAAAGAAAATTTTGTAGAGATGTGAGAGGCGATGAAAATATAGGGAATTTATGACATTTTGGAGTTCACAACGCTACCAAGGCCGATCAAGAGAATCTCGCGTGCGCTAGAACATTCTAGAAAGTGCGGACGTGTCACTAATCGCGCAGCAAGCAAGCGCGGATGTGCGTGCGGAGACCTTCCCAGCCAATTAACAATCAGTATTTGTGCAGCGTAGCCTCAATTGCATTTAAGACTAGGTATTTTAGTAGTGAGGCTCAAATAAGTGCAATAGACTCTCTCCACGTGACACCTCTGTTCTTCCTACTTTGGACATAGCCTAGCCAATCTGGGGGCAAAATTTATGCTAGAAGGCTTTGCAAGGAGCTAGTTGTACTTGTCTGCACCTAGATTGACTCTCAAGGGGATTATTAAGGTCTAGCCAAGTGCTTATTTGTGTAGTATCCGCTACAAAGGTGGACATTTTTCAAGTACATGCACTTTCTAATGGCTTGATGCTATCACTTCCTGACTAAATTCTAAGTTTTCTTAAATTTCATATCCTGAAATGCCTTTGCTGCCAATTTATACAAGTAGTCGATAAGCGGTATTAAAAGTGGAAACGCGAAATGGTTTACTTTACAACCAAGGGGGAGGCGCGTATCAGATGTGTTTAAATAGCAAAAAGTTTTGGTTGAGAACGAGTTAAGGTAATTTGTGGCAGTTGCAAATCTGAGCTTCTATCGATTTGTCATCTCAGTGGTACCATTAACCGGTCTTCTAAATTGGACATTTTTAGATGCGAACACTTTCTCCTCTTAACAGATCAAATCAAATCGACATTTGAAATGCTGGTTACCAAGTCATCAGTCCTGGAAACTAATTCTTTTTGGGATTTTTACTCAATTTCCTTCCAATCTGAGCTGATACTGGACGGAAAAATTTTCAGTTTTCCAAATCATGAATGTTTTCAGGATGCTGAGACATCAATGATGTTTGCTTTTAAGATCTTTGCTGGCATTCGTCATGATTGGGTTTTCAAAAGCGAAAGTGTGAATAGTTTGCATTTTCGTAATCCCCAATTTCACAAATCAGTTTAAATTTTCTGATATCAGATACAGGCGCAATACTTGAATTAGACAAGTTTAAAGTACTGGATGATGATATAAGTTTGGATTTGTAGCTAATCTGAGTCAGCTTATAATTGCATAATTCACCTTTAATTGATGAATATGCCATTTTTCACTTCATTCAAACAAAAAGTCTCATATTATTTGCTTCCTTTAATTTTACTTATAAACTCTATTGATTTAATTATTCACTTGAAGTTACTCTAAAATAAATTTACCTAGAAGGAATTGTATCATGA
The DNA here is from genome assembly GCA_900708905.1 of Hymenolepis diminuta. Taxonomy (NCBI): domain Eukaryota; kingdom Metazoa; phylum Platyhelminthes; class Cestoda; order Cyclophyllidea; family Hymenolepididae; genus Hymenolepis; species Hymenolepis diminuta. The sequence continues at coordinate 704,910 of CAADRB010000026.1, read as the reverse complement.
GAAGAAAGGGAGATACGAGAGTTTGGTCTTCTAAAAAAGTCATATTCACTTTGAAGGAGCGATGTGAGTATTCTCACGACATTCTCGTCTTCACTGTCCTTTTCAGTTGCAGTTCAGAATGAGATTCTCATTCGACCTTACTTTAGTTTGTTGGTGGCCTTTCTCAAATTCGGCAAGTAAGTTTGGGTATTCTCTACCATATTAAATCTAATGGATTTGAATAAATTCAGAGGGTAATCAGAGGGTTGAATTATACTAGCTGCAAATGTAGCACTCTTGAAAATTTCTTTAAACAAACCAATTTAAATAGAATTGAAAGATATGTGATAACACAAATGGATACGAATGCAAAATCCTTCAATACATATATTCAGCTTAGGTTAGCTGAAGATTTCTTGAATAAAAATAGACGGATCTCAACGGGAATCAAAAATACTTTCATTTTTAAGAATGTAAATCTTTAACTTTCACTCTCCCCATCTGATATAAGCTTAAATGCCCAGAGAACTTTTCATTTGAATTGAAGAACTTAGCTTAAGTTGGATTAGCCCTGTTTCATTAACGAGCAAGAGTTATGCACAATTAAAACAAAAAGCACATAGAATAAGCATATTTAAGGAGAGTGAAAATGGGTTAGAGATGTCAATGAGGAAAGAAAATATTTTAGTTGATGTTTTCTCTTGAGAAAATAATACTTTTAAAACTTATGTCTTGTATTCTCTACAACATTTACACAGTTGGTTCACTTCTATGCAAATTGTTTGGAGATTAAATTTGAATAGAATTTATCAGTGCGCAATCGCCCTGGTCTCTCTCTGAGCTGGAATATCGGGCTTTTTGAATGTAACTGGAAGCTACTTTAAAAAGTAAAACATAAACAAAAGTGTCATTTAAGAACAGCAATTAAAAAGCAAAGTTACACTATTTGTAATATAAATACTACTTAAAAGGAAATAATCATTATCGATTCTTATGATTATTTGTCAATCAAATGGGCTTGAGCGCGTTATACTTTTAACTATTATGATTGTAAAGTTAGAAAACATTGCACTATCCGAGTGCTTGTGTCAGCTGAATACAATTAGTGCGCTCAAAGCGCACTCGCATATCGATTTCTGATTTGTAATATTCAAACCTCCCCATGTTGTTCGAACTTGATGCAAGTGCACTTTTGTGCCACCGCTTCATTGGAACTTAGTTCATCAGCCAATGTTTCGCGGCCCAGTTTTTATACACTTAATAAAATCTCCAAAATCTTTCTTAGCACTCACAGCGATTTGCTTGAGTAGAAAGAAGATATCCTGGAGTCATTCTTATGAGAAAGTTGTATTATGCTATTCCTCCTGTTGGCCATCCATGTCATTGAATATGTGCTGATATCTGATTTGTCGGATGCTCAGGTTGACTACAGCGCCACTGGAATTTCTCTAGTTCCTTTCCATAATCTATCTCACTCTCTATCTCATACTGATTTTGCACAAATTATCCAATTTTTGCATTTGATTCTTGGCTTTCTGATTGGCAATAATGGTTGTTCACTTTTAAGGGTAATAATCTTAGGATAATGGAGTCAGGTCTTCTTTTGATGTTTAGAAAATTAAATTTTGATGTTATTTTTCTTGTCACCAATATATTTTTAAGCCATAAATATTCCAGTGAAGATAGCATGTCTGTTTAGACGAATGAATTCTGAGTTCTTGAATGTGCCCTACCGAGGGCACGTTTTTAGAGGCCAACTCATGGTAATCTAGTGTGATCGTATGCTTGTCCTTAACGCTTTCTCGATACAAGTCGCTCTCTTTTTGTAGCAAGGCAAGTGAAAACCAGTAGCAGTGCTGTTAAAAGGGTTAATTTAGGAGGAGTGGCTGACTATCCAATCTTTGTATACGGGTATTTTTAGTTGAAGTGGACAGTAACTTCAACAATTTTAACAGCCAGTAGTAAAAAGATACAATCAATTCCAATATAGTCTTGAACTAACAATAAAAAGATTGGTACACCGTCAACACATTGAAATCACTCATCAATAAGTATATTTAAGTGTATGTGAATATACTGGGAACATCTGTAGAGCATTGAATTTTGGAGCATTGGAGTTCAGTGATCGGGCCTGGATATGCCATCTTCACATTGTAGTAGTTATAGATAGATAGATAAGCTAAGCTGACAATCACTTCCTATTGATTCCAGTCTATTTCAACAAATCGTTATATCTGAACTACTGTTACCATAGCATACCTCCATAAGTAGCTTGGATTAATATAGTGTCTATCTATAGTTATACTAGTGGTAACTTAGTTTTTGTGTTAGTCGACTTTGTTGGGGTTAGGCTAACAACTAACAGGTGGTAGCTGACACTAACAGCAACAACAGTTACAGACCAGAACACCAAGAGCTGACTTGGCCAACATGTATTGATCAAGCCACAGTGAGGATTCAAGCGGGTAAGGAAGAAATAAGGAACAAAGGCAATGACTGGGCAGTGTAGGAGCAGTGTATGATAAGTGGGTCCGCCTGTGTGTGAGTGGAAATACAAAGGCAACTTATACGAGTCACTTGGGCAAGGACGCGCGTGACGTATGAGTGCATATGTACTTTCAGATGAAGGGAGACAGTCAGGGAAAAAAGGGGAATGGATAAACTCATCTAGATATGACACACAAGGGTTAAGTCATAAGGGCATAGAGATATCACTGCGGCTTCGTAGACGAAAAACGAGTGATTTTGGGAATGCATAGAGGGTCATTCTTCAACTTTCTTTTTTGTCTACTTTAGGTAATATTTAATACTATATTTTTATTATAAGCTAAAATAGCTATCTAATAGAGGTAATAAAAAGCCCTCTTAATGCCCACGCGGCGTCACACGATTAATCAGTATGAAGGAAAATTATTGCGATTTTCTTATTCAATTTCACCTAATAAACCGATATTTATTTATTATTTTTTTGCTCAATTAAGCATCCTTGTACCGATGTGGAAGTCTGGTTAAACAAGCTTTAAAGCTGTTTCAAATCATTTTTTTATTGACTAAATCTGCGGTCACGTTCACTGTTGTATTTTGCTTGTTTTTCTTCCAGTTTCCCTGTCTATTTTTACCATATTTACCATTACTTTCACAAGATGAGAAGTTAATAATTTGACAGGTTAAACATTCCCCATTACTTATGTATTCACATCTAACTGACATAAATAATAATTATAATACTCTGTCATTCTGAATTTTCATCTCATACTTGAATTTAAAAATCAGTTATGCGAATCAAGACAATGCTCGTCGCATTTCATCCCTTGCGTTGAGTAAAAACGCACGCCTTCGTTTTGATAAGCACATTATCACCCGTAAACCAACTTTGTTCTAATTTATTTTCACTTTTCTGATTCTGTAATACAATCCGACTATGATATATAATGAAAAATCCTCTTACAATACTAAAGAGGAGTACTTTTCCCAGATCAGAAGTTCAGAGTTTAAGTGGGAATCATAGGTTTGTTTGTATACCAGCAGAAAGAATGAGAGAAAGAAATAAAAAAAGGAATTATAAGTGAACGAACAGGAAAAAGTGCTTACTACAAGTGTAAATAGTGGGAAGTGATACACAAGCCGATTTATGATATTCTGAGTTGACTGCTTTGTGTTTTATATTAATCTGATGCACAGTTAGGACAGGGCAGACAAATGGGGGTCAACACGTGTTTTATTGTTTTTGCAAGTTCTCGAAAAGGCACTTGGAGTTTTAGTGAGCGTAAAGCAATCAAGACAAAAGAGCGAGGGCGTACGTGAAACCCCTTTTTGATATCCATGTCTATTCTAATTAAATTGCATATTCTTATTGGAATCCGTTGCGTCTTATTAACTTTGGAATCGCTAATTCAAAGAGAATATTTAGTGGGGACAAAACATATATTGGTTATTGCCCTCAGCTAACATTCAAATATGTTGACCATTTCTTCATACGAAAAGAACCATTTTATTTTCACCGACGCAATCAGTTAGATGTTGATCCAGATTACAGAATTTTCTGTTATAGTTTCAGTTGAGCGCCGATAAGTGAAGATTCAATAATTTTGGATAAGTTTCCTGATAACACAATTACTACCACGTCATAACCATGGCGGGTCACGGCATGATGAAGTCAACAGCCATTCATCAGTCCGTTGTCTGAACAATAATAGTCCGCGACATTGCACACGGAAGTCCAAGGACTGATTCTGTCTCTCCGGTCAATTACTCACCAAACAAACTCAATTCTTACATTGATAAATCAGGTCTGGTTAAGTCAGTGATTAGTTCCGTCTGGTCCAGTCCCCCTTCTCCCTATCTCTTTGGTCTGAGCAACTGTAGTGTAGGCATTCAATCTTGAATTAATTAATTAATATTTAATTATTATACTTAAAGCAATCATGCAATACCAGTATGCATTAGGTGTTAGCAAAATATGCGGAGGGGTATTCACTTGTTAGATCGTTCAAATCTTCCCACATTTTCTCAAGTTCTCTTTGCATGGTTATGAAATATTGCTACCTTGATGGTAATGAAGGCAATTATTACAATATAAGTGTTATAATGAGCTAAATTTAGAAGAACAACAACCTTCAATGCTATTAAAGGTATCTACACGTTGATTTATAATTTTTTAGTAAAGTTAAAAACTTTCAATTTGTAACTGGTTTTATCATTTATTACTAAAATCTCGAGAAAACGATTTATAGCCCTTTGAATTTCGACAATTCAACGATATTCGCATTACATACAGCATATATTTGAAGCATCTGAAATGAAAAAAATATATTCTTAAAAATATTGCATAAATTAAATATATCATAATCACTATTTATTATTCATAACATTCCTTTTGTTTCATTAACTTCTGATGTTGGAATCAAAATACGGTAACCCTTAGTGGTTCAGTCCACGTAAGTGGAGCAGATATCCGGATTAAGACAAACAGTAAAATATTTCAAATATAATAAAGTACATTACAAAATACAGGGGAATTTCTGTCAGTCCTATTTTAATTTACCGCCCAATTGTCCCATTTTTAAGCTGAATTTTAGTTCCTCTGAATCAGATTCAACGGAAGAAAAATTAACTGATAATCGACAACTAAGAGCAATCCCGTAGTCAACATGTGTTAACTCACATATGTTTTCATTCATTTCTTCGATTTCATATGTTCTATAATAACCATCTGTACAATTCAAATGTTTTTTTAGTTCTAGTTTCATGATCTTCAAGATTCAGTTAATTGTAGAATTTTGGGATCCAAAATTCTTGAACAAGTAGACAATACACGCTCCAATTCCGACACTGAAACGATAACATACCAATTAGAGTATTGCGTATTTTTAAACACAAAGTAGGGATGAGTAGTTACTTTCATGACAAGAATGTTTAATCCAGTAGGTCAAAAGAGGTGGGGCTAAGTTCGACAGGAGGATAATTCCTATTCTGAATATACAGAGAAACCTGAAAGAGCAGAGGCCTTGAATACATAGATCTAACCTATTGCATTAGAAAGAGCTCAACAATATCTAACGCCGTGTTTTCTATAAGAACATGCCAGACTTTACAATTAATTTAGCCTAGTATCGGTAAACTATTTTTAACTTTCGTTGCCACTTTTCAAGTGCGTCTATTGATAAACTGCCAGTATTATTGAAGTATAAGTAAGTAAGTTTTACAATTATTTAGTGGAAAGTCAGAAAGGGATTTGAAAGTTGATTAAATAAACAAGAATCACAAAATAATATCGAGATTATTTATAAGCGGTTTTCAAGCAAATCTATTTTAAATTTGAGATACATTTCATCTCAATTCCTTCATCTCTATAGTATCAAAGCTCACGGCAACTGATAGGGAAAATAATGATGGAATATTGATCGGTTTTATGATGAAACTTTAAGAATTAACATTTGTTGATGATGTTCGAGAAAACTAGGCATTCGTTTGGTCATACAAAATAGCGATATTAATGAAAATTGATCAGACTTCCGATCAAAAGTACCCAGATTTGGCAGAATTGAGTTAGTACAATTGTTTGTTCAAAATAGTCAGACTGTGGGTAATGTGGAACAAAATGAATGAATAATCATGCTTCTTAGCACTCACCGTCCCACAGATGATATTAAGATTACAAATAAATGATGAGTGTCAGGTTATTGAAAACCATTTATTTTGTGAATAATTGAATTTTGAATCCTCCATTATCATCAATGGCTTCGTAGAAAATTTTAAGCTCCCTTAGAAATGAATGGCCTCTAAATAAAAGTGGTAGATGTATCAGTTGGTATGAATTACAAGAGAAACTGAAGAAAACAGTCTTAGGTAAATGTTTGTCTGCCTCTTCACAATACGTATTCTTTTTCTCTTGATAATTTAAAAACGTTTGTGTTCACGCAATAAAGGTACAAATTTCTATCTAGCTATCAAAATCTAACTAAAACCCCCTTTTTCCCCAAATAACTGGATTGGATCTGCATTTGAGCAGTTGATTCCAAATACACATGCGATTTTCTTAGGTTCAGGAACATGGAACATAACGAAGTTTTAGTTTTTCGATAACTTGTGTACTTGGAATTGGTTGGTAAAATGAAGATACAACCTAGTTATTCGGTGAGAAAGAGGGTCCAAGTTAGATTTGGATGACTTTTTCTGTGAAGCCTCATCCAACTATTTAGCCTTCGCGATGTAATTGTTCAGCAGTGTTTCACAAATATACTTTCTATCCCAATTCTTAAGCATCCCAATTCACATCTACCTCAAATGATTCACATCAGTTATTTAGCAGTAGTCTAATAGCGCTCAATCTATTTTAATTCATTCATATTTCAAAGTTGTTTTGATCAAGACTTACTGGAAAGTACTTTTGATGATTAATATGGCATGGCCCCTAGTAGCTGGCATTTACACTTTAAACGTTTGGCTGTTTTCGGTAGACCTTTTGAAATGAGTGTTCAGCCGAGGTTGGTAATAGTCCTCTTATGACTAATGTTGTGTTCAACAAACCTGGGTCCAATTGAAGCGGATAATCCTTAGTGTAATGTTTTATATATTTGGTCGAAACACATAATATAATCATTATTTTCACTTTTATGTCTATTTATGAATATCCACAGAATTCAGCAAAACAAATTACTTTTTTTCTCATTTAAATCGGAAAGACTTTTTCTTCCTAGTCAACAGAATTTCATGAAAAAGATGCCCAATTATTGTTGATATTACAAAATTTAAACTAAGAATGGAGGAAAATGCCTGCATTTGCTTCGGTAAACTGCTCCAAATATTAACTTCAAAGCCGTGCGCTGCATTAGCTTTGCGAAAATAAGTCAAAATCTATAAAATTATTATTTATAAAATGCATTCTGGCCATTACTTAACTTTTCTACTTAATTTTTCCCGACAATATCACTGATATGCAAACCATGACTGAACACGAATTTACCTTCCAATGACCGCAAAATTCTCTCATCCTGCATATCTCTCATCCGCCTAATAATTCTGAGGGCAAAGGGACTCTGTGATTTCCTAATTGTGCGGTGCATTAAATCTACCTTGACGCATGGAAGAAAAAAATATTTTCGCACACTTTTAAGGTAAAATTATAGAAATCTATGGTAAGGCAATATTACGTATTTTAAGTTATGCTTTATAATGAGTATTGCGGCAGTAAAACGAATGACATTACAAACATTTAACAAGCTGATCCATTTAAAAATGCGGACCTGGCCAATAGATGAGATGCGCTGATAGATGAGAAAAGGGAAAAAATCTGGATCACTTTTTGTAGCTCATGTTCTGAGGCCAGACATATGGATTTCAATCTAATTGTAACTTCTCTTCTAACATCAATGAAAATGCACATAACAATTACTATAAGAATACCAATACATGGACAATTTAATAACATGGGATGATAAGTGGAAGATAAATCTGGGAGACTTGAGCAATTTTGTTTAGATAAATATTAAACATCAGCGAAAATTTGAAGGTACAAAACCTTTGACCGACATATATATATATATATTCAGTGATAGAGTGATAAATGAATTAATATTTTAGAGAACTGAATAAAATGTGTACAAATGTTAGACTAGATTTCTCCTAAAATGATATTAGAACAAATTTAAATACCCATCTTCCCCTCCCCTTTTACTGAATGCGTAAGGTACCACTTACAACAATCCGCTAGTCAGTTAGTGGTTTTGTGAAATATTTATTTGTTATATTTTAGTCTATTTTGCTCAAATCGTTATTATCCACAATCATATTTGTTTAAGCGGTATCCAGTTTCTTTAATTTGATTTAAATCTTTTGACTGACAAATATTTCAAAAGCATCGACGCAAAAGTAAACAAAACTCAAGTTGACTTCATTAATGGAGAAAATACAACGCATTTTCAAAATTTAAATGTGATAAACACCTCATTTATTCTTAGATTCCAAGGAGAGCCACGAAGAAGGCTTACACAAATGCAGTGGCTTAGAGAGCCATCCTCACTTTTCCCTAACAATATTTTCCCAATAATTCTCTCATTCCTGTTTTTTGTATCTGAAATTGTGCAGATAGAAACGGCTTAGCTGATTTTCTCCATCTTCCATTAATATCTTTTAAGCTACTATTGCTCTTTACTGTAGAATTTGAAATGGATACGTCTCTGAAGATTACTCTGAGATATTTACATTACAATTGCTTCAATAACTAGTCGTTGCTATCAATATCAGCTATATATATTTAGTTTTGTTGTGCATTTTTATCTTTGTGGAGAATTGAATGCTAATTTTCAGTTTAAAGTTTAAAGGAATTACTAAGTATCTTAATATATTACCTCGAAAATCGTTATGAAAACTGCCTTGAAGGCATTTGTCACAATAAGAAAAGCATTTTGATTTGGTAGTATTTGAAGCGTTAAATCTCCCAAATAACGCTAAAATGTAACAATTAATTTACTACGACCTGACCGAGGAAACTTTGTTATTGCCAATGTTATGCATTTTCTGATCACGTCTTCCTCATTTAACGGCTTTTTGATACCCTTATATCCCTGCAACTCAAAACATTATCTGTCATATCTAGACAAGTTTATTGGTTCTTCTTCTATAACTGCCCCGCTTCATTCGAAAGTACATTTGCACTCATACACACGCGCGTCCATATCCAAGTGACTTATATAAACTTTGTATTTCCACTCACACATACGAGTAAACGTGCGCTCCCCATACGCCTGCTCATATGCTGTCTTCTCATCGTCTTTTTTCCTTATCTCACTCTTACCCGCTTGAGTTCTCATTGTGGCCTGATCAATACATTTTTACAAAAACGGCTCTTAGTCTTCTGCTCGAGAACTGATGTTAGCTGTCATTCGTTAGATGTTTTCTTAAGCCCAACAATAGCAACATTGCCAGTTCCGCTCTATCGACAAATCTTGATTGGCTTAGTATGTCCCGCGGACTTCAGGTATTCCCTAGATCCCTTTAAAAACCATATGCAATGCGTGTTTAATGTAATTAATCAATTTTAATACATTTTCTCGACTTGAAATGCACCATGTCCCTTTTGTCATGTCCCTTGGCTGATAACTGTGAAATAACCCATCCCTAACTTCGCCCCCATTCCACTCTGTCCAGCAAATCAACCCCACATCAGGCCTCCAAAGACTGAATCTTACGAGAGGCAGGAAAACAACTCTGACGAAAACTACGACGATGAGAACTTGCCCTTCCACAGTCACAACTACAATTCTACGTCACATTTTTAAAACGAATTCAGCAACAAAAACGTCAATGCCTAAAACGACCGTTATGGGGGCAACTCCAACTGCATATATGACGACTCAAAAGGTGATCACCTCAGATACTCCGACGACAGTCACGGACCTTCACTGCAAGGACTCCAACGACAAACATGACAACAATTATAACTACACACTTCACAACCACTTCAACGATAATCACATCAACTACTCCTACGGCAGTTAAAACAACATTGCCATGGACATTTACCGCAACGACACTAACGACTCCGAAGGAACCGCGACACTGATTCCTAAAGACTGTAGCGATGGAGAAATTGTCTCCTGAATGACTGTGTAGGTATTCGGGCCAGAATCAGCTGCCTATTGATTAAACTGCAACACCCCATAAAAACACATAAGCTCCACGGCTTTGGGCTGCCGACCCCTTATCACCTTCTAATTACAGAATTAGATGCTAGAGAATGTTTATTTTTGCGATAAAGATATTAATTTGCTAAGGAGGATTGCGGGCAATGTATCCGCAAAAGTAGGCTGGGAAGTGAAGAGAACCATTAATATTTTACTAATTTAAGTTCAGTAGAACTTTTTAATTACTCAAAGAAATGTAGCTGCCACTTTGGGCAGCTGTATTTTACTTCCAAAAATTCAGGAGTTAGCTGTGGATAATTTACGTGGATAATATTTGTTATGTACCGAATTAAATTCCTATTTATCACCAGTACCTGCTCCCTTTTCCCCTAATTTTATTGCACGAATAAATCAAACCGGAAGAAAATAGGTAGTAATGAATTTGAAAACGAGTGGAAACACAAAGCCTAAACACATAATTGTTCTTAGTTCATTTGGCAAAAAATAGCTGAGTGTCCAGTACGCGTCAAAAGGTCACACGTCCCGTGTCCTTGGAGTAAATTATTCGGCCCTTCTTGATGACATATTCGATTAGATCCTGCGATTCTCCCAGTCGGAAAATGATATTTTCCCACCTGCAAGAAGAGGAGAAAAGAAACTCACATATAAAGTATATAAGTTTTCTAGTCATCATATCTTTAAATAATCATATATAATAAGCTAATTATTTGTGCAAAACTATTTTCGAACACTTGGACTTGTATAAATGGTAAATAAGAGGAGAAAAATAATTGTATTAAAGTAATTTAAATAATGTATTAATACGTACATATTTATTTTTACATATTTTTAAAATGATTTTCATTATGCAAAAGTTTCTGATTAATACATCATTAAAAGTGAATGAAATATACCATTTGCAAATTGCTCCTTTATGCGAGTTAAAGATTCAATAAATGCAAAGATGTGAGTGGAATTAGTAAATGAAGATGAATACCTTCTTTTATGAAGCGGATGTCGGCTGGCTTGTGAGGCCCAGGGTTATGATAGTACAGACAAATGCAAACCTTCTCTTTTGAGAGCCAGTCTGTATGACTTTCACTCAGGTGCCTTTATAACTGAATTTCAACGGAACTCTTTAATGCTCAAATTATGAATCAATATAAAAGGCGGCACCAATCGCAATTTGTATTATGTAGAAATCGTTGTTTTTAAGACCAAGATCTCCCAATTTCAAAATCTGTTTCGCTTTTCTCACTAAATGTAATATTGAAAGCTTTATATTCCCATGTCCAAATCGTAGTTTATTCGGTAATAAAATATTATGCTTCAGTCAAACGTGGTAAAAAATAAACGAACTTAGGAAGACACGATATTCTATAAATAATTGAAACTAAAGCTTATGTGTACTAAATTTCAAGAATGATTCTAAGTACCTTCGCGTTAACAGTACGTTAATTTCACTCTGGAAATGGAAACTAATGTGTAACAATCAAACGCTTTTTTATACTTCTTCATTGATCAGATGTATAGCAGTTTAGCCAATTAGAAACTGCATATGAAAATTTGCAGCTTATACATTTGACTTTTTTCGAGCTATTCTCTTGGGAATGGGCTAACAATTTGTTCGAACTCATAAAACATCTGTTGGCAACCTAATTTTGTTGATGAGATCCTGGTTAAGTCTTAACTACATGACATCTCTTCTGTTAAAATAGCGATTTATCAAATACCTGATAGCATTATCTCTTTGGGAGAATTGTCCTTTAGATGAAAGCAAATCGAAGATTGATTAAGGATGATCAGACTCAGGAAAAGATCATACTAACACATTTGAAATGATTTTACTTTGCGTGAAAAACCGATTAGTATTAAAACCATTGATATTTTTCAACAAAAAAGGCCAATTTGCCGAATATATAGTTCAAATGAAGTTGATGGAATATCATTTCCATCAGATTTATGTAATAGCGGGTCAATAGTGTTTGAGACTTCGGTGTTCAAGAGAGACGTGCTAGCAAATCGAAGAAATTAACATGTTTTAATAAGTTTACTAAGGTAAAGTTACTAAATGAGTCATACCCAACTCAATTTTTAGATTCATCTGGTTGAATACTCTTCTTATGGGCATAGCTCACTCTATCATTTACCACATTTCAAATTTCAAGAAAGGTTGCTTAGGTTACTGATTGAGTTCAAGTCCAAGAAACTTTGAGCTTATTGACAAGCTTGATTAAATCGAGTGGTGGGTAATAAAATATTGATAAATTTGCTTCTTTTAACAGCCAAAACACCTATTTACAGTAGATATCACTAAAATCACACTAATATCATTCAAAAATTATGAGCGTCGAAGACGTTTAACATCGTGAATGAGCTGGCAAATGGTAGACAAAGATATATAAGATAAAAACGGACAATTACTTTGCACAATTAGATGATTATCTGATCAAATATTTCGCAACAGAGAAAGGTAGAATTATCTAAATGGCATACACATGTTAGATGAAGGTCAGCTCCTTGGCAAACGACTTCTCAATCTATGATGGGACTATGCACATTATTCTCGTTTACAGAGATTCACATTTGGACAAAATTTCGGGAACACATCTTTCCGGGGAAACAATACTCTTAACTAAAACTTAAAGGAACGGTTTTTTTGAAGGATGAATCACTATATATTTCTAAAATTTTTATCTAAGTCATTTCTAATCCCTGAGACCTAACTTATCTCGTCCTCACAGTGACACTTAGTTCTGCGGTGACCCCATTTACCGTAGAAACGTCTTGTGTCCTCAAGTGGTTTATTTTAATTAGCGGAATTAGCTAATTAAGTAGAGTGAGTATTACTTAACCCTGCGGTGACCTCAAGTTCACCGCAGCGATGTCTGAAGTCATTTCCTCTGTTTGCTCAACTACTCTTTTCTTTGAAAAGATTTAAAACCCCTTTTATACTATACTCGAGAACGTACCTATCAACCGACTCATACGTCCCTAACTCTCTCTCTCTCTCGAATCTTCATCGTAGTTAGCACAATAAAACTTTGATCTACATGATTCTAGTGTTTTCCTTTCGAACTATCAATTGTTGCTGTTAACTTTCAACTCTAGTGTCAACTTCTCCACTTTCCAAGATGCAAACTCCATAAGCCACGAAACAGACTAATGACAATTGATCACAAGTAAAATGATTTCCTAAAAAAGGAGGAGGAGTTTAATCGCTAAAATGACCTTTTAAAAATCACTGTCAGCTTTCTTCAATCCGAGTATTGATAAGTGGAAGTCTACATAAGTAAACTCAAAGTAAATAATTGAACTAAACATCTGAAATAATCAGACTTATTGGCAAAATCGCGGCTCCCCTTCTGTCTGGTTGATTATCTCGGTTAGGTCAGCAAGATCTGCTAAGAAATTGGTACCAACTTTTACAGTGGAATAAATGCATGCCCTAAAATGGTCCTGTCGCCTCAGCAATATTAGAAAGAACAGAAAATTTAGACGTAATTAATAAGATTATATTTATTTAATAAACATAGAGCCAACAGAACGTCATTATTAATATTGATACGATTATTCACTAACATATGCTAGACTATTCAAAATAACGCACCTCTTTGTGTTAATTACGACAAAATCTCCTTGACGACCTTCAGTAATAGCTCCTACCCGATGAGAAAGATTGATACTGTAGGCTGCATTGATCGTTGCCGCGGTGATGGCCTGTTCCAAGGTCAAACCCAGGGTTGTACAGGCGAGATACATAACGATAGGCTAAAGAGATTAAGTGACAGTTGTTATGGCAGCATTTGAACCATAAATACTACTTAAATACTCATATAAGTGGACTTAAAGAATAAAGGTATATAATGATTCTACATGAAAAAATATTAACTATTTTTATTCCACTTTAATAACTTCTGCGTTTGAATTTATGGATGTAAATAAATATAAGTGAATTTTATAAAAGAAATGACGTCGAAATATTTTTTTAAATTCCAAATTATTTTTGAACATGACTAAACTAAAAATTCAGACGGATACGAGTTAAAGAACTATAGCTTCAATTGGCGGTTTGTATAAAAAATAAGGCTAAAAAATCATTTACAAATTAGTTCGGTTTTCTCGTCCTTGGAGGAGAAAAATATCGGCTATTGGGACCTCTTCTTCAAAGAACGGTTGACTAGCGGTCGGCTTAGTGATACCGAATATTTTTCTCCCCTCTCGCCTCTTCCTAGGGTCACGTCACCTTAAATCCTCTTTACCCCTCCCTCCTGCCTAAGCAGCAGCAGTAGTACCGAATTTTATCAGCTGTGAGGTTTAATTAAGCTAGAGAAAAAATACGCGCCAATGCTGCAGGGGTCAAATTTTAAATTAAAATATGAAAATTTTCCTTCCCCTCATAAATATTCTGGATTTATTTAAGAAATAAGGACATAAGCGCTTTTTAAAAACGATGAATGAGAAGAAATGTTGATAATGCAGGAAAGAAAAGGGATATGGAACGCCACTTGACGTTTCTGATCGACCTAACAGTATTTCAAAGTTTTTAATTGTTTATATAGACAAATCTCTTCAATAAAAATAATTGATACTAGAATGAATATTTATATTTTTATAAAGGTATCCGCAAGTGAATGCAAAAAATAAATTTTATTTAAACACTCCATGGAAACCAATATTGATTTGATATGCATTGAGGGCTGGTTGAAAGCGAGGCATATATTCTCTTACATTTCAAATCAAAGTATTATAAGCTTCGGTTATAATTAAAAACGTAAAACGGACAAACTGACTCGAAAAACACTGCTTATCTGAGAAAAATAAGATGTCGATTTTATTAAAATCCAGATTTTAGCACACTAAGTTAGAAATAGGGCCACTAAAAGGGGACAGTCGAAAGGATGTCTATTATATTTAGGAAAGTGTCGAGGAAGGCAAAGTGTAGGTTGTAATCCACCCTTTTTGCCTATTTAATCTTCACGTCTGTAAAATGTAGAATTTTGAAATTTTCAAGTTTGATGAATCTTTACAAAAAAAACTTGACCTATTACTCTAATGCCTTCCGTAGTTAGAAAAAGCTTCAGTAAATTGTTCATGAAAACGCATAGACTTTCACATCAGAGGAGGGGTATTTTATGCTTAAGTACACTTAAATAAATAATTTGAGAATATTTTATCAGAAGCGGTACTAAATGAAGGTAAGAAAGTGAATAGATTTTTACCCTTTCCATAGTTGGATTCAGACATAAATGATTGATAAAATAAACATTGTAAAATGCTGAAGAAATACTTTCGAATTCGATAATTCGAAATTTAAAATAAGATCGGACTAAAATAGAAAAAAAATATTATCTTTTAATAACTGAATTCATCAGCTGGCAGGGTTTAAAATCCCGAAAGACCTAATCATAGATTAGAATAATTACCAAAACGTAGTGAGTTTGATTTGACAGACAAAAGAACCAATATAAAGTTGAAATAAAAATTTATTTTAAAGATAAACTTCTCATTTCCGTATTTAGAGAAAAGTGTTAATTCACTGTCCGTTTTCAGCAAAAAGAATTTCGGCAGAAGCATTCGGAACTTATGCGGAAAATGACTAAGGGAATTTTATGATTGTACTTTTTTAAGAGATCGAGGAAATAATTTTTATGATCGCTGCAATTAAAACTGCGATGAACTAGGAGGTCTTTATGGAAGCGTCATGGTGAAAACAGTAAACGTCAGGCTAAAGGCTTCTCCGCAACTGGATGATGTGAAGACATTAAGGTGGATCATAACAGTTTTTTCAACCCACTTAAATCCCGCTAAACACTGTCCTTAAAAGTTCCCAAAAGAAACAAAATATCAACAAACTAAAACTTGAAATTTTTCGAAATTAGCCAATCAAGAATTTATCGGCTAATTAGAATAATATGAAAGACAGTTCTGATAAATCATAAGCAAACATTTTTTTGCCTAAAAGTCCATTTAAATTCTTTATGAATCACATTTATATAACATTTATTTATTGTGGTGAGAAAACGAATTCTGCATTTGCAGTTACTCAAATTACACTTTATCTCATTTGATATTATGGTTTTAATATGTCGAAATAGCCCTTCCCATTATATGTTCAGAGGGCTGCAGTGATGGACGATCCAACATCCCCTTTGAATTCTGAATTGTTTAATTGCCAATTGAAAAGTACAGTATTAGTTTTTGTGTCGATAGCTTAGCAATCACCATTGACGTCGACGCTCATTGGCTTTTCACCAATGAACGACATGATTAATACTTGGTACTTGTCAACGGAGAGTGCGTGTTTCAGAATGTCCTTTATCTACCCAAGATGAGTGTAGACAAGTATTATCTTCTTTAATGAGTTTTGAAAAGTAGTAAATAGCATTTATCTGAGATTATAAGTTATTTTTCCATGCACTTATGTAAGCCTCAAAGAAAGAGCCCTATGATTACCCATAATTATACAAAAGAATTTGAAAATTTTTAATTATGAGAAGCAACGAAATCACCTAACAGAAAGTCCAATTAATGGAAAAGGAGGATCAAAAAATGTTTAGCGCAGCGCCAAATTATCAAAGAATTTTAATTTTTGGTTCCGAATTATGCCATATTCGCTAAATGGGTAAATGTACCAAAATGCTAATTTTTATGAATCGTCCTCTAGATTGAAGCAGATGCTTGTCTGCAGTGTTTAATGTCTATAAACCGATTGTTTAATCAAGAAGGATTGGTCTTGCCGGTTCAATTCATTTCTTCTTCCATTAGTTGAGATGGAAAAATCGTGGCGTTTTTAGTAGGTTACAGTTTTAACATATCAGAGATGAGATAGTTAGAATAAATTCTTTTCTTAGACATGTAATGCAATGCATGTAAAGAAATGGAGCTGTAGCTTCGTTTTTCTGAACTCTGTTCATGATAAATGCAAAACTGCCATACATGAGAATACAAAAATGTATCGAAATCGAAATCGTAATGTATTCACAAGGTGAGCTTGGAAAGAAGAAGTGAAAGAGTGACTTTTGAAGAACATCTCGAATAAAGACGAAAACTTTCAGACTCTTAAATTCACTTCAACTGCGCAAAAAGCATGTGCATGCCATCCAAGGGGTACAGAATAGAATAAAAAGCTTTACATTGATAGGCTAAGGAACATTTAGATTGAGAACTCGGTGTAAGATATATGAGCAGTAGCTAAATACCAAGTCGTCTGAAAAAATTTAATCTCGAGAAATCGAAAAGATAGGGAAACGGTAAAAATCAAACTGAAGGTGAAGACAAGGTTGAGTAGGTGTAGAGAATAAAATCAGAGCTTCAATGGAGTTATACTAAATTTGAATTACGAATCCGCTTTGGTTAAGCGAATATAGTCTGCCACACTAAGTCCTAATGGTCCGAGGTTTAAACTTCACGATCTCATTCACAGGCTTCAGAGAATGCTCTATCCGCAATATTCAAAGCTTATTGATAATTTAATTAAATTGGGTAGTTAATCATAATGTATGAATAAATTCACCTCTTAGAAAAGCTAGTTGATGCCAGCTAAGTTTATTTGGGTTTGCATGGCTCACTGGAATTCGCTCATTAGTGTACTTTTTTCGTTAAGTACTCCAAAAGGTTCCACGATTTTTTGGAGGCCGTTGATTAAAAACAGATTCAATATTTCTTGAACAAACATAAAATCCAAGATAATTTAAATTAACTGGTTGTCATTATGAGCATATGACGTAGTGAAACGAGATGAATTTAGGCGCTGTTTGTTACCGTTCTACGCTTTATCTAGCTATTTTATTCTCACACAGTAATACCTATCATTAGAATTTTTAATTTACAA
This sequence comes from Hymenolepis diminuta, assembly GCA_900708905.1. Lineage (NCBI taxonomy): Eukaryota > Metazoa > Platyhelminthes > Cestoda > Cyclophyllidea > Hymenolepididae > Hymenolepis > Hymenolepis diminuta. The sequence goes on along the minus strand of CAADRB010000026.1, from coordinate 686,973 downwards.
GAAGTTAGTTTAAAAATCTTGCCAATACAAACTCATTGGTCTTTATCAGTGATGTTAATAATTTTACATTTAATCAGCAATTTTAATAGTTTAACTAACTGCTAGAAAAGCGGCGGTAAATCAACAAAAGGATGATGCATCGGCCAAAATTCATTTTATCTAAAAACACCAATAGTTGGCTAAGACGGGATGGGGGGTTGAGATGGAAAACAAGTATTCGGTGAGAAAAAAATGGTAAATTTGCTGTCGGATTTTAAAGATTTCTAAAGAGAGATTTTCCGAAAAATCGTTTCACTGTTTTAATGCACAATAACCACAACTGCGATGTTTGGAAAAAGACATTTTCTATATAGAATTCATACCGTATAGATATTGTAAAGAATTGACTCTTTACAAGTAAGACCGAGATAAGAAAACCACGGATTTTCTAAAGACTGATAGACTGCTTGGTCTAGTTGAAGGATGCTATACAGATTTCGTACAAAGAGGAAGGTGGTGAAATCACAAGAATACCTGATGAAGATACCAATAAATATATTTAGAAATGGTTAGAATTAAGGAAGCAGACGACAATGTAATCCTGCAGCTCATATGAATTTGGGTCCTCTCGACTTCAAAACTTTCACGTCAACTAGTTACATTATCTCTGAAATATCATTCTATTTCTGAACGTTTAGTTTTTACCTTCTGATAAAAATTATTATTATGTTGCCTTTTTAAAGGGCAGCGATAAAAATTGATTGCTGTTGATTAACATTCAAAAAGGCTTCTAATAAAGTGCGTCAGCTAAACATTTACTTTCCCATGAAAGGAAGGGAAATAAAAATACATACTGAGGGACTGAACCGGAATTCCTGTTTATTTTGGGGCTGCCTATTTTGTAAATAAAAGAGATAAACCGAATAATAATATTCACTTTGAATGATAGAAATAATTGTAATAATTCGATTTCGATGCATTGCTGAAACGCCACCAATTGAATGAACGGTAGCTATAAGCCAAGTGGAAAACAACCTGGTAATAATTCATTATGACGGGCGCGAAGTTAGCGACCAGTAAAAATATTTGCAAAATTTGTAGCGTGAGATGAAAGTTTTCTGCGTCAATTAGCCTTGTCATTAAATTGCATCGTGGCTGCGAATAGATTAAATTGTTTCGACAAAATTAGCATGCCAATCACAGTATTCAAGCACTAAAAATAACTGCTTAAGAAGCATAATGCTAAGTAAAAATGAGGAAGAAGTGGGAGTATTAGAAGACTGATTAAATCTGTTGGAAAAAGGAACGTGTTCAGAATTTAACAGCATTGGATAGAGAAAACCTCCTAGGTCACTGCCCGTTAAAACTTTTATTAATCAGTAAGGTAGAATTTTTAAATGCAGTTTGAAAACCGATTTCAATTTGTAAAAAATTTTACATTCTGCTGAGTATTTTGTGTTTCCATAAGTGGCAGTCATTCAAGAGCTGCCATATTTTTTAAAATCCTTAAAATAAGACCAAAATTCCTTCATGTAAAATAGTTACCTTAAGGGACAAAAGGAACTTATTTTAACGGAAATTCCCTTACAATATTTTCAGGAGAGAAAACGGGAATTTTACTCCTAGCGGAAGTTTACATTCTTTTGTGTGATTTATTGTGCATTGGTTGACAGAATTTCAGAGGCTGGATCCAAATGACAGTCATCATGACTATTTCAGATCTTGCAAATATCTACATACCAAATTATACGAATTTCAATAGAACAGAACTTACAACAGAAGGGTTAAAATTATCTTGAAGAAAATTAAAATACTCTTGCACTTTCAAAATTTAAAAACTGATTTTCAGTATCATAGCAATTAAGAAAAAACGGAAATTAAACTTCACATGCAAGATACAGTGAAACAAGAACAATTTTAAAGGTTATGAATAAGGTTTCCTTTTCTTCGCATGAAATTAAAAACTTAGATCAAACCATAAAAATTAGTCATTCAGGAATAGAAACTATGTGAAATTATCTTAATCAAATTCACCTGAGGTAAGGAAAATTCGATGTCCCATTATGCCTATTCTATAAAAGGATATTCGGGCGTTTGATAGCAATTCATTTGAATACCGCAAGAAAGCTAATCCTAAGACTGCTCCCTGGTAGAAACAAGACTTGCGAAGACCTTAATCGGCAGAAAATTGTTTAAAAACCCCTCGGGTAATTTTCAACTGATGAAATTTTACTAGAGAACAACTATTAAGCCTTCTCCACTTCGTTAATATCGAAACTGATTTTAAGCTCACATGTGTCAGTGTAAAAAAGCAAATAATTTAAACAGATACATGAAAGAAAAATTAAATAAGATGCGATTGAAATCTTTATGGAAATTAATCCATTATCGGTTAAACTCGAGGAAAGTCCATCCATCCCTTTCAAACAGTGAAACCCAATTTCAAAAGATTTCTGGTAATACTCAACATATTCACCAAAACGGGAAGGAAATCGATTGAGTTAGTGGTCTCTGTAATTAAAATGCTCCAAACCTCGTTTTCCAATAATAAAAGTTCGGCTAGACCATTCTCTATGAAAATATCATCAATTCAAGACGGATTTAATCTTAGGACAAAATATTCCCCTAAGTTCTGATGCAAGTTGATGGTTGAAAGTATTGAAATCTTAAGAAATAATAATAAATTCCAAATTTCATCCCCTGATTTGAGCAGAGTATTAAATAGGCTTTACACAAAACTCCAAATTCCATTGGTTAAATTCCCTTGTCTTTCCATTCAAATTTAAAAATATTAAATCTATACTTCAGCTTGTCCGATTATCATCTGAATTCCAAATTTTGAAACCCCTGGCCTATTCAATTAATAAATTTTAATTAATCTTTTCAAACTATTTGTTTAAAAAGTATAATTTATTGTTTTATAGCGGTTAAGGATTCAGTATAAAAGTTTTTTACAAACTGAAACAATTACGTGAATGCTTAGTTCGATTAGTTAACAATTTATTTGACTCTAGAGATAGCTAATTCAATGCGAAACTTAATTAATCTAAAAACGTAATTAATTTATTTAGCTATCTTATTAATATTTAATTAATTTAATTGAAGACAAATACCTGTTTAAAGAAATGATTCATAGTTAGGTTAAGTGAATTTAATTGACTATTCCATTTTAATCAACAGGCGAACATTAATTGCGGTGTTAAGCCCTTCCGTTAACCGGAAATTAACACAGAACCATGTTCGTGAAATCTAATTGAGATATTACCGAAACGCAAAGCATAGAATTCTTGCATTACAAATCTGATTTCTAAGTAAACAAAGAATTTTATACTTTGGAAGAGTCCAAATGAAGAAAAGAAAAACATTAATGTAAATATTTTAAAATCGAAGAACATAACGTAGATTTGAGTACTAAATCCACATTTTGGCAATCGCCCAAAATTCAGGAATACTTGTTTGTAGTGAATTGTTTCAGCCTTAAAACCTAATTGGCAGTTAGGTTAGCAATAAATAAGCATATACTTGTATTCTTCGAAACGGTAGCTGATGGAGATCTTCTCAGTTCGAAACACTCAACAGGCAAATGTCTGATAATAATTTAGTTCTAGGAACTTGTGAGTTATAACTACAAAAGCAAACGTAAACCATGCGATCTTAAAATTTTTTATTTTTAACCAAAATAATGTAAAATATTTACAATATTTAGTCTGTGAGGTAGATGAAATAGGTTAACAGAGAGTCCAATGAAGTCATAAATGGGAGAGGCTCAGAAATGTTGCTGAGAGCAACGGCATGGTATCAAAGAGTCGTAATTTGATTTTGGATTGGGATTGTTCAATGCTTACTAAATGTGTTGTTCGCGTTCTAAAAATCCAAATTTCAGTAAATGCTTGACTATGATATACAGTGCTTGTTGATCAATTTTTAATCATGATGGTCGGTCTTGACACTTCAGTTCATTTTTCCTTTAATGATTAAGCAAGTAAAATGATTTTACATAATAATCTGTTTTTTGCTGGCTCAGCATAGCGGAGATGAGTTTGCTGAGATACCTCAAATAAGGAAATGTAAAATAGTGCATTTATTAGGGTATCTATTTAATGTATACTAAACTATTAAATTTACTTTATTACCTCCTGTTTTGCTAAGCTGAAGCTAAACTATGTGTGTAGAATAGAAAGGAAAATAAGAGAACAAGGTGAAATAATTTAAATCATTCTCGTAGATACAATACCTTTGGTGTAGCTTGGAGATGACCCTAATGTATTTTTATATATAAAATAAAGCGAGTACAACATTGTTACTCATATCATGCCAAGTTGACGATGCCACTGCCTAGTGATGTCTCCTTCTTTACATAAAATAGCGTATTTCCATCCATGCACATTGAATTCTTGTTACCCCGGTAGTAGCAGTGATCATATTTTCGGCGGTCATTCAGATTAATAAGAATTTGTATCGTCTTACATTTAGGACACATAGTGTCCTAAATACCTCCCATTACCTCCCATTAATTGTCTATTATAATTATATGAAAAAAACCCAAAACAAAGCCCTTGTGTACCTTCGTTGGGCATGTATTTAAGCATTTCCTAGCCTTCAGGTTTTACGGTTAATAGCTTAATACTGGGGCGTCCTAGAAGCGATAGAAAGCTCTTATCTTGGGCTGCAACACTCCGATTAAATGACTGTTGGTCTCCGATATATCATGTTAATATATCATAAAGAATAACTGGTAATTAATATAATTTCTGGACACGAGCGTGGTAAATCAATAATAATTAAACTATTACACGAAGGATGAATGCTATTATCCCTGTTCAGGAGCATCAGAACTATTTAATCGGCTTCCTGAATCAGTTCAACTCGGTCATCTGATAATGAATAAAATTTCACTTCTAATTATTCGCTGTTCAATAACATATTCTTCTAGATTGCGTTCAAATTTCTTTGCCTCACAACAAGTTTCGCTCTGTGCATATTTGTTAATCCCATTTTATCTCGATTGCATTCTCAAACAAAACAGAATGAAATATTCCCACTATCTATATTATTACGGACAAAAACAGTAATTCATAGCTAATCGCGATCCTTAATTGAATGCAAGTCAAATGAGAAAGCTTACAAATTAAAATAAAATGCATTTTCAATTATCCTATTTCACAATATTTATTGCAGTGGTATAATTCCTTAAGAGGAATTGAATTAATTTCAAAGGAGCGTTATATAAATTCAATATAAAAATCCTTTTAAAGCTTATTTCAAAATTAAACAAACATCCACTTATGCAATTGCTCGGTTGTACTCCTGTATAATTTAGTTGAATTATCAAAATTGTTTATGGGATTGCTAAAACAAAGTACAGCTTCAAATATTTAATAGTCGGATACGTTGGAAGGATTTAAAGTAACAACTTCAAAGAAAGAATTTTGCTGTTGAGGTGAGAAGCCAACAAAACAAAGCTCATAGCTGCAGTGTTTATGTTTATGAGCAATTCCCGCAGGTTGCCTCTAATTCGCCCAACATCCTTATCAAGAATTGTCACACATCGCTCCTGACAGCTTGACACTTCTTTGGAGCTAAATCCGTTTTGATTTCCCAGCATCAATAACATGAAGACAACTTATATTCTTACATATTGACCTTGTTTGACCGATAAAATGTCTTGAATTAACTGCCTTCTTTCTTTACCCTCCCTCCCCAGTTGGAGTGAACTGTAGTCTAGTGGCATCTAGTGGGTAGATATATCATAGCACCAGAATCTGAACCTCCAAGCCTCGCAGCAGCATAGAATAGGCGCACTTTACAAAAGTTTTCTATAATTATCTCGAGAACTTTATATATTGAAGAATGTACCAAATTATAACCGCAAATTGAACTCAGAGAAATACAGCTGATTGGGCCATATATGATGATGGATCATTACAGAAGTAAGTGGTCATATCAAAGAAAAATTTCCAGTTCTGATTTGATCAGTAAAATTCATAGCTTTCAATATGCCATTTTCTAAAAAGAGGAGAGGGAAAAAAGAGTGACATTTGATAAGTTTGAATCTTTTAAATGAACTTTAGAATCGTTGTTTATTAGACTCTGTACTTAAAACTTTCACTGATTGATATTTTCGAGACCGGAAAGTTTCCTCTTCGACATACCTTTTGAGGGAGAAAAGTTGAGGATTTTTGTTGAAAAGTTGAAAAGTTTTACACTCATCTATTAAGTTCGTTTGATCAATAAAAAGAGTGTCAGTTAATGTTAATTAAAAATACAATTTGGACATTTAAATACTACAGTCACCAAATAGAGAGGAAGATAAAATATGAAGGTTCCTTTCTTTAAAAGTAAAAGTAAGGTTATCTCTGAATATTCAGTTCTGATTTAGGCCTCTTTGTCCTAAATATCTCTAAGATAAGTGGGAAGTTCATTCCTATTGGAGAAAAGTTTTCAAACAATTGGGCACAAATGTACTGATTTTCATAAACGAAGATTTTAATTTCGTAGCCTCATGGTCACATATTTTGCGATTCACCTCGAAGTTGTTTGATGCCAGAGCAAAGCTAACAATTGATATTGCATTAGTTTAAGGAATGGGTGGTTGCACCACTTCCATCCTCATGTTAGAAGAGTATTTAGCTGGTACTAGCTAAGTTGTACAGCTTCGAATAAAGGTAAAATGTTTAAACTTAGCAGAGCTCAGTGAGTGGTATTTACTCTAAGTGAACTATCAAAAACTATTAAATTACTTTTTTGTGTTCCCATTTATTTAGAAATACAATTTCAATTCGTTTTCCATAACCATAAAGAAAGCATACTTTCGAAACCGCACAAATTAAATATAAAGACTTGTTTGATATATGTTTACTTGATTTGAAAATGGTACAAAATATCTCAGCTCAACGAGTAAATTTTTAAACTCTTCAATAAAATTTTACTTGTCACTTGATTACTTGGTTAAACAATTTGGGATTTAGTTAATGTGGTATAAACAGGCCCAAAATAGGACACGATAGTCTTGAAATATCTAGATAAATAATAATTATTTTATATGTGGGTGTACTCGCCTTAAGGAAGACGGACTAATTCTTATTCATAGCTTAAGTGGTAACTTTTTTCTAGAAAGATCAATAAAACGCATCTAGCAATTTAAAATCTGTTGATATTGATGCAATATATGCACGACCGCACTTTTTAATAAAATTTACTTTTCTCTCTCTGCCTCTACAGGTATATATATATATATGAACCATCAAGACTCACAGCATTAATTTAATCAAAGTATTGTCTAAAAAATGTTCACGTATTTGGTAAGTTAAATCCTTATGAAGACTAAGAAATGATGATTTACCCTGAAGCAAGTTGGATGGATTTTACTTTGTTTCGCGATTTGAATTTGGTATTAAGATAAATTTCAAATAAGGATATGAATATCTGTTTTTTTAAACTCAAGTTCTAAGTATAGGCTTTGTTATCCATACTTTTTTCTCAGATAGAGATTTTTGAGGTCACTAATTGTTTTATAACTAGACTAATGTGCTAAAGAAACTCTAAGAATAAATTGAGCAACAAATTAACTTACCATGGAAGTGCAGAAGAGATTTGCACGGAAATCAGTCCCGAGAGCGATAGGAACTCCGGCCTGAGCAATGGCAATCGCAGGTGGAGGCAGGTGACGTAGAAGAAGGGTCGTGGTAGGCAGGAGAACCGCAGCTGTTCGGGATCCCGTCAGCGCTGCCACTCCAGCAGGAGAAACTTCATCAAGATGGCTCACAGCTCGAGCGTTAAGCGAGGCCGCAAGCTATTAAAGCATGAAATATAAAATAAGAAATCTTGCGTAGTTATTGCCCACGTGAGTTATGAAAACAGTCGATCGAAAGCAGTTGAGAATTAGGAGATGGATGAACAAAAAAGAATACAGAAAAGGAAACAAATGCTGATCGGATGCATGGAGCATCCTCTATAAAATTTTTTATTCATTCTATCTTTTCTAGCCTTTCCACCCCTCCAATAATTCGAGATTATTGGCATTCGTACTGCCGAAGTCAGGCTCTATAGACTAGAAATTTGAACTTATCTTCATAAAATTAACATTTCTGATTACTTTTTAAACCATAAGACGGTAAATTTCGTGTCGAACATTTTTTCAGGCAAATGCATGTGATCAATGGAAACAGAAAATTTCAAAATATAAAGACACTTTTTAAGATTTGATTGACATTGCAACTGTCCTACTCAATGCGATTTCATATTTTCCTAAAAAAACACTCACTGACAGTGAAGTTAGAGACAAACGATAGAAACCTTTTTCACAAAAATATGTAACTGATATAGACCCTTTGCAAGTCGAACCCGCTGTATTTGTAAGTTGTATTCAAATTGAGTATTTGCCTAAATAAAACCTTGCACAGAAGATTTGCTCTGTTTTCCTATGAGGACTAACTCATTGGAAAGCAGTATTACGACAGTTAAGCTAATTAGAGATAATCGATTCCTACCTAAGCAAATTCGATCTACTAAATTGATGATTAACTGTCGTGGATTAGTACTCACGATGATTGGGAGGTAAGTTCCCACTTTACAATTCAAATAAAAGTCTGTTGTGGAAAGAAAACGAGAGAAAAAGTCGTATTACACTAGATTGTACTCGAAATTTTGACAAAACACATAAGCATTTGCTAGTAGCATCTTAAACTACTCGGTACTTCATTATAGAACCAGTGGTCCTAAGCTTTACTTAACAGCTCCAGGTGAATGTTGCATCAATCTGAATATGTACAAATGTAATGATGCAACCTTTAACTGGTTTCCCAATTTGCAAAGTATGGCCGATAAATTGGGATGTCCCTGAGCATTTAAACATCAGAAGACCAATACTATTAGGTACTTTACACTCATCTTGAATAAATAACAAATATGTCAAATGGTTTATACATTGGGAAAATATATGTGTAAGATCTCAAACACACCTCTTTATAACCTGGAGTCACCTCGATTGCACTTAGCCTTAGGTAAATAGACTTCACATATCACTTCTAAGCCTCATATTGTTGTTCGTGTTACAGTTGTGTTTTATTTGGCCTATACGAATTTAGTTGCTCCGTGCCAATACCCACGCCGCCTTTCGCATTCTACCTCACTAAGACTTTTGTATAAAAGGACACTGTCAGGTACCCTTCCTAAACGTGGGATGAATCATGGCGGTGGTACAAGCAGTAGTTTCCCCATAAAGTATTCACTATGCATGCTTCAATTTACCATACCCCGACTTCCAAACCTTCCCCCTCACACCCACTTACCTACATGGCACACTATCAAATGTCATATGCCTGTGTGGGTACATGTGGGTGAAAAATAAGGTCATCATCGACCCGGTTTTAAAAAATTTAATTTAATGGATTAGTACATGTTCATTTTGGTGGGGAACGATAAACTATGTATCTAAACCGAGCGATTTAGTGAAGTTGGGGAGAAGAAATGATGAAAATGGATAATATTCCTTAATTATTCCATATGTGTTCGACAAACGATCACATTCCACGCTTCGTACACCAATAAGAAAGTTTTGAAGAATTGATGTTTAATTTTGAAGATAACACTGACGTTTTTTCTGTATTAAGGATGAGAAAATCAATGAGACTCTAAGCTCGTTTAATTACGTTTTAGTAAGTTGTATAAACAGTCTGCAGCTTTGAGCGAAAGGAAGAAATATTCATTTCTTTCGATCTCTCAAAATCCATAATCTGTACAAAATATTGTGGTGACATTGGGGCTAATCAAAATCGTATCCGCGGTCATTTAGATGTTTAATTTAATTTAATAATATCGGGTTTCTCCCGATTTCGCCCATGACGTGAAACCTTTATGTGTATCAATATTTCACCGTTATCTGACTTCTGTTAATGGAGCTTTATTCAGCAACTAAGAGACACTATTAATTTTGTGGTCGTAAGACTGCCGCCTCCACTCTATCCTCACCACACGTCAATATTCAGTCATTTCCTTTCTGGGTTGTGGTAGCAAAATTCGTAAAGCAAGAAAAAACAGTATAGCAAACGAACGTTTTAATCCCTTTAATGGACTGGGAAATCATATTAATTTTTAATAATTCGTACCAACATATATTTATATGATTGTAGAAAAAAGAGTAGGTCATTTTCAATTAAATGGGCTCTAATCTTGAAATATAGATTCCGAGTACAGATGAGATAGGTACAAATCCATAATTTCTACAAACGCAACTAGTCCAACAACACCTAAGATATGATTATGTTCCACTAGTAGATTTACCGATATTTTTCTCTTTCTCTTGCACCAATGTGATAAATCATACAATGAATGCCTCATGTACAATGTTCCTCCCAAATAAACTATTAAAGCCCACAAAATCCACCCGATGAAATAAATTCATATAGCTGAAAAATTATACCGGGCTTTACTGTGATAAAAAGATCTTAGTCAATACCAAATAGCTTCTCTGTCTGTTAAAAGAGTAAACTAATGTAGATGGAATTACTTATCACCGGAACCAATGGCATTAATTAAGAGGGGAAGAATTCATCCAAGAATATAAGGATCAATTCTTGATTGATAAGTCATTACACAGTGAACTGTAGCCATTAAGTAAAACGTGAATAGCTCAATAGATCCGAAGTTCAAATAAGATAAAGCGCAAAAAATTTACTCGAATCCCCCTTCCTTTATTACGTTCCTTCCAAGACTATTACGCTTATCCTTATGTTAAGACGCTTTGACATGGGTAATGGTAATGGTTAAGATATAGGCTTAACAAATTAATATGTGGGCAAACAAGGTACTGGTTGAGGAGATTTATAATGATACATCTGTCTTTGAAAGTAATGTTACAGGCTCCTTTGACTCCTTGACAAATTAAAAGCGTTCAGAATAATAAAATGATCTATTAATTTTCCAAGGTAGGGAATTAAGGTTAACTTGATTATCTCTAAATTACCCACCACAAATGAGTTTGAGTTAGTTTAATTTGGTAAGTGAAGCTGTCTAGATACATTGTTTTGGAGAGATAGTGATCAATCAAAGTAGGAAAATAATGGTTTGATCTTAAATGCGTGTTTGATTGCCTTATTTAAAACCAACAAAGGTGTTTGTATGCTATTATCGTGCATGAGTAAACAAATTGTATGTTTAAAAAGATTAATTACACACCTCTTGGCTATAGAAATCGTCTAGGAGAGTGAAAGAATTATTTAAGCCCTGATGAGCATGCTAGTAAAGCAAAACAAAAATGTGCTCGCTGGAATTGCAGATCAACATTTGTATTTTACTTCTTCCTTATTTTAAGTTGCTGAATTTTGGTTTATTTATGAAGTTATAAATCAGTATATTTGAGTTAATAACATTCCCAGTATGTTTTCTATGGGATAAAATACTCAGTTCTATTTCTAATAAGACCCTGGAGTTGTTAGTAGCTAACAACCTTGATTGTCTCTCAATTAAATCGCCTTTTGTCCCGATTTCCTCAGCTGCAAACATGTTTATGCTTCAAATAATGTCTAGGTCCAAAATTTATAGGGAAAGCTGTGAACACAATTCTTCCCTCTCACTTCTTTGTTTAAATATATAGTGGGCATTCTGTACACATGTGATCTCTTTCACTGAGTCATTTGAGCTGTCTGAGTAAAAGCGTGATTCTAGCGAGTAGTTTTGAGTTTTTACACTCCGACTACCTCTTAGTCTATAAATGAATATTTGACAGTAGACTCTTCGGGCTGTTTTCTATAATCTAAAGAATATTTATTTTGTTTAGTTTCTTTTCAAAATGATAAAATTTAACTTATTTTACTTTATTGGGTCGCACGTGATCATACGCATCTCAAGCAACTTATCTCTCAATTGTTTCCTCTAAGTTGCAAAATGAAAGCTAGAGAAAGATTCGGTTAAAATAGGTTTAAATAGCACGAAATTGATACGATCTAAACTGTTTTACTCCACCGAGTAGCACGTAGTTACGCTTATCTTTGATTTAGAAAGTTTGACAGTTACATTTTAGTAAATTCTAATGTTGAATTTTAAAATTAATATCATATTAATACGAGCTCTTGTGCTGAAAAATAAAACTCTTATAAATTGGACTGCTTAGGCATCTATCCTTTCCAACCGCTGCATCAACAGATGTGCAATACCGAGAAACTTCATTTAAAATGAGGCAGAGTTGAGTATTTCCAGCATCCTAGAAAAAATGCATAAATTCTGTAAAAGGGAAATTGTCCCTCAAACACTCTCCTCATACTTTGAAGTATAAGTATTTTGCAATCTACTAATTAGATCTGAACTATTGTGCCGGCGGACAGTATAGCTCATTATATAATCTTAGGATATAATCAATATCGCAAAACTTGAAGTCAAAATCAAATTTCCCAGAATGCAGTCTCAGAGTACTAGACGTTGTTCTTGATGAATAAATCAAAACTTGACAAACTGCTGGATCTACAATTTATATGTAGCATCGTTCATTTGATGCCTTAAATTAATTCTCAATTTATATTCGATCACTGCCTTCAACACTTATTGGAATATTTTAATTTTCCCGTCTTTTTTGATGCCATCTCATGCCCAAAAATGTAATAAATTGTAATATAAAACATTTTAAAAGGGATTCGTATAAGTTAAAAAGGGGACATTTCAAATTTACTTTCATTATGTATTGTATTCAATTATAGCTCCTTTCGGTCTGTTGTGCGAATTGTTTTACTACTGAAAAACTGATATAAGAGGCTATTTAAAAACTGAGTTTCAGAGATGATGAAATACTTAATTATCTTTATCCTACGGCCGGTTCCAAGTTATTGTAATCAAAAAGTGTAAATAATCATTCACTGTGCATTACCGGCTTTTGCAATATTTTATATCATAGACTTAGGCGAAGTTATTTATGTCGACCAGGCTGATACCGTCTAGATGGGACAAAAAATAAACGAGATAAACAATTCAGATTTAACTATTGAATGCCAACAGTAAATGACCAAAATTAGATTTTTCCCATTAACTTTACGCAATTTAAGTGGAAATTCAGTGGCTATATAAAAGAATGACAGTTGAAGTGAATTGGCATTGCTCAAAATAAAGCCAGTTATTCCTTCGTACATTCATTTGATCCATCTGATTATATTAATGGTTGTAATCGTGAAAAACAAACGGAATAAGAAATCAACAAATGGGATATCTCGAATAAGGATCGTAAGCATCGGCGGCGTAGTGTACACGGTTGCTATAATAGAGGCCAAAACTTCGATGCTTATCCAATAATAAGAATAATTGACAGCACAGATTAATATTAATTGAAGGAAAGTAGACAAATTGTGAGTTTTAAAATCAGGAAGGAAGCAGGTACCCTTTCCTCATTTGAATAGGTGTGCTAGAAACACTTCCTTCAACGGATTTGGGATTAGATAATAATCAATATATATATCAATATAAGAATCATTCAAAATATATTTCATTAGTGTGATAAATTTTTTAATAATAAGTTTTGAATAGGCTTCTTATTTTAAACCCTGTTCTGACCAAATGGCATATTATTAAGCATAGAAAGGAATGAAGTCTCCTTTTTGGAAGGTTGACCGCAGGATTCCGTCGAGGAATCCACATGACGCGGCTCTACGAGAGCGTGGTCCCTAAATTTGTTTTCTTTTAATGTTAAATTAATATATAATTTAATTTAAATAATCAGTACTAACGTATCGACCAAAATATATTATATCATTCATATACGATAACGAAAAAGCCTGACTTAGTAAATAATATAGCCATAGAATGAAATTAATTTATTTTAAATTTATTGTCGCCTTTATCACGAAAATGAAATATTTTAAAAGCTTTCTTTTCCTTCACACCTGCTAGTTTTACCAAGGCACGCATCAATGAATCCAGCTTAACAACACACGGAATTCATAAATTAGATCAAATGAAAAAAAACCAATGAAGCATTTACAAAAAAGACCTAGAATATAGAATATTGCACAACGAAATATATAAAGTTATCTTCCTGCAAAATAGAAGCCAGTGAAACAGAAATTTACTGCAACTTAACTACTGTCATTAATTGTAAATATTTTTACTAAACGCGAGTGGCTTATCTTAAAGTTAATCTTGAGTGAATTCTTACGAGCTCTGATGTGCTAAAACTTGTTAGCTGGTATCTTGACTTCTAGAAAAATTTTTGAAGTACTTGAACGTTCGGAAATTTTGCAATGTTCTTTTATGCCAAATTGATAGGACTGGCAAATGCAGAGGTTAATTTTTTAGAATTTTTCGGAAAAGATATGATTTGTAGTACTGAATTGTTTTTAATGAGCTGTTTTTCAATATATTGCTTTAAATTGACCTATTATGTTTGCTTATCGGTATTATATCGCTAAATAACTTACTACCTTAGTTCAAAGGACTTGAGATATATGTAGAGAGGAGATTGAGGGATGTCCCGCTCTTATTTACAAAGTTCGGATTTTATTAAATGAGGTGAACAACAAAAATTGCAAAGATTTCAGCTATCCGAACGGTGGTGATAGTAACTGACACGAGAGGTCTATACGATAGTCAATACGAAATGTAACCCCCAAGCCCATTTATGAATGTGTTTTCTAACACTTACCTTGAATAGATGGGTAGCGTAATAGAGTCTCTGTAGTTAAAATCCGAATCCTTTCACCTCATTTGGTAGCAAGACTAAACCAGTGCAGTTGTGTATGGGTTGGCATCGAACCCATGACCTTTAAATTAACAGACGATACGAAGAAGAATCCTATAATCAGGTTCATTATCCTAGTAGTAAAATTGAGAGACTTCTGTAACAGTGATTTTTTTACCTCCCTCGGAAATAATTTCCCAGAAAAATTAGATTCTACGTAGAGAGTAGAAAAAAATCGATCTGTCGATTATAAAAATGCTTGTTTGAAAAGATGAGACAAAACAAACGCTGTAGCGGTCAACTAATCACTTATTTTAAATTATCTAGAAAAAATACGATTAAAAAATTTAAATGAGTGTAAATAGACAAGTATGATAGTAGAGAAGTTCATATTGATAAATTAGGTGAAAGAGATCTCATGTGATCTGTTTGGGTTAGGAATGTCAGCTTTAAATCCTAAAGAATGTGCAAAAACAAAGTTTGGGTCTAAATGAATCCCAAACTGTTAATTTCGTTCATATTTTTACCAGTTTTAAAAATTACTTTTACGAATCTGAACGATTCCCTAAATATTTTCCTTTCCATGCAATCCTTGATGAATTTACAAATGCATCCATCAACGTTCATTTGCTTGAGAGGAGCTGCTATTTAAGAAACCTCATAGACCGCTTTTGATGATTATTCCTAAAACTATTGAAGCGATATAATTCACAAACCCATTTCAAAATCCAGAGCAGTTAATGCCTCACAGAGTTCTATCTTTAATACACTAGAATTTGGAAGCTGTACATACTAATGTCCAAGCCGTATCCTTAATATGATCATTAAATACAAGGGCTGATTAATAGTTTGTCGAGCGCAAAGATGGTAATGAGTCATTACCGACGTATATGCTCAGATTAATGTAAAAATCTTCAAGAACTGCCATGCAAAACTCAAAGCTGGAGGTTCAGTGGTGTTTTAAACAATAACAAATGTTCATTCTTAATTGATGGGCATGTACGAGGTAAAATAATAAGGCTACAAATAGTAATTCTTTTCTCAAATGAGTTTCACTAAAGATTAGTTATGAGAAAAAGATAATACATTAGTCTAGTGAACACAAATTTGAAGTTCAATTTAAACGCAAAATTTCCATTTTTTGCAAATGGATTTTTGGAAAGATTTCATTGTTTTATGCCTGCTTAGTGACAGAAAAAAAATGATAATCTAATGAATTTGTCTTACACTTAGTACTAAAATTAATTCTTCTTATATTGCTATCAACGCGTACAGTTTTTTGTACCATTCCAGATAAATAAAATAGGGCTTTCGAAGTAATATTCAATTCACAATTAACTTGCCATTGCATTACGAATAATAATTATTATATTCAATAACATAAAAAGTTTGCAATTTTTAATTGCGGAAAGTAACTGGCATCGAACAAATGGTAAAAGGGAAGGAATCAAAAGGAAACTGAGAGCAACGTCAAAGTATCCTTAGATTTTACTTCATTTGAATTTTGGATTTCGGTTGTACAATATTTTCTAAATGGGTAGCTCGCGCTCCAAAATTCAAACTTCATGATTCATCCGCTGGATTACATCAGATGCTTGCCACTGATGTTCGACGCTTATTGATTGGTAATATTTAATCAAGGAGGGTTAGTTGCTTCACTGCATACTTTTTCCAGTGGTTGAGAAAACAAGTGATCTTTTAAGATATTTCACAGCTTAAAGTTTAATATACCAGAGATGAGATAACATTTTTAAGTTAGTAGAGCTCTGTAAGCTTTGATCATTCAAGATAAATAATAACGAATTTAGAGTAACAAAAAATTTTTGCCGTTTACATTATATTTCAGCCGTACTTACTCCAGTTTGTGATAGAAACAAGGAGATTATGAGAATATGCCGGTTTGTAGTCTTAAATCATCTTATAGACGGCACAAAAATATTTTACATGCTGGCATAATGATTAATAAAGGAGTTCCAGTGTCTAGTCTCTGGTTGTTTTAAGTCATATAACAGACAAGGGTGGTTGAAACGCCACATATGGGAATGTCATCCCTAATTCTGACGTCAGATTCAGAACGCGCCTCCTAAAAAATATCGTTTGAAAAAGCAGCAACATATGTTCTTTAGGCTGAGAAGTAATTATCCCGAATCCCATTAACCATATCTCCATACCCTCTTCCAATACTATTTCCCCTCTGCTGTACCTATGCATCCGCCTTTCCAATTAGCATACTGTATAGTATTTTATTAATCGACGGACGTAGATATACAAAGGCGGCTATCTGCTTTTGGAGAAATTGTCTTAGACCCACCAGTCTATCCTTGGATTGGTTTCTATTCTTCAAGTACTTTTAGTTAGTAGTTATTTATAGATTTTTTGTAAGAATTTACGTTACTTAGGCATGATGTGCTGCTTTTAGTTAATTAAAATATCTATCTTTAGTCAGAGTGACTATTTTTAAAGATAACCATTTGTGCATTCATAAGCCAGACAGAATGAAGCATATTCGCAGCCGTAGGTTAATCAATGTTTGCTTTTGTTGACTTTCACTTTACTAAAATTTTGAAACTGAAGTATAAAATGTGCTTTATTTGGCATTTCATCTATTAAAAAAGGACTAAGTAGACACGACCGATTCCTTAATCTGTTCAAGTGGTCAATAAACCCTGAATACTGTGGATATGAAGTCACCCGGGCACCTGGGGAAAATTTTCCAAAATTTGAGCTTTGGAGCATTTTGAGATATTTACAGGTAAAACATGAATAGCAAGGTTATTTCCAAAATTAAAATAAAATAAATCATATATTCTTAAACTGTTTACGAGTACCTGTGCTATATCATATGAAATTATATTCTTCATTGTAATGTTAACTAACTTCAACTTACTTCAGCGGAAGAGCCGTTGGAGATTGCTTCTGCATGAAAGTTGAGCTTAAGACCTAAGGATTGTGCTTTACTCAGTATTTGTCTCGATTGATCAATGTTGAAAAAGCCTGAAATTAGAAAATATACACAAAGGACCATCATTTAGGCTTACACACAAAAAATGTTTTTAAAACTTATTAGTTACAACGTCTGAATTTTCATCCCTGATGTTCCTGTTAAACCGACGTTTAGTGATATTTTAATCTTCCTCTACTAAGCGGTCTATTTTGGTACATAAAAAGACTGAAAAAGATATTTTACTACGCATGCCGTTATATCAATCAGTGTAGTAACATGTGTAAAATGACACACTCATGTTAATAATTACCTGCCACCTCTTATATTGGTTACGTTTGGGTGGTAATATCAAGTTCAAGTGCCCTGGATTCGGGACATTTTTCGATTTGACAAGAAAAAAAAACCGGCGGAAATTTATCTACTGGGGGTCTATATAAACTAATTCAGTGTTGTGCTTAATTTAAAACAGCAGTTTGATAAATTTTTCTTACCTTCAGCACATCTTACGTCGATGTTGTTCACCATTATTTCGCCTTTCTCCATCAAATTCTGCAATTCTGGAAGTCGAGTATTCACTACATCCTCGGCAAGGGCACTAAACGTTGAATGTCTAAAATAACACCAATATATCATTTAAGTTTCGACTATTAGTTTTGGAATTATACGTAAAGAGAGATTTTATCATCGACCTCTCTAAATGGACAGTTTTCAAAAACAATTAGACATGCTGAAAACTATGTTTTGGCGTCTGATAAGAACGAGCGCCTCTAAATTAAACAGTCAAATTCCTTGAATCTCGAATTTAAATTTGTTACTGTTAATGGCGTTGAGAAGACGGTGAGGAAAAAAACACTATTCGCTCCGCCGAATTGCAAACACCAACCTCTTCTTGACTTTAAGTGGATAAGCATGATTTGAGGTAGCACGACCAACCATTTAAGAAAATTAATTATTCAGCAGACTCCGAATAGCGTAAATGCAATCTCATCCAGGAAACTGGGGATGAAATCATTTTATATGAGCATTAGGACAGTGAGCAAATTGAACGTGGACAGTTTTCATTTGTTTTGACAATCATGCTCTTCACTCCAGTCTTTATTTAATAAACTGATTATGACAACCTAATGCCCGCATACGTGGTATAACTGGTATAAAAGCACCTTATAATGCCTATAAAAGGAAGCCACCCATTCTATCATGAATCTAGCTCTATTTATGCAAACTAGAGAAGTATCAAACTAAAAATGTGGGTTTGAAATAGCTCCTGAAATACAGCCATACCCGATTTTTATCAAAAAAATATTTATTAAGAAGCATTATAGTAGCTGCAAAAGCGTTCTATTTCGCAAAAGTTATGACACCACGGTGTGTAGACAGCACGAAACGATTAGCTTAATTACTTGAATGCAGTGGTTTCGATCAAAATTAACTAGTTCTATTTGTCATCTCCATTGGTTGCTATATCACCCATGAATTGCAATTATTCCTTCTTACTAATTAACTGGCATTAAGTCCATCGGTAAGTTTGGATTAATTAAAAACCCACTTTGATTATCATATCTTTGAGAAGAAATTAATCAAAAGGAGAGATGAGATGGCTTATCTCGTGGCAGTTAGAAAGAGAAGATTCATAATTTCTTTACAACGCTTGAATGAATAGAAATCTTTATCATGTCCGATTGATATAAATAATTATCTAATTTCTAGTCATTAAAGAATATAAACTACTTTCATCAGCCCATATAGAAAGTTTTCTTTCACATTTTTAAACATGTGTATCAGTAGTAAAATGCTATTTCCATATATAATACACTTCTTTAACGGCAGATCAACAAATTTTCCAAAGAATGAGGAGCGTGAAGCGTTGACGAGTTGCTCTATCGAGTGTGTCTATGTCTATATGTTACTCTTACTTTACCCACTCATATTTGCCCCTTCCCTCCTCTCCTCATTGGGCATACTAAATTAAAATGATTTCTTAGGTTTCTCACTCTTATTCCCTACTCCAATAAAAAAATATTAGGATTGTTTAATCCTTATTTGGATATCACTTGAGTGTTTTTCACAATTATGACCTCTTGTATGAAAGAGCATGCATAAGATATATCGCTTTGTAGATTGTAACAATGTGGAGTACTGGTATGTTGATAATGCCAATATTCTCATTCACAGATTATGTATGCTCTAATTCGCTATTTCTATTTAGAAAAAAATTCAACTTAGGTTTGTTGTCTTAATGTAATCAAGTTTAAACCAACTTTGGTAGTATGCTGGCTGCAAAGTACGTAATTGAAACATCCAGAGGGATTTCTCGCTTGATTCGGGTAAGGATTCTCAAGATCTTCTTTTCAGTGGCCCAGTTTGAGCAATAGCCTGTCTTGCACTCAAGTGTCGTTGTTCCCTTACTTGCCATGGACTAGAAGATAAAAGGACAAGAGTCAATGAAAAGTAATATTAAATGTAAGAATATTCATTAAGGCGTTATGTTTTCGGCTAATTTTGTCAATTTTGAATACAATTTTTCCAAAAATTTTGCCTAGGCTACGGAGCGACAATGTCAATTTTTGTTAGTCCAAATGACGTAGATTTTGAATCCAACAGTATCAAGTGCGGATTATATAATATGGTCAGTGTTATCGCCAAAACAAATTCTTCACCTAGGAGTAGTAGAGCATTTTAAATAGAGACAAAATATTGAATGGACATCAAAAAGCTTTAATCTGTAATCAAGATTCCTCAAGTTGTCTTTTTGGTTGTTAATGGTTGTGGTTTATTGTATAATATCGCAATATCCCAAGGTTTAAATTCCAGGATCGAACTTCTAGATAACTTAATGATAGTTTCTATCCTTAGTGTCTATAGGTAATTAATCAATAGATAAGGAATAAGAGGTTTGTCAAAATATCTTTATCTTCAGATTGTCAAAAAGCAGCTGTTATGCGGTTGTCAGGGTGCACACAGGGGTCAAATAACATAAAACACAGCCATTAAAACCAAAACAGACATACCCTAATTCTTTTTAGAGTTGCGTGATAAAGAGCCTCTTCGCTAGCGATAGCGGTCTGTTCAACTGTGTAGTCTGAGTCCGAGCTGTTTACTGAGTCTGTCAACTCCATGTAAGACGCACCGGCGACTTTCTGGAAAAAATCGTCCACCCGATCACCGCCCCAGACCGGATAGGTGTGCGCATCCGTAAATCCTAAATAGTAAAAAAACAAAACTTGAGTTAAAATGCAGTCTCAATTATTTGTTACAAAATTTATAATGTGGAAAATTTTATTTTAAATTTAATAGGACAAATAATATGTTGCCTAAAATAATTTATCACGTAATTTGCGAAAATTTTGATACTAAAATACTAAATGAGTAGAAAAAAAGTAATTGAATATTTTTTAAACATAATTTAAATTTTTTCTAGAAATAAAAAACAAACTTTAAAATGAAATTATCGACTGTTATGATATTTCGAGAATTTGTAATTTTTGCAAATAAACTGTTTTTCAATCAACCTGAAGCAATCATTTTGCTGCACGGGGGCGATTGCCTCTGGGAAATCTTCCCTGATAAATAAATAATGTTCAGTATTAATATTAGTGTTTTTCTGATCCTGAAATATTCTGATCCGGTGGAATATTTTTAATGAGGTCCAATATCAGTTTATTATAATGTGCAATGCTGAAGGAAAAAAATCATGTTTTTCGGTTGCGAAGATCGAAAAGAAATAAAAGGCATTTTCGGGAACTCTATCATAATTTTTTCATATGAAATACTTTTATAAATCTATAATTTAATTAGTCAGCCTGTCAATTTGTCTTTTCTAAAATACACACAGTAGGATGAAAAATTTTACACTTAATTGTCAAGAACAATTGAAATTGGTTGATAGAAGGTCAATAAACGATAAAGGGGAGCGGATCTAAAAGATACACAGGGCAATGTCAAGGTATCAAAGAGTTTTGCTTCTTTTTGATTTTTGGATTCGGGTTGTATAATGTTTACTAAATGAATAATTCATGTTCAAAATCTCAAATTTCAAGAATTTTCCCCTGGATCATCTACGATGCTCAGTGCTTATTGGCCGGTTTCTCATTTCAATTCGTTTTTTCTTTCCGATGGTTGAGAGGGCAAAATTTTCTTACACAATTTTCATCTACTTACAGTTTTAACAAAGAAGAGATGAGATAGGTAAAATTTCTTATCACATAGCACGTTAGAAAACACTCAATACATGAGATATTTGTGTCAACTGAGGCATACATTAGCATTTACAAGCGATTTTATAAGCCACTCGGGACTCCGTTATAGAACATGTGGTGTTCGGGCTCTCAGTATCTAATACCTCATGATAGAATCCACGGGATCTTGTGTTTGATTGACTTCCTCGCCGTCGTCTATTATATCTTGCTTGTTTATCTTAACCACTGTAATTGCCACAACATGCTAAGATGTGACCCAGTAAAGACATATTTTCTCTGGGATCACTATGGATCTTTTGTACGTCGTTCTCAATAAGTTTAGGAACCTTCACACTTTAGTCTGGCATGACGGTTCTTGGTGGTTACTGCATCGATCTCAGTATATACTTCATTAATTATTCATCGCTATCTTTATACTCAAAACTAGTTTCCGAACTTCATTTGGTGTTTATGACTTGCATGGTTCTTGAACATGTAAACATTCTTAAGTCTTTATAAAGAATTATTCTTTCATTACACTGTATTGTCTCATGGATATCTTAGATTAACTATTTATAATCATAAAATTTTGCCATATAATTTCCTTTTCATTTTTACATATTTGGGATCACGTATTTGATTTCTTACTTTTAACTATACCTTCAATCGGATCTCTCACTTTCGCCATTAATATTTAATCATTTTTTTCAGATTCTGAATTTTGAATTTATTCAGGGCAATGTTAAGTTCTTGAAAAATAGAATAATTATTATTTCAGGGACTAGACGTGATGGTAAAAGGTAACTATTTTGGCAAAATAAAGCCAAATACAATGCCTAACTTTGACGATTTATGAAGCAACAAATATTTTAGCGAATATTCGCAAAGACTTGCTGTCGTTTGATTCTATTTTCTTTCTAATGATGGAAAAGATCTGCTGGTTGAGGAAAATTTCAGAGTTTCAGTGTTAGAAAACTATCAGAGAGGAAGAAAACGAGAGTGAAAGCTATTAAATTTTTGCATTTTCAGGTAAACTTTCAGCTGCAAAACTAGCTGATAAATTGTAGGGAAGTCTGGAACAAGGTTCAAAATTTTAGAGAAACAGAGACATCTGAAATCCACTTTTTACTCAGACTAAAGCTAAGATTGTGAGAGATAAACAATTTGCCATTTCCCTCTAAAATCGACGAAATAAAATTTGCTCTTTTCATTTTACATTTAAAAAAGTGAATTTTGAAAAATTCATTCAATATAACCTAAATACATCTACTATTTACTTAACTCTCTGACAAAATATGGTGGTATTTATGATAAACAAAGGTTTATTTTATTACTCACCGAGGGGCAAAATTTACAGTTTTATATTGTGGGAAAGTAACTGAAATCAGTCAAAAGAATGTCCAATAATTGATAAACGGGAAGGGATCGAAAAGATGTTTCTGGTAAAGTCATCAAAGTGTCTAATTTTATCTGATTATGAATTCGAGTTACACAACATTTTCAAAAGATAAATACTTCCAATCCTAAGTAGATAATTGTTCTCCACCAGTTATGTTATGCATAGACTCTTGGGAAAATTACTAACATACTCAGTAATTCATTGGTTTAAATAGGAGTTATAAAATAATTACATAATGGCGTATTTACATTGGTACTATTCTCAGAGAGCTTACACGATGTCTTGCATCGATAGGCAGTTTTAATTGTCTCGGGATGTCAGTTTACATAATGGTAATTAGAAATATACGCATAAGTATGCCATGAGGGGCTGTCAAAATACGTCTATCCGCCTAATCACTCGGTTGATTAAATATGATTAATTTCTACTATAAATGCTTAAAATTAGTCTTCAAGCTCACCCGTAGTTTCTTTTCCAGACAAAAAACACGTGTTTTGATCAACATCAGGTAAAAAGTTAGAGCCATAGCACCTTATATTAATATTAGCTTGGAGGAGAAGGTTAAAAGCGTTCAGGTCTCCATTAAGGTTACTATCAAGGTAACAGAAAAAAGCAAATATGTAACAGTCAAGTTTCGTTCATTGGAGTGAATTTTGAAAGTGAAAGCTGAATATTTCAGTTCTTGAAAGTAAAGTCTACTCTAGGCACCAAGTCATCTTCTCTTTCACTGAAGATATTTAAGGGCGTCACCGTCAGTTAGAGTTTTGAAAATGATTAAGAAATCGCATTAAAATTCCTTTTTTCTCTAAAAACGAAGATTAATAAACTTCTTAAGCCTATTATGGAGACTTTACTATTTCTTGTTTGGACAAAAGGAAGATATTCTGAAGTCGCTTTTATGGGAAATTCACATCCTAACATCTCTCTTGTTGACCAGAATTATCTTGTTCAATCGGCCATCCACGTCAATAGGTGCGCAACTTTGAAAATTAATATCATGAACCTTAAATTATTGACCATAGAAGTTAACGTGATCGTCTGCAAGGTTAGAGATAACTGATCTAAGCGCATCTATCTATGAACAAATGCACTGGTGAAGTCTGACCACTTTAAAAGATTTGTCATATTACTCCTCTGCTCAACGTATTATTAATAAAAGCTTTTCCAAATGGGCTCAAGGGTTATTTAAGAATTTAGGCATTGAAAAGTGGAAGATTTTTCTAGAGCTCCGGTACATTTGTTCTGCTTCCTGTGTGAAGCTTTAAAACGGTATGTTGGTTCTGACAAAGTTCTCTCACTCTGACGAATGAACAATGCAGCCAATTTTATACTCTCGTTGTGAGAGGCGGCTTGTAAAATCAGCCAAGTTATGCCTTAATGCTTTTATGGGAGAGCACTAAGATATTCATTAGGTAATAATTAATAAAAATAGCTGCTGGATAAATGTGAATAAATTTTCTTCAAGAAAATAAAATTAACAATTTCACTTGTAATTATTACAAATATTGTATATTTGTTAAAATGCTGTAAATTGCAGGGTCGTTGCGTTGCAGAATTTGAGTAAATTTTACTGAGGTTCCGCGTTATTACTGAATTCGGGGGATTGTGGCTCCTTTGGAGGCTAGTTAGGTTCTAACAATGGCCTTCCAAAATCTTTCAGTGCTGGGTGCTTTTACATATGTATTAATTTCTGTATGTGTGTTTATTTTAGTTCCACTCGTTTAAGTATAAAATAATATCGTTGAAGCCAAAAACTTGTGCAACTGATAGGAGCTAGATAAGGTATTATAGTGAATCTAAAATATTTACTTTAAGTGAGGAAAATAGCAGCATTCATTTGTGTCCCAGGGAAAAGACGAGAAATATCAAAACAAAACAATATTACTGAGTCACCTTGAGTGAACACAGCTTACAGAACTATGCTAATTTAAAATTGTTGCCATCTCATCTCTACTACTTTAAAACCTATAAGCTGCTGGATATCAGGCTAGACCATTTTGCCTTCTCAACCGTTGGGAGAGAAAAGAATTGAAGTAGCAAGACTGACAGTAATCATTGAAAAACCCTTCAATAAGCACACGAGCATTTGTTGCAATCCAGCGGAGGACACTTGAAATGTGAATTTTGGAACATAAGCTGCAACCCGAATTCAAATATCAAATGAAATAAGACTTTTTGATGCCTTTGCGTTGCACTCAGCGTTTTTTTGGTTCCCTGCCCTTATCATTTTTTGGTCTCACATTTAACCGATTCCAGTTATTTCCGACAGTCAAAAATTGCTATTTTTCCCTTTACAGTGGATGATAATATAATAATAAAATTAAAACATATAGTCCTTTTTAGTGATCAAACATAATGCAGAAATAGCAAAGGGAAATGTTCATTTAACTCGCTTTTGGTCACTCGATGAGAGGTTTACCGAGATGGCATGTCCAACCACACCTGATCAACGAGCTTGTAGGAGTTAAGATAATAACTAACAGTTGGCAGCTGACAACTAACAAAAGCAATAAAGGTCACTAATTCATAGCTGTTTGAGTTAGAGCTAACAACGATTGCAGAGCAGAACATCGAGTTAATTAGACCGAAATGTATTCAGGGAGGCCACAACTAGAATTGAAGCGAGTAAGAGAGGGGGGAGAGGGCTTAGGAAGAGTAGACGAGATGGAAGCGTAAGTGCCGATGTCTGGCACGCATGCATTATGTTATGAGTGGAGAAACGAAGACAGTTTTATTTGAGTCACTTGGGTAAGGCCGCGCGAGAACATAGGCACAAATGTACGTTGGGTGAAACGAGGCGGTTATAGAAAGGGGAGGAATCGATAGGCGCGTTTAGACATGACAGAGGTTTTGCGTTATAGGGATAAAAAAGACATCACTGTGGCTTCGTGGACGAAAAAGCGAAGTATTGTCATTGGGAATGAGAATCAAGAATAATCCTGGAAATATATAGAGTTGTCCTTCAAGCGGATTAAATATCAGAATTTTGAAATACTAGAATAGGACTAAATAAGCTATTTCCGTTGAGTAGAAGGAAATGATGAAACCATAATTTGAAGGCGAGTAAGACTGGTTTAATGATGGTCGAACTGATTATTCTCCTTTTCCAGACGAATCTTGTAATAAAAACTTGCCTAAATTTTTTTGCAGAAAGCAAAAATCGCGGTCTCTCCTCCCATTGACATATAATACAATGAAAAAATAAGCCTATTCCCAACTTTTCAATTTT
>CAADRB010000026.1:592309-660020 GCA_900708905.1 Hymenolepis diminuta | reverse complement strand
AAGGGTCAGTAACACCGAATATTGGTTATTATTAATATTATTTTGATTACACCATAAAAGCACTTTTTATCAAACTCTAAAACAATGTTTTTTCCACTTGAATTAACAATATTTCTGACACTGATTATGATTTTCATTGATGTTTATGTTCTTGTGACAGATGGTTCCCTTGATTAACATCCTTTTTTTGGATCTAAGTTGAAACCTCTCAGTAGAAGATTGAAAGCTCTCTCTTCATGAATCTTTAACCAAACAATTTTGAGAGTTATTCAAACATTCAGTAATGTTTATTGTCGAAGAGTCTTTAATCTTGTAGTGCTCAATTATGCTATAATTGTCGCCTGTTTTCAGATAGTATAATTATGCTTTTCAATTTCCCAATAAAATTCGTCCATATGATAGATTTTTTTACTTCAGCTTGAAAATTCTGCAATTTTGCATTTTAATTAAGTACGACACATTTTATTAACTCTTTAATGAGAAATATATAATTTTGAAGTGAGTGATAGCTGTTAATGAAGTGGACGGACAAGTCTACTCAAACATAATGAAAAGGTATGAAAAGTAACTGATATTTTCATTTTATTTACAGATTTCACTTATTTTTAAGAAAATGGGATAATTCTGCGTACAAAGACAAATTTGTTTTAAGTAAGGAATCACGTGATCTTTGACATCAAAAATGAATTCCAAACCATTTGATTATTTGACTCTGAACATCATGAAACAAAAATCTCGCAGGAATGTAGAGAGAGAATTTTGAACTTTTAAATCGGAAATATTTAGAGACCTGAAACAATGGACAAGTGAACTATCTGTCAACTTAAGAATTCTGATAAAGTAAGGGTGCTTCGATGCTTTAATTTTATTCTAAACTTCATCTTGACAACTCTGCCTCTAACTAACTTATGTTACTGTATTTCGAGTAAGTAATTCGCTTCGATACTTGTATTAAAAAATATGATGCGATTTGCTCAATTTTCTCAATTTTTTTCAGTGTTAACTCTTTCACTTATTCAATAGTTACATTATATAGTCATTGGGAGGAGAAAGACTTAAATTTACTTTGCATAAAAAGCCTAATACATTGTCAAATTACCCATTTAAGGACACACCCTAAATATCTTTCAAATTAAATAAAAATATTCCTTAATGATTTTTCTTTTCCTTCGTGTTTTAAGTAAAAATAAATTGTTCTTTTATTAGCAAAATAGAAATTAAACTCAAGTGCCAATGAAAGAGTTTTTGCGCTGAAGTAGAAACACGAAAATGGGGGAATGAAAAAGGAATTTAGACAACTGTTCAACTAATTACTTAATGATTCGTGCAAGTCAAATGGCATTAGAAAAGAAGCTCACTTACCCGGTAGAATTGTTCCTCCGTTGCAGTCAATTATTTTGTCATATTCGTAATTTGGACAAATCACAAGGTCCTCAGAGCCATAGGAGAGTATATTGCCATCACTAAAGTCGGAAAAAAACATGGCAGGTAACTTAAATTCAACCTTTGGACGTGAAAATCGTTTAACAATTAACTCATTCAATACTAGATCTCGAATATGGTTATGAACATACAAAGACATGAAAAATAATCGATCTTTGGTTAAGAACGAGAAAGGAATCAGATGTCATTCCCTCTTTTATTACAATAGAAGTGCAAGTGAGAGAGCATCTACTTGAAAATTATATCTTAAAAGATGAGAAAGAGCTTGGACTTTGCAAGTTATGCTTCAGGAAATTAAACTATATAGTAGTGACTCTGCAGATGAATGATTTCTACATTTTCAGTTGCTTTCAGAATTAATCAAGGGCCTTTTATTATACAACATATATAACCAAAGATATCAAAGATACTTCGATTTTAATCTTTGAAGTCTTGATTCGGACTTTTTATTAAAGCGAATTTACTGTTACTTTCTAGGCTCTAACGCATCAAAGCATAATTGTCTGATTAGCTTAAGCTGAACTATTTGTCATGTCACCTTCTAATACCAAGTAGATGAATCAGACACAATGTTTTTAAAACAAAGTTTCTTATAATTAACTCAAATAATACACAAATATAACAGAACGGTTGTTAAAAGTATCTCCCTGTTATACTATAAATAGGTTTTAAATTTGTAAGAATAGCAATCATTTTTGTTCTCCTGGATATTACGATAAAATCTTTTTAAAAATATTAAAATTCACAAGGATTAATGCAATTGACAATTGAAAATATGAACTTTATATTCTCCTTTAGGTTTAATAAAAATTAATATTAAGATGATAATTTAATTCAGTAGATAATGCAAACTGCACTTCGGTGTTCTATAAAAAAATCAATTATAAAAACGCCAAAATATTTTAAAATCACGTGAAAAATGGGTGGGAAAATCTGTTGTCGAAAAGAATTTCCTTATCTTACTTCTCCTACAACAAGAATAATTTCACGGTCGCAACGGTGGCAGAAGATTCCCTTGGAATAGCTAGAAAAATTATTGCATTGAATAGGTCTGCTCATAAATTTTATTTTATGTCATTAAAAGGTTACAGCTCACAGTGGGAGAGATAACGTTTAAAATCGTCCATTTATTATGCGCAATATGGTACAATCAAACGACCACCGATTATTGCTGTCAGACAGTTCCTGACCCAGTATCGCTGCCGCTTTCTAAAATTAACATAATTTATTTCTTTTTCTATTTCGTGACGAAAGCTGGATGCTAACAATCAGAAAATGTTAAAATAAGTTACATACCCTTATTTATGCCGCATTTCACCTACTCTTGACAGTTTTAAACAGAGCATTCGGTCATGCACCGATTAGTAACGTACTAATTATGCAGACGTATCGGTCGATCGCTACATTTCTTACACATATATTTCATTGTTTTCATATCAAAATAGTCTTACATTTATCCCATAACGGTGGAGTTATATAATGAGAATAGCACTAATTCACTACCACTCTTCAACCATACTCTCGGTCGAAAAAAAAACATTTAAGAGGGCTAAAAATTGAGAAAAGCCTTTTTTCGCCTATAACACACAGGAAATTCTGAAGTAAAGACACAAGGACATAGTGAAGAGATCCATTTACATACAGTAGAATATGGACAGCCTGCTGACACCACTCTCACTGAATTAAGATCTAGAACTCCCTTTTTAACTCTGCTTCTTCCTTTTTCTACATGTAAATAATTTCACTTGAGAAAAATTGTAAAATATTTATGCCATACCATAAGTATAATGGTATTGTATGATTAACATTGTACAATATTGACCCCTGACAGCTCTTCTTCTATATGATTAAAAAAAGCTCTGTTTGTTTTAATGTCTGCTAAAGTTTTACTTCCGCCATGATTAATGAAAAAATCAATCAAACATGATAGACTCAAAGCAGAACATGCTAGGGAATCATAATTAATTTCCCGTGAGCGTAAAGTAATATGGTTGGTTTAGCAAAAACGGTAATTAAAGTTTTCTATTTCATTTTAATTAAACAAAATTCAATTTACTAATCACGTAACGATCTGATGAAATTCTTGATATTAAGTATTTGGATTCCAAGAAAATATAGACACTTTATTTTTCTTATTACGCAGCAATTCGTACATAATTATTTTTTATTTAAATATTGTGGTCTTGTTCATTTGGGCTTTTTTACAAAACACTGAAGAGATCCAATTTGCAAGAGATTATTTTTTCATTCAGTGTTGGATTCAATTAAGTATAGGCAAAGCAAATTTATCATGCTTTAGAATTCAGTGTAACATTAGCATTGTACATAAAGGTTGTTAACATGATTGACGGCAGATTGGGACAGTTAAATGGTAATGCCTAACAGTAAAATTAATAACTGGAATCAATAATGGATTAAGACCAGTTTATTACGAAACAGAAGCTAATATATTTTGTCAATCAATCTTTAGGATGATATAAAATTTCCCTATTACAAAAAAATTTCACTTAAATTCCCAGATTCTGATATCTCCTATTATTACATTTGTGTTTCAAGCCCATGACAACTTCGTTGGAGAAAATTTATTGTAACTGATGGCGTAGCTATTTACATACACAACTGCAAAAACATGGGTAACTGGTTCGATAATAAACGATTTAACTGGCTTGAGAATCATCTTATATTGATCAGTTACGCATATCATACATATTAATGTCATGCTATATAAATAAGTAATATATTCACAAATATCACGCACAACTCTTATTAGCTATGTCTATGTGAAAAATGTTCATAAAGACGTTTTAAACTATCTGCTACCAAAACTCAGTCATTTCCATTATCTAATATCTATTATCTAGTATGAATAATAACGAAATATCCTAAGAAATTAAACAAAATTATTCCTGTCTCATCAATGTTATTCAGAAAGAAAAGCTATTAAGCGCTTCTAATTGCTTCTTGATACTCCCAGAGTTAAGAAAAAAGACTTCAATAGAAACATCTGACTGAGTTACCGCGCTGCAAGTCATATGGGAAGGCAAAATAACAAATATAGCCTCGAACCGTATTGCAGTGAGAATAATTATAAGCGTTATTAATTAATAGAATTGAAATATGCATTACCATAAACATTTCGATGAAAAAATATTCTACTCGACATTAGATTTCTTGCACAAGTAGAGTTCGTGCATGATTGAGGCGGAGTACTTACGAAGTCTAGACAAATTAATACCAATTGTGAGCCGTTTTAAAGATATTACAGAGAATAGTGCGAAACCGTGCACATTATTAAAACAGGAAAATAACTGACAATGGTTATGGACAGTGATATTTGTAGTAGGTAGTTACTAGGTGATAAATTGTAGCGTTCGGGAAAGTCGACAAGCCCATTTATTCATTTAATGGGCTCTTCTACAAAATTACCAAAGCTAAAATGCCGTCCTTCTGAATGTTTAATGACGAGAGAGAAAGAGAGTAAGAGAAAAATTCCTATTTCTAGGTAGTGCTGTGCGAATAGTCTGTACTCAAGAAGAAGGAAAGCTTTCAAACCCAGAGGATTAAGAAATCAAAATTATTTCTGCATTTTTTATTCTTTGGGATATAAAAAATTCTCATTAAAGAGTCTTGCATTCGCCGTTATCGGTGGATGTAAAAAATTCAAAGATTAAGTAATGCCTAATGCATTATTATTACAAGGCATTATCGTCGAAGGAAAATCCTTTATGATTTTAATCATGGAAAGCATCAAGACGCAGCGGAAGATAAAATACTGCAATAAGAAGTGAGGGATAGAGCTTTGTGTAGAAGCGGAGAAAATATCAGAACACCATACAAATCCACTTCATTTGAATTTCCAATCCACCGGGCTATGTAATTCTCTCAATCGTGTCCATATATGGATATATAAACCACAGTTAAAGTTTCGTTAAATTTGTCTCTTTGAATGGCGGAGCTGTTAGTTTATACCATCTAGGTTTAAGACTCTTTTATGATTTATCTGATTACAAAATGGTAACCAGTTACAATTTAAAAAACGAATTTTAAACTCTGGAGCCAGACGTCATTGCTGCAAACACACATAAGGAAGTGAAGACTGAATTTCTTTCGAGTCATGTATCAAAACACTCAGAACTTTTTCTTCGATGTATCAGATTTTGAACGCTATTGTCAGACCATGACTTTTATCGGTTACACATCAGATGAACAAAGGACAGTCAACTACACTTAGAAAAACGTAACTTACCCTCTTTACGATGAACTTTTTTCCACTCACTTAGTGCAGATGCTTATCTCCCGCCCTCAAATTTTAATTTCTTGCTCTCTTCTTCCTAACGGTGGTCCAATATGCCTCTTGTTCACCACCGAAGTCCTAGTCCTCTGTCAGCCTTTAGAAAGATCGCAATTTATGTGAGCGAATATTTTCAGGTCTAATTTGATTAAAATAGTTTTATTGACGGGATCCGGAGTTATTTTATTTCTCAATTCGAGGTCTAAAAGTATATTTAGCTTCAAAACCGGAATCTGCCGCTTACAATTTCCCCTCCATTTCTTAGATTTCAACATTTAAATTACATAAATTTTTGTCCAAACACCATCTTCTTTATCATTTTTTCATCAAATGGATCTAGTAAGATCGTTGACCAGATGACCAGTAAGATAGTATCCTTTATTTAGTATTAAATAGTCTCCTAACATAAACGCAAGAACTTTTTTTCAAATCATGGTAAATTTTTTTGAATCATCTGCGATAATGCTCTTAACAAAACAGTTGTGCCTCTTGATTAATGTCGTCTGCACCGGTTTCTGTTTCGTCTACAGTGCTAAGGTAGATGAAACTGCTACATATTAACTTGAATAGTAGTTTATTTAAAAAAACAGTACTTATTCACGAAATTGCGGAACATGAATTCTAAAACTGCCGAGCGCTTTACTTACACATGTTTGCACTAAATAATAGTGAGGAAGTTTGATATAATTGAATTGCTCGAAACATCCAAAAAGCGGTGTGATCCGGATGGAAACTCATAAGAAAAAAAATAAATTTAAATTTGACGCCAAAGGAGCAAATATTATATTAACAACGGATCGGCATTCATAGGTAGATCTCGATGTCCTTAAATGGAATTTCTAAGTAAAAGAAGTTATATTTGTTTGTAGCGGATATCTGTGGAAAGGATAAAGAGTCATTTCAAGCTTTTCTTTAGCTGCTGTCTACCCATCCTACAAGAGAGAAAATATCTTGTTGTTATCTGATTAAAAATAATCATATTCATAGAAATTTTCACAAAGAATGCCAAATACACTTGGCCATAATCTAAAGGTGAAGAGTACTGAAAGTAGAATATGAAACGTGAGAGTTCATGATGCTTTATTGTCAGTCAGTCGTGGCTAATATATAAAATTGACCTACTTTAGATGGTCGACTTGATCATCAAGATACTTATCCGAAACCTGTCATAAGATAGTACTAACCTTAAGTGAGCAAGCTGAAATTCAAATGCCCATCACTTAGTAATGTCATTTAATCATTTAATTATGAAGCAACCGTTCTCCTTCTATAAGAAATTAAAATGCAACTAGATTTACTAGCATTTAAAAAACATACCTGCTTATTTTACTCGGTACCACCGGATGGTAGGATCTCTAATTACTTATCTGAGGTATCTGATAATGTATTCTTTATATAAGAAGATTTAATGCCAGACACTAGTATAACTAATGAAATGAAAAGACACACTGTGATAGTGTCTATCAAAGCGAAACACAGCAATTTAGAAATCGCACGATTTCTGAAAGTTGCCACATCTTTCGTTTGCAATGGTAGAAAGAAGATGAATTGGCCATGAGCAAGAGAAAACAGCATTGTTAACGCTCTGCTGACTCAGAATATCTGAGTTTGTGAGAAGGGTGCATGGCATGACATAATCGACAACATTATGGGAAATCAATGCACAACATCTTGCCAAAGATCTTCAAGTGTCCGAACAATAAGGAATGTTGTTCATCAAGACCTTGGATAAAAATTATACGTTCTTAGGCGAGGTCGTCAGTTAATGTGAACAAAAACAACTCAAGAGAATAAATTAATCCGTACGAAAGGACTCTTAAACAAATTGAAATATCCAGAAGAACAGGAGTGTCTTTGGTTTTTCTCCAACGAAAAAACTTCCACCAGGATGAAAAAGTCAGTCCAAGAAATGATAGGTGGCTATGTGCAGGCAGATCTACAGAGCCTTTGATTCAATGCAGATACCTATGTCGAGACTCCTCAAACCATTGTTAAGCCACCTTGAATAGATAGCGTAGCCAATGGGGGAAGATCCTATGTCTTCCAACAGGATTCGACCCCATCCCATAAAGCTTTCAAAACCCAGGAGTGGATGGATGACCGAAAATTTTTACCATCATGTCACACCAAACTTTTTATGGCTGCCTCCTAACTCACCAGACCTTAATCCTTTTGATTATTAAGTGTGGAGTGGGGCGCGGTTGAGAAGGGAGTTAATAAGCTTCCCCATAACATCAAATCCTCTCTCATAGAGGCAACAGCCCGAGCAATGGAGGACATCAATAAGAACCACCTAATCAAAAGCTTGCGATCGCTTTTGGACTCGAATTAAGTTGGTGATAGAAACCGAAGGAGGATATATAGAATAAAACTTAGGTTTATGTTATGTTTATTTGTTTTGCTACAAGAAATTTTAGATTTCAAACACTAACAGTTTCATTTTCTGCCTTTTTAAAAGTGCGTAAGCTGTTCTCAGATGCCTATATATATACTTTCATTAAAGAGACAAAAGTGATCCCAGAATTGCTAAAGATCACTATATTCTGTTGACTATGGTTGATCATTTGAATATCTACTTTGTGACCAATCGGTTTGATTTAAGAAAAAAAACGCTGCCTGTTCTTTCAGAACTCTTATTCAAAAACGGAATCTCTGGGTTAACCTAAAAGACTAATTTAAAATATTTCATGAAAATGTTTCCGACCTAAATTAATCTATGGTAAGTAATAAAGTAGCATGTAATAAATAAATACTTGGCTCAAGCTAACTGCAAGTCAGAATACTATTGCTAATATTAACTTGCTTTTCAGTTTTCAAGATCGACAGATGTACCAACTTAGCATCACCAAATGCTTAATTAAACCTACTAGACTACTAGGAGAAAAAAAACAATTTATTGAATACTGGGGACGAATCATGAATCAAAATTTCAACTCTTCGACTTTTGATGTCAGATCATCAAAAATTCACCATGCAATTCTAGAAGAAATAGGGAATTATTCATGATTCATTTTAACGTTGAATTTTACTTCTCCTTTTCTTCCGTCTCTGTTCACTCCCCATCTGTGCCATCCTACTGCTCCCTATGTTTAGACGCTTCTAATAATTGCGAATTAAAAATCTTTTGCTTTGACACGTTCATTAAAAAATCTTCACCATCCACTGTAAGTAATCAAAAAACCTACGCGTTTCATTCTACTGATTCATTTTTGAGACAGTCTACTAAGAGCATTGATAAAAGCACCAAAAAGATTGGCCTAAAATTCACTGACTCCCATTTTAGCTTTATCACAAAGGTGACGTGAATAACGTTGCTCATCTCCTACCGATGACTCACACTCAGTCGGCGGAATAAGGGTAGATATAACTATCTTTTAACTAAGTCTTCTGAATGGCATATCTTGAATACCCGTGTAATCCGAGACATGTGAATAAGCAATATACGCTGAGTAATTTCCAACTAGATTAGATGTCCTGCAGGCAAAAGGGCTTTTGGGTGTGTTGCAATCCACTGACCTACTAGTGCGATAAAAGGGGGTACTGAAGGATTCTTTTATTGACACAGTAGTTAAGCTGGATGGATTTTTGTGTTAATAAAGCACTGCACCTTCCCTAATAATAAATATTCCAAAAACTCGAGGCATAAGTTCAAACTGAAGTTCTTCTGGGTCAAAGGGCATTGAAAATCTAAGTAGAAAGATCTGTTACGACTTACCAACATTAAGGATTTTATCCGACGTTTTAATCACTGTATTTGTAAAGATGAAATTTTGATTCCTTAATTGCGATCTATGAGTAATATATGTTCTGGAATCCAATCGTAATTTGTTTGGTAGAACTATGCATTAAATAGTTGTGCTTGGCTATGAGAAGGGACAAATGCATCAAAATGTCATAGCTATCTACTCAAATCAATCAATAAGAACGTAACACCGAGGACATGAGGTCACTCAGGAATCTCTGGGTCAATTCTTAAAATTTGAGCTTTGAAACATTAGAATGAGACCTATTGCATATAATCCATCAAATAATATGCGAACAGAATGATAAATTCATTATTCAGTAAATCAGAACCTTCGATTTTTTTTACTTTTTCTTTACTCACGATAAATTCGCTGCTAATACTTCATAAAGCTAATAAATCCTGGGGGCAGACCTTTCTGATATTAACAGATTGCATTTGCTTCAAGTAGGAGATAAAATTCGACAAATAATAATAGCAAGAAAAGGGAATTAAGGACATATTTCAACTCTATGATAATCATCATTAGAAACCGCATTCAATATGAAAATTTATATTTATATTAAAAAGACACTAATCCTGGCGGAGATTTCAATTAGTTTAACATTAATTTTGCTGGCTATGTAGCCAATTGCAAATTGTAAGAGCTAACCACAGTTTAAGAACAGACCACCAAGAGCTGAATAAGCCACCATGTTTTGATCAGAAGACAATGAGGATTCAAGCGAGTAAGGGGGAGTTGAGGAACAGAGACGAGAGGGAAGCGTAGGGGCCAGTAACTGAACTCGTGTGTCCATGCGTGTATATATGAGTGGAACTAGAAAGACAGTTCATATGACTCACTTGGGTAAGGACGCGCGTGAGGTAATGAGGGCAATGTAAGTCTAATGAAACGAGATGATTACAGAAAGGGGGGAATCGATAGACGCATTTAGGTATGACAGATAGGAGTCTTGAGCCATAGGGACATAAAGACGTCACCGGACGAAAAACCGAAGTATTTTTATAAGGAATGCAAATAAGAGGTAATTCTGGAAATACATAGTCATCTTTCAACTACTTGCAAATTGATGATGCCACTTTGTTGCTCATTTTGTACAAACAAGTACATTTAAATATATTTCTGAGTTGTATATTCTGAGCTTTTTCACCATTCTCTAAAATCAAACGTTCATCTGCTAAACTTTAAAATTCGAAGTGAAATTTCTTTAAACTCAAACGAAAAAAGGCTTAATCGCACTAACCACTTTAAGTAGGTACACTTAAGTAGGTATATACTTAAGTATTTACTTAAGTATACTTTAATTAAATGACAATATTACATTTTTATAGTGTGAATTTTACGCAGTAGGGTAACTGCCTTGTCAAACGTGCCTTCATTAAAGCTCCCTTCTCTTCCTGACTTTTCGACGGATAAACACATTAAAATTTTGTATGCATTTATCGTTTCCGATAAAGGGTCATTTCCAAACACTATACATGTAAAATTTAAAGATAGTAATGGTCAAATTATAGAATCCTCTTTGACCGATTTCTCAAACTTAAGAAGTTAGACCATTTGATTTTACCTAATATAGGGTAAAAAATTAAAGTATGGAAGGAAATTTGCATACCGAAAACGGAAAAATGAAGCAAAAGGTACACCTAATCAGTGTATCAAAATGTCGA
The DNA here is from genome assembly GCA_900708905.1 of Hymenolepis diminuta. Lineage (NCBI taxonomy): Eukaryota > Metazoa > Platyhelminthes > Cestoda > Cyclophyllidea > Hymenolepididae > Hymenolepis > Hymenolepis diminuta. The sequence goes on along the minus strand of CAADRB010000026.1, from coordinate 648,876 downwards.
CGATATAGTGGTCAACGTTTATGTCCGCCAAGTCAGAGGTCATGAGATCAATAACCATTGGTGCACATCCAGTGGTGTGGGTAAACAACCACCCTGGTTAATTCCAGTCAATAAGTTGGGTGATACAATGTGAACTTCTTTTATGAGCGGCCCCAGAATACCCATCCTCTTCCTAAGTCAGGCGTTATGATAAGTCCTCCTGATAGTATGGGAAGTTATTAGTTATCTAGTTTGAATTTTGAGTTCTTTCGCTTTGTCGTGTCCTAATTCTTCAAAATTCAAATAGTTGGATTTGGCTTTTAGGCCTCCAAATAAATTCACATCACCGAAGCTCAGAACTTACTGACGAGTTGGTTAATTTGAGTCATTCCACCACGAACAATGCATCCATTATAATGTTTATAAGCATCTAGCAGATACTGCTTAAGATGCTTTAGCCAAGCTTACTCATTTTTTTCCTCAAGTAGACCCTTAATAATTCATAAATTATTTAGTGCATTAACCCTTACTAATATATCAGACAACTATTAACTTAACAAGAACTCCAGATTCGTAATCTATCACCCTGCAAATTAAATACCTGATTTGCAGATTGATGCATCATCTAAATTGATAGTTAACGACATATGATGGAGGGTTTTGCTGGGGCAATATTAATAATAACAATAGTAATTATATTAAAGAAAATAAGCCAGAATTTAGCAGTATATATTAGTAAACTATTGGTGATTTCAGTTCAATAAATTGGTCTTTAATCAAGTTATATTTAAATAATTTTTTTCTTAATACTATAATATATAATTGAGGAAGTATAAAACACCTTAAAATTAGGTTTTAAGTTAAAACTCAACAGAAAGAAGGTGGCATAAAACAATATATTTCCACGTTCGGTTTATACTGGAGAGAATACAATAACTTGAAGCTACTAGAAGATTTATATAGTACTTTAACCATGTAAGCCACTGCATATAATGACAGGTTAGAGATCAGCTTTAATGAAGCTCGAAAAATGGAATCGAATCGGGAAGGAATAGAGGTATGAGTTATTGTCAGATTAAATCCCGATTAAATTAAATTCACCTGTTAAATGATAGCAGACTTAAAAAATCATAGGTCGTAGGACTGATTTAAATTATATTACGGTCTGACTAATGGTAAGAACTATTACGCTCATAATTTGTCTATTTCATTATTTCAGTACGTAAGTTGTTTAAAAAAAGAAAAATGTCTCTAGGCAAAGCCCTTGTCTAAAAAGAGATTTTTCGCTCTTAACCCCCTTCATTGCTTTAAGGCTATTCATAATTCAGCTGCCCTAATAAACTTACATTAAACCCAAATGGTTGTGCAAATATTTTTTTCCAATAAAAGTACTTAATTAAATATACTAATTTTAAGCAAATAAATATGAAGAAATGAACAAAACAAGTTTAGTGTCAAGCTTAGTGAACTAAGCTTGATTTATATTTTGTGCCCTAAGATAACCCAAAGCGAATGACTTAGATCTTCGAAGTTTTGCCGACCTGTGAACCTTTATCTTGATAGCTGTAGATGAAGCAAATGAAATTAAATTCGTTCTACTTATGGCTTATATAAAATAAGCAGGTTTAAATTTTCCGACACTGCGTTTGATAACAAAAATAACATTTACGAGCTGTGGATGCTTTGAAATTTCCATTCATTACATCAGATTACCCTTTTAAAAGGGTTATGGTAGTTTTTCAAATATACAAATCCAGTGAATTAAGTTCAGTAGTTTCTAAATTGTCCATTCCTATTGAAAGCCAGACACTACCATAATCGTCAAAAGTTGCCCGAAATAGCTTTATGAATTACTCCCTATTTCCTAACAAATCTAGAAGGTAAAAACGGGTGACAAAGAGAGAATATTTACCTTAATTAAAATCATAAATCCAATTGAAGATGCAATCATGTTGGGGACCTTTTTGATATTTGAGCTGGCAAAATGTCGAAATAAATAAGGCAGGGAAAAAATGAAACTCATCACATATTTTACTATTTATGTAGCCAATAACCATGTGGTGAAAATAAAACTCAGGCTTAATATACAGTAAGTACCGAGCATTTTAAGGTGAGATTAGAGTGTATAAAAATGTAGTACGAGGGTTATTAACATATTATTTATCATATTTAAATAAAATAATAGATATTGAAAGGTATAAAACTACTATTTGATCGAAGTCAATGGAGTGGATGGAATTTTAAAATTTTGAGAAAATACTGAATTTAAAAACGTTTATCACGAAAAAACGAGTACACATTTATATGCAACTGTGATGTGATTTGACTGCTTATCAGTTTGTGGTTGCCTATAAAATTAAGCCCAAGTGACTTTGTTTACCACAAAATATTATCTTACCCGGACTCATCTAGTAGAGATTTTAGAGCATTATGGTGACGTGAAAAAAATCTAACTAGTAATATGTACCGATACTGATTAACCTAAGATATGAGAAATAAATAATTATGATAAAAGGTAAACATAAGAAAAAATACCTATCGAGAAGAATAGCATATTTACTCTTTGAGTCGGGATCGCTTGTGACACAAAAGAGATCATACCCATCAACCATAAAGGTCTGCTTGGAATTCCTCGTAACATTGACGATTTGGGAGATATTTTTGAGTAAAACTGCCATGACTAAAATACGGACCGCTCACCTAAATTAATTAGAATTAAATAATAAGTCATTATTCAAAATGAAAAGCAAGCAAAATAATAATATGCTTTGCACTTTGTTACACCGCTTAACAAACAACTAATAATATCATATATTCAAAAATATGTAGAAGCCGCTTATGCAACAGTAGTTAAAATGATTAATAAAAAACACAAATATATCACGTTATATTAAAGGTTAATTTTACTTAAAGTAGGTAAACATTTTAAACCTTGTATAATTATACCTGTGTAGCACTACTCTTCCTCTGTGCGACAGTAGACCGTGTGACTTTAAAAATACGCCGTTTAGAGGTTAGATTCGTATTATTAATTTTGTTGGCTTAAACAAAATTGCTATTTTGTCTCTGAAATATTTCTGCTATCAAAAATCATTTTAAAATTTGCACTTAATAATATCGGCTTATTTTAATGCAAAATGATATAAGGTTAATTGTATTCACAGTTTTAATGAAAACATTTCCAATTTTAAAAAAATTCGAATAACATCTCAAGGTGGTTAATATGACTTGGCAAAATATTCCTTTGCACATTTGATAAACCATTTTCCTGTCTTGATCAAGGGAAGACAGAATGATTCTGAATTCTGAAGTCAGCTAAAGAGTTAATATTTTAAATACCTCCAGTTAATGATTATTTTATAGAATGGTAACTGCAGTTTAACTGCTGTACAGTTTGACATGCAGGATACCCTCAATACATCTATTTATGGAAATGCTACTTCGATCTATAATTTAAAAAATGAATGAAATAGATACAGATACTAAAATTATCAATTACTTTTAAAAGTCAAGCTCAAATGTGACGTTCTTATCGTACTTCAGGTAAATATAGTACTGCGCGTCAGAGAAGATAAGAAGTCATATTATTTGTTTTGGAGATTTGATACTAATATATGATAACAACAGAACAACAAATTACACATTAATTAAACCAAAGATGATTCACTAATCAATATTAAAGATCACAATTGAGTAGATGATCCTACCTTAACATTTGCATATTTTTCACCATAATTTGTTTAAAATAATATTTTCTATTTAATTCAAGTAAATAAATGAGAAAGCTGTTTTCTTCTTTTGAAGTCATCAAAATTATGCCAATAAAAAATATTTTTTCTCTTATTGATCTACCTAAGTAAAATTTTAAGATGGTGTGATACAAAGATATATTTATAAAGAAGTCAGTTAGTTGGTCATTCGAAATTGAAAAAGTAGCGTATTTTATCTGCAGCTTTTTCAGACTAAAACTGCTTGCTACATGATTTCTATGCATTCATTTATTGAATGCGTCTCTGAAGGAAATTTTTATCGACCCCTACAACAGAATCCTTCGAGGTGTACCCTGTAGAAATACTATATTTTCAAAACTTTCTGCACCATTGCAATTCGTGTGTTCAGCCTTTGATTTTCGCTTATTTTACTAAAATAGTTTCATTTGAAAGAATGCGGTTAAAATTCCATGGAAAAAATTCAACAGTTTGGCTAATACTGGTGTCTTTTTTCAAAATGAAATCTCGGGAAGCTTTATCATTGTAATAATATGATGTAGATCGGGACCACATCGATCAAACAGATGGAATAAGTTAAGTCACTCATGTCGTGTGATTAGTATGGAAGTGGCTGGGACGTCACCTCAATCTGATAAAAAGTAAATTAGGTTCATGTACAAAACATTCCTTTGTTACATGTCATGTGTCGTCATCGACGCCTCGGCATGATGACTAGTACCTGTTTAGGTATCTATGTGCAAACACACAAGCACACAGCGGGGCCATCTGTGGACACTGTAGTGGAGATCTTATCGCCAGTCAATCGTTTCTAATCGCCATATGTTGATAGATATCTACTTCAATCACGCATCATGATTTCCCTAAGCCATACTTGCAGCTTGATAAATATAAGTTGTAGTAGGATAAAGGTCATTTTGACACGTCAAAAAAGCTTAATTATAGGAATCGCCTAACACCCAAGCATAAGGCATATTCATTTAGGACTAATGCCAAGTTAATTCCATTCGCTGTCCTTTAACCAATGGGCATTTAGTTTCAAACCAACCATCTTCTTACTTAACCAATAACTTCACGTTTTACAGCAGTTTAGTCATCTGAACCAATTAACGGAAAGGCACTAACAGCTGCATCAAATAAGCATGAGGGATAGTCAACGCAGGTACGCACGCGCACGCACGTTACCTAGCCCGCGTTGCAAAGGCGCGATCCGCCTTCACAGTTAACTCAGCCATGCCGGAGAAATCAAATCTCAAACCAGAGGATCGGGAACGTATTTTCAAATTATTCAAGGAGTTAGACGTCGACAAAGATGGTCGAGTTAGTGTCTCTGAGCTGGCCTCCAAAATCAAAAATCCTGAGAAGGATTCGACCGCGGCTGAAATCATCGGCCGCGGTGAAAGTCGAACTACAATGACTTTTCAAGAATTTGTCGAATATATTACAGATACGGAAACTCAACTTAAACTAGCCTTTCGACAAATGGATAAGAATCATGACAATGTAGTCGACGCCTCGGAAATCCAGGCTCAAATGCGGGAACTCGGTGTGGAAATTTCTCTCAAAGAGGCAGAGAGACTGCTGAAAAAGGTTGATCAAGATGCATCTTCTAGTATTAGTTTTAACGAATGGAGGGATTTCCTGCTTCTCTCCGGAAAGACTCAACTCGAAGATATATTTCACTACTGGAGACGGGCGTCGGCTGTGGATATTGGTGAACTGGTACAAGTTCCTGATGACTTTACAGAGGAAGAAAAGAAATCGGGAGAAGCGTGGCGAACTCTGGTGGCTGGTGGTTCGTGTCGCAGTTTGAATCATCTTGCTTATAACACGTCTTTTCTTAAGAATTTCATTTCATACCTTTCTAGTAGAAATGCCGCATTTCCCCAGAATCATCCTCATATTTTATCTACTAGCTTGTGGGAAGGCTGGATTGTTTCAGTTTTAATTCCTAGGAAAGAGGCTTACAAAATCAAACAGAATATAAATTCCTTATGGAAACGTCTAATCTCTGATTATTTTGTTGAAACAGTGAAATGATATTTAATGTACTACCGTTTGTCGCCAAACTGCGCAAAATTTAATCGGAGTCACAATCGTGCAGTCTTATGGCGTGAGCTAATTGATTAAAACAGACTTTTAGTAATCGTCGATGATTAACCAGTGTCCTCTTCATTTCTTCAATCATCTATATTTGAAATAAACTGTACTTGAACTATCCCATGTAGAAGGTGAAAAGTTCTGCTTAAATTCTTCACTTAAACAAAATTATGCAAAGGAGAAGGTAGGTTTTCGGGAAAATCGCGATCGGTTTTAGGACGTAAACGCTCCGTCCTAAGGAGAAATGTGATTGGTTCGTTTTGTTAAATCCAGTGACCTTGGCAGTTTAAAAGAGCCAGATTACTTTTATTTTTCAGTGAATTCCTCTAGTCAAATTTCAGAGATACAAAAATGCAAGAAAGTTCACTTTTGTTAAATTATTTGTAGTCACGCATAGATGTCGATAATAATTTAAAGGTAGTGTCATACGAAAAATTACAACAGTAAATCCTTTTCTTCTCCTTAATTAGCATTTTAGCACAGTACGGAGAGTCATGCTTAATATGAATCTGATTTAGCAGTACTTCCTCACTCAATGCACTCACAACGGGGCATTACGTGGTGTCGCATGATGAGACGCTACCCCTTAAGAGTGAGTAATTCGCCATTTGGATTGATAGGGATTGATAATTATCCTTGTATGAAGGTATTCTAGTAATTGTTCGCTAATCAACTGTTGTTTTTTATGGAAAATGACTCAAAATTTATTTCGTTTGATGAGCATTCCAGAAATTCACTCCTTTCGATTCAGATAAAACAAATGTTTTCCCATATATCGTTTTCCATTACTAAGTTACCTTAAGCTTACTTTGTCTTCTCATACCATGTATTATTTACTATGTGATTTGAAATTTCATTGGAAGCACGTAGACTTAATGGTAATTGCATATTTTGTGATTTGAGAGTTGTGGAAAGATTGAGCTTCATTTGTTTCCCTGATTGAGGAACTGCAGTTAAGACATTTCTCCGAACTTATGAGTCTCTCCACTGAATAAATGCGCTCCATCCGATTAGATTTGTTGGTTCTCCTCTTAGTCAAGTAACTTTTTGTGGACTGCTATTGACTTCATGAAATACTAATTGAAATTTGGTCTTTTAACACTATCTATACGACAATCTCTTATCTAGACATAATTTTCTCCGCCACAGCAGATTTTGATAGAAATCTTTCTATATTTTTCGGTTTCAGTTAAAATCTATGCCACATCCGGTAGTTTCTTAGCGAAAATTAGAATCTATTTTGACAAAAGAGAAAGTTACAAATTCCCTCATTTCATTATCCTTTCACCGGATTAAATTTTTATTTTATTGTCAAATACGAAAATTATAGGTTCATCTGAATAAAATTCCATATCGGACTCTCCCTTCTGATTTGAATTTGATGACAGAAAATACGACCATTGAACAATGTATGCAAGATTACCCATGTTTTTATTAGTCAGTGGCGCAAATTAGTTCTCGTTTGAATGTTTATTGCTTTCTAGGAAACTAATAATAAATTATCATTGATGTCTTCATATAACTAAAATATTTTCGAAGGTGAAATACATTTATTTAAAAAACTTTTGCTTAAAATTGGCTTCCACTTGCGTCTTCATTTATAATTAACTCATGCACGTAGAATTTACGAAACTTTATGAGTATCTTTGAAATTAAGCAAAAGAATTTCACAAGCGTTACAATACGAGGGAAAATGGTCTTTTATCTGAGCCAGATAGAACGTTTTCTCGGAAGGAAGATGCCTACTGACTTATTTATTGTATTCGATACTTAGAGAGTTTTTTTACGAGTGTTCGATACTTAGTTATTCTCAATTAGACCTATGCGTTTTGTTCCTAGCAGAGTTTAGGCATGTTGAGGCATTTTTTACTATTCATTTAATTATTTACTTATCAATTAACATCTATTAACTATAATGGTCCCCCAAGGGCATAAGATAGAGGGCTTGTAAGATATTTGAAATATCTTTTTTAAAAGTAAGCGCTTGCGTTTCATAACGCTATGCATAGACAGATAATACTAATCTTAGAGAACAAGATTTCTTAGACATGAGAGAAATATGACAAAGGAAGTCTAAATTAAAGTTCGAGCACTATAGAGACACAAAGACACTTAATGCTCAAGGAAAATGAGCATCTTCACAGTCTGTGCTGAGGACCATTAACTGAGTTTTGCTGATTATATCAGTGTTGTGCATTCATGACCTTTGCTGTACTTATAAAAGTGCATTTGGTTCGGATTTTCCTATTTCTTATCCCTTATGATTAAATATATTTTCAGTTTTTCAAGTGTAAAATTATTTTTTCTCAAGTAAATTCAGCTATATTTTGATAAAAAATTACCGTTTCTGTTCAAAATGGTAAGAAATTTCAAGGTTAGTTTTAACACTTTTAACAGTGAAGAAAATAGATATTTAGACGCATGCAGGAAAATTCTCCTCATTCCAATCGGTGTTTCTTTTGATTTACAACTTCTATTTGGATAAATAACGGGTCTCTTTTTACTTTTTTCATTATCTCTGTCGCACTTTGTTTATTTTACCACCACATCACTACCGCTACATCAAATGCATCGACTACCAAAAATTCGTAATTTAATAATAGTTGCCCGTTTATTTCTAATGTTGATACTTATTTCTCTGGTTGGACAAGCAGACATAGCTTTCATTTCCTAAATTTAGAGGGTACAGCCTTTGAAAATTGCTCGGCTCAGACTGAAGGACATGTTGAACCTCTCGTTTTATTCGAATATTTATCCACTTCAGGCCATTATTTTACTTCCTCCAAAATTCTTCAAGAATCAATGGGGATCATTCAATTAATAAAAATGCATTTTTGGCTTCGGATAACATTTCACAAAAGGTGCCTAGTATTTTTTCTTTTTCAATAAATCAACGATTGCATTAGCAAATTATTCTCAAAGTATACGTGATGCCTAGAATTATCTTATCTTTCATCATCAATAGGTACACATTAATTTGAGACCGCTTAATAAGAGAATGCTAGGATTTGCACCATTCTTTGAAATGATGATAATAATTAATTGGGAAATTTATTTACTTATTGGCGAACATTCTATGCCCAACAATAAGAAATAGTAATTTGAGATGAAAAGAATAAGAGCTTTAGTGTGAGCATCGAGTAAATAACCGAAAACTTTTACACCGCTAATATATTTGTGTAATAAAAAGACAAGAATTACTTCATTGCAATCATTTATTAACTTTCATTGTTGATAATCTTCATTTGTCAATATACTTCACTTAAAACACCAATTTCCTTTTTAAAATTCTGACAGGCATTGCTGGGTGTGTGTCAAGAACAGTCACCGCACCTCTGGATCGTATCAAGACCATCTACCAAGCTCGAGGGACCAAAGCAGCATCCACTGGTTTGATTGGTTCCTTCAAGAAAATGTTCCATGAGGGCGGTGTCATTTCAATGTGGCGAGGAAATGGTGTAAATTGCATCAAAATTGGTCCCGAGCAGGCATTTCGTTTCGAAGCATATGAAACCTACAAGAAGATCTTGTTTAAGAAAGATGGATCATCGGAACCGCTTGTTTTATATGAGAAATTCATCGCTGGTGCATTGGCTGGAGCAACATCACAGACACTCATCTATCCTATGGAGGTATGATGTTTTAGTTAAATTTGTGGTGCTATTAAGAATATCTGTATGATGTATTGTGCGCGAGGTGATGTTAGATTCATATCTATCGCGCTCTGTATTGAATTGTCTTTGGGGTGTCTTTTGTAAATTGACTTCCGTTACGTAAACTAGATTCCCATTATACGTTTTCTGACTTATTAGTCAGTCATAAAAAAAATTTATGAGTGTTAATTGATAATACATTCGAACATTTTGTATTTCTCTAATTCGATATATTCCATTCATTTCTTTAATGAGTATTTTATCTTATAGCACGCTTTCATAAATACTGAATATAGAGGATCAGACTTGACCTTCATTTGAAAACAATGAACAACATTGGAAGACTGGAGTCTGCCAGGAGAGGCTCAACACCTAGTATGGGTTTTATAAGACACATTTTCTCTATTTACTCTTAAGGATTATTTTAATCATTGTAGTTTGATGTAATGCCACTCCAAAATTAGAGGTCAACCGTAGTGTTGACGGTCAGGTCATCATATAGAGCTAAAGTTCATGTAACAACGTGTTCTTCGAAGTAGCCCTCTTTATTTACCATTGTGCTGTTTGAACGTTATCTGTGAAACTGTTTTGGTATCCAATGAATTGCTGATCTTTTATTTAATATTTTGAGGAAAGTGTTGCCTACTTGTTTAGCATGTGAAAAAATTCTTAGTTATAAATGATGAATGAATCCATTTTCCAGCTAATATAGCAGTTTTCCTTTAATTTGTAAAATGCATTGTAAATGTATCGGGAAATGTGATTTAATTGAAAACTAGAATGTTTCATTTATGATTTCCCAAATGCTTCATGTTTCTTTTTTCTAATTCACGATTCTGTATCTTAAATCCAGGCCAGTTCTTATTAATGTCTGTTCAATTTTTGACGAGACATTTATGCAGGTTAAAAATATCGTCATTCAGGCATTCCAATACACATATTATAACTGACTGTACAGGAACTTTGTTATTTTTCTCCACTTTCAGAAATCATCCAGGGGGAAAATAAGGAAAATGTCGAAAATGGATAGCATATAGGTCACTACCATAGCGAACGAATAATGATGAATCTCCACAGTATAATAGAGTAGATGACAGAAATAATATAAAGGTTTTTGCTACTATTTAAAGTTGGCGTAAAATAAGCTATATAATCAGGCTTTTATTAGGTAATATTTTGCATCTCATTATAGCAGGTTTTATTGATTTTATTACTTTGGTTATTTTCTTATATTTTTCTTCTGAATAGGTGTTGAAAACACGCATGTGCCTTCGTAAAACAGGTCAATATTCTTCAATGTTTGACTGCGCACGAAAGCTGTACCATGAACATGGCTTGTGGGTCTTCTATCGAGGCTACATCCCAAATTTGGTCGGCATTCTTCCCTACGCTGGCATCGATCTGGCTCTCTATGAAACCTTCAAGACTCTCTACGTCAAAGCTCTTAATAAATCTGTCGAACCAGGAGAGAAATTGACCGCCCCTCCGGTCTATGTGTCTCTGACTGCTGGAGCCTGCTCATCTGTCTGTGGTCAAATAGCAACTTATCCTCTAGCTCTAGTTAAAACAAAACTCCAAGCAGAGACTGAAAAGGTAGGATGTTTGTTTACTTTTCTGCTGAAATATATTTAAGTAACACATGCTTAACAGTTTCCCATGTTTCTATTTGTAGATATCTCTGAAGCATCTAATCCAACGAATAATCAAACAAGAGGGAATGATGGGTTTGTACCGAGGAATGGGTGCAAATATGCTGAAGGTCATTCCCGCCGTCAGTATCTCCTATGCTTGTTATGAGAAGGTCAGAACCATGCTAGGCATATAGATCCTGGGTCTTCTAACATGTATCTTGTTGCCTTAATTACACATAATGTCTGTAATGACTACTTTCCGTGCCCGCTTTTATAATTAAAACATATAAATATTTTTAAATGGAGTCCATGTTTTTATTATTCTATATAAAACAATCCTTTCAAAATAATTTGAAAAGCAAAACATGAAATAAATTGAAGCTCTGCATCTGAATTAATTTCGGTAACAGACACATGTAACGCAAATATATAGTTTAACCGGTTGGAAATAAGATTTTATTCTGTTTCTTATGTAGAAGAGATTGAGAAGTCAAAATAGGCGGAAACTCGCATGTTGGTGGAAACAGCAGATTATTCATGGATAACTCAATACAGAACAGAATAGCTATTGAGGCATAACTACGCCAAATTTTAAAGGCTGTTTACCATTAGGGATTGACAGTTACACCTTCTAAATCAAATAAAGCGTGAACGTCTATAAAATAAAGCTTATAAGTATAATATGTAAATAAGCGAGTACATAGCCTTATAGGGACGAAATTGAATAAATGTCCATGCATATACTGTATGTTTAATTCACAATTGGTAAATGAGCTGCTAATGTTATCATAATTAACTATAATAACGATGTTAGCTCTGGTATCGACAGCGATAAATGGTAAATATTACAGCATTGATGCGAGAATTTTTTCCCTATAAATGCTTCAAACCTAAATTCAGGTGAGGCTATCAAGAAGTTGGATGCTTATTTATCTAACCTCACCCCATTATACAAGTAATTAGATAATCTCAGTTTAAGCCCTTTGTGTTCCAATGACTTTCATAGTGTTAAATATTAATGCCAAAACTACACCAATTACGCAGAATTAAACACGTAACCTCAATAATTCTTGAGCTCATTCAGAATAAATGTATTAGTTTGCCACCAACGTGAGAAAAATATTGCCTCTTCAAATGCTGAAATCCAATCTCTATCTCATAAGATATGCACATTTCTATATATCTCTTCATCGATTACTTTATCTAGATTTTTTCAAGTAAGTAAGTGTTTTCAGTTAAAAATGATTTTGAATTACCTGGATTTATGTGGAATTAAAATTTCCGTTATGAGAAACTGTTGATTATAAATTTCAAATGCCAAATGCACTGTGAATGTATGCAACATAAGCACAGTGAAGTTTATTTAAAACTTTTCCTATAAAATAAGAAAATTTCAATTTTATTAATGAAATTACATTTTTAAGCTAATCTTTAAAAGTATCTGTTAAATAAACTGCTCAGTATTTAACAGAACATGTAAGGTTCCTTGCGTAGATAAAAAAGAGTAGATACAAGGATAATATTCCCAATAAAATAAAATATAGCAACCGATTTAGCATGATGACATCGACACCAAGGTTTAACTGTTATACTTTCTGCTTTCAACTATTCATACCTTGATCTAGTATCACGTATAAATTGTATGAAAATACAAGCGAGATCCCAACTTTGTTTGATATTAATAATGAATTTTGGGAAGCAAGTGCTTGAATAACACGTATAAAGGTGATTTAAAGAGTTTTTTTAGGCTAATTGATAATGTTGATGCGTCAGCTAAATATATATTCTTTTGAAAATATTACCCTTGTTGATAGTAAAATTATATTATTTTCATAATAAATAAGGAAATATTTTGATAAACTATCATTTTTCATCATTTTTTTGTACAATTAAGAATCATTTCAAAATCGTTTGTATTTCCCATTATTTCAGTTCTCTAGGCAGCTAGATCAGCCGCGCTCACCAACCTCTGGTGAAATGCGTGATAACCGATATTTATAATTATGGTAAGCATGATATCCATATTAATTCTAATGCTGTTTTAACTGAATATTTATATTATCTTATCGTAAATTAAATCAACTTTATTTAAGTGGTTAAGAGTTAAATATTATTAAACAATTTGAAAAATGATGAGATACTATTATTTGCTACCACTTTAAAAGTTTGATTTAAGATAAATCACAGACATTTCTAGTGTTAAATTTTGAATTAGATTTTTTAACACCTATTTATTAAATTTATTGTGAACTATTTCTATTTTTCTCTTTAAGCAGAATGATGTTCCAAGACTTCATCGTACTAACATTCTTTCAAAGCAGAACAAAATATACGACGCTGCTTTAACCTCTTCCGAATGCGACCCAGAGGACAATGAGATTTTTGAAACTGGAGAGGATATCAATGACGAATTTAGAGGAGATTTGAATTCTGCGTTTAACTTAAACAACGACAAGGAAGCTAAATTTACTCTCGTTGATGAGCTAGGCACTTTGACACTATCTGCTCACACAAATGGGGAAGCTGAGGGAGAAGTCGACAACTATGGGTTCGAGCAAAATTCAACCAGTGGTTTGGATTCAGGCACTCCTTCAGTGAAAGGTACGTATTCATCATATAATAAAAGTGAAAGTAATACTGATAAATTAGTATATTCGGTGCGACCAAGAAGGAAAAAACGAAAAAGGTTTGTTTTTATCAAAGTGCATGACAGAAAATCGTTCTAGGCTTGAAATCAATCTGCTAAACTGCCGATACGATTCAGGTGAGTTGAGAAAAGAATAAAAAGAAAATAATGAAATTTCGCTTCGGTTTGACATTTTGTTAATTCTCTTTTATTAGTCAGACGGGTTTCACAGAGGTTTGGATTCAGGGAAGTTGGAGAAGATGAAGATTGGAATCTTTATTGGACTGACCTCTCTGTTTCTGTCGAACGTGTTGTATCAATGAAGAAATGGCAGGTGTGTAAGAGTTTTTTCTCCATCAATTCTTCTTAAGACTATATTCAGATGCCTTGCTAATTTGAAGGGGGTCGTGTAAAATAATTTATGTTCGAATGCTTGCATAAAATCAAGTGAAATCATCACATTTCATTCCTTTCCGACCGAAGCATACTTAAAGCTTATCGATTTTCGCTCGCCTTTACCTTGCATTGACTCAGCTAATTTGTCTAGTTAATATATACACAGTTTATATACGCTCGATGCAGACGGCCGATTCTCACTCTCTCCTCCACTCGCCGTTCCTTTCTCTCTTTACAACCCAAATTAGTTCTTACAAATGGTCACTTTTATTAGTCTAACGAAAATAATGACTCCGGTAGAATGTAGCTATCTTTATATTTATATATATAATGCTATTTTTATGTTTAAATAGATTTGTACTATGTTCCGTTGATCTAATAAATTTCACAGCTCGGAAATCTTAAGCTGTGAAGCCCCTTTATGTTACTTTAAGGGTTGAATAAATTTAAATAAAAAGTGAATATTTAGGATTAGTATGAAAATATTTAAATTTTACATGTTCTAAGGGGCCGGAATTTATCACTTTCAATTATTTCCAGCCTATTATTGTCTATTTTTTAAAAATTTAGTAGCTTATGTTGCACTACTTGGGAAATTTGGGGTTTTCTCTTCTTACTATTCAACTTAAGTTAGGGAACATGAGTTCATTCTCTTGTCCTTACATTATGCGGCAATTTCCTTTAGAATAAAATGTGCTTTACTCCTAAGGTTTGTCTGTTTGCAATCTTAAATATTTGAGCTTGACTGATATCAACAGATCCTCATTTAACATTTAAGAACACGCATTTTACTGAATATGAAAACTTATTTCTTCTATTCAGGGAATTAAATTTTTTTATTCTTCACCTAAATTCAATAATTGATAGAAGTTAGAGAGGGGTGTCTTAGGCTAAAAGTTACTAGTTTGATTTTCTACGCTCTGAAGTTGACAAATTAATTAAATAATCTACCTCAGGCTTATTTCCTATCATTTATTCCTGAATGACACATTTAAATATTAAAAAGCTAGAATTTGCTCTAGTTTCTTCGTTTCGGTGATTTTTAATTTTGAAGACATACATGAAATGGAATTTTGCTGCTCTCTCAAAGCCGGAGTTTTCCTCTCCCCCCTTATCCTAATGCTACTGTTTAAGATTTTAATTTACGCACATTGTTTTAATTTCAGAAAATCAACCATTTTCCTGGAATGTCGGAAATCTGTCGAAAGGATGCGCTTGCTCGCAACCTCAACCGAATGCTAAAACTCTTCCCCAAAGAGTACAATATTTTTCCCAAAACATGGATTCTTCCTGCTGAGTAAGTTTGCTTAAACTCAGACAAACTTTAAATAATAAAATTAGTATCACTCACATACATTAGCCACTTCAGTTTCAGATGTTGTTGGTGCATGTTCAAAACAGTGAGTTGTGGTTTGAAAACGGAAAAGAAATTATATTTAAATAGTGTATCGGGACCTTTCAAACGTCAGAGGTTCCAACAAAGTTAGGGAATGGCTGGAAAGCATTATACCATTGTACATGATGGTATAATGTACCTTCGTGAAAAGTATCATTACACTTTAATACTGATATTGTGCGATATTTTACAGAAAATATATGCATCTTCTAAAATCCTTTCAAATTACTGATGAATGTTCGTTTCCTAAAATCCCTTGTATCCAAAAGTCTCGTTGCTCTGACAAATTATATGCGATCGGGAGATGAGTGTAGGTTGTATTATTTCCGATGAATACATTAAAACATAAAGATCACATTTTTCAGTTTTCAAAATACTAAGAGGTGAATAAATCTTAACAAATTGGCAAATCGGTGGTAAAATGGCAACAAATTAGGGAATTAGTTAATTTGCCATTAAAATTCCTGCTTTTATTCTTATTAAAATAACATAAAGCGAATCGATTTTGGTATTTTGAGATGAATCAATCTGCAGATCATAAGTTTACAACTGCGTCTACCACATTTGGTCAAATTTTGATTGTAGATCATTATCAATATGAATAAGTGAGTGAGAAAGAGTAAGGAACCCTAAAAAGGTAGAAAATGTCACCAAGGAGTACGAAAATTGGGGTTTCGTACACAAGTCGATTTGTGGAGTTGACTATCTGGTGTTCATCCTAACTGAGCTATCGGCTAGGATGGAGGAAATGTGAGTTAGCATCTTTCTGTTGATATTTACCAGATCTCAACATAATTCTATTTTATTAGTAATTGTAATGTGAAATCAAACAACTAAATTATTATTGTAACCTATACAATAACTCCAGAGAAATCCGAATAGCTTGTCTTCATATGAAGTAGGTGTTACGTGTTTATCACAGTGAATCTAATTCACCAAGTGATAGATTTGAGAGTTATCAAACCATGTATAATTAAAGATTAATTCTCCAAAGAGGTTGGAAATGAGGCAACACTTCAGTTGGATAAATACTAAGATACTTGTCTGTAAGATAAAAGCGGTTAATAATGTTGATTTTAGCTGGGGTTCAACTTTCTTACGATAATTCAAAATTGCCACTGACAACATATCATGGCTTCGATAAGGGAGGAACTTGTTAAGTTCCTTGACTTCGCATTTTTGTTGCCTCATGTGTGCTTTTTGGCATAATTCACTTTTTTATTAATCATGTCACTGATTTGTTGCTAGGTTACGCCAGGACCCAAATCTACATTTACTAATAGTGTCAAGGCAATACTTTTAATAAGATTTCTCTTCGTCATTTTTTTAAATATATATATTTAAACTCATTAGTCGTTTTATAATATGTCGTAGTGCAGAACGCACGTAAATTTAGAGTTGTGGTTTAATTGTA
The DNA here is from genome assembly GCA_900708905.1 of Hymenolepis diminuta. Taxonomy (NCBI): domain Eukaryota; kingdom Metazoa; phylum Platyhelminthes; class Cestoda; order Cyclophyllidea; family Hymenolepididae; genus Hymenolepis; species Hymenolepis diminuta. Next base: position 631,953 of record CAADRB010000026.1, on the reverse strand, counting down.
GAAAAATTTCTCATATCGATAAATTTTCAAATTATCAATAAGGAGTTTAGATCTTAATTCAACGCATTGTTCAATCAGTAAAACGCCTAGTGACTGGAAAATGCCGTCAAGTCAACATAAATAATACTTCCGTTGTTGTTAGATGCATAAATGAAATTAAAATAAACTTGCAGTATTATTTTCACGAGGAGCCATTACCTGAAATCTTCCAAATTCTCCATTTCCTCCAAATTTCAATATTGCTGAAGGATGAATCCCTATGCGTTTCCTGAATTTTTATCTATGCCATCACTAATCTCTGAGACCTAATTATCTCGACCTCACAGTGGCGCTTGAAGGGCTTGACCCTACTGTAACCTCAAGTTCCCCGTAGATAACCATCATCTGTCTTCAAGTGGTTTATTTTATCTACCGGAATAAGCTAATTAAGTGATCGTTGAATGAGCTTTGCTAGGGTTCAGTTTCGCCGCAGCAATATTCTGAACCATTCCATTTCTTTATACTATTGCTTCTAATATGAGACTATATAAAACCTTCTTACATGTTCAGAAAGCGCACGCACGCGCTTGTCAGTTACCGCCTCTTACAATTCCCACTTATCTCTCTTACTCTCTCGAATTCTCCTAATCGTTTATTCAATACGTTTTGGTCTACACAATTCATTGTGTTCTACTTTTGAAACTGTAATTTGGTGTTGTTAGCTGCCAACCGTTAGTTGTTACCCTAAACCTCAACATTACATTTTAAAAAATTCATGGAGATTGCATATATACTATATCAAGAATTGAATTTTTTTGTATTTGAGTTAAACAATATTTACATTAAGGTTTAAATTAGAACTGAAGATTTCCCTTTAGGAACCTGGATTTCTACTCATCTCTGAAATCTTAATGATTAGGGATATTAAGAAGTCATTATATCTGGTTGGAGCCCAGATTGGGATGTAATTGAGCAAAAATTTCACTGGATATCAAAGGCTATTTGTATAACTTTGGAGGTAGTTAGAGTTTACTCATCAATTTTGTAGTTTTGTCAAAGTTTTTGCTTCATGGTATTTTGCATTAGCCGATAAGAATACGTTATTTTTACGCCTTTTTCTATCGATCATATTCGTGAGACTACCCTAGAAGAATGATTTTCGATTATTGATTTCACGGTGATAAATTGGTCACATACAAACGTATTAGAATGAATTAATTGGTTAAGACGGTGAAAACTAACATTCAAGAATTGTACAACTCGATAAACTAATTGATTTAATTCTTTTTAAGAATAAATCTGACTTCCAAAATATTGTGGAAAAAATTATTAGTTGAGAAAGTATGAGAGTTACCTCAAGTTTCCTATTTACTTAAAAAACTAAATTTGTCAATTTTAGCTGGGGTGAGTTGCAGCAATATGCCCGAGAGAAGAAAAACAGGACATATATTTTGAAGCCGGACACTGGTTGTCAAGGCAAAGGCATCTGGATCACAAAATGTCCTCGAGAAATCAAGCCCACAGAGAATGTTATATGCCAAGCCTATATTAGTCGAGTAGGTTTATTAATTTTTTATCACTATTCTTATTACCCAAAAATGAAACTCGGTGGATTGCAAACTGTTTCATTTCAATTTCATTCACTGTGATTTTGAAAATAGAATATTTTGTCCTTTGACTTGGCTTGACAATGGAACCGAGAACTTTAAAATGTTAATGATAAATAATAGAAGGGGATTAGGTGTCGATTTTTTAAACAGATAACTTATCATATCTCATAGATATAGATCAATAACATTCAGATCCAACATTTTCAGTGGTGATGATAAGTAAAATAAAAAATTAGCTTTTCCCTTTTGAGTAAACGTACTTTTGTCTTTTATTTCTACACCTTATATAATTTAGAATTCTATTCCATTAGAGCTTGACTAGAGATGGTAGAATCAAAGCTATCAACCTTATAATTTTTTTACGATGTTCAATTTACAACAAAATAGAAAGAAGGCAAGACAATTATGAGTGAGTTTTATTGGGAGAAGTATCAGAAATCTCGGATGGGAAGCGGTACATGGGTAGCTTGGGATATGTTTTATTGTTCACTTGAAAGAAATAGACAATCAGAGAAAGTTTTAAGGACTCGGAGAAGGGTATCGAGAAAAATTTTACATATAGGGATAATTCAGAGATAGTCAATTTTTTTAGTACCTTAGATCGCTCCAGGTCTTTCCTAGGGATATCGAACATTTAAATCTTGATATCGCATGAAAATTTTTAGACCCTTCCAGATAATCATTTATATCACCGATCATCGTTCACCTTTTCCAGTCCCATCGAGCATATCAAATCCAACATTTCTTGTATAAGTAACATAATGTCTGAGTTAGATCTTGCAAAGAAGTTCTCAAGATCGCTCTCTTATTTCAGAAAATTCAGGCTTTGTACTTATTTTTATTTTGTAGTAATTCCTTCATCGCTATGGTATTTTCGGCTGTATTTTAAAAAGTCCTATTTGTCTGGAGCCAGCCACATCAGAGAGTGGAACTTATATCGAATATTTGCAAATTTCATCTCTAAATGGCAATTTAGTATTGGTGAATTATTACTTATTAAACTGTACTGATTTTCACTTAACTACTTCGTATTTTCTGCATTCCAGCCCTTTTTAATTGATGGATTCAAGTTTGATCTTCGGCTGTATGTCCTAGTGACTTCAATAGTACCTTTACGAGTGTATGTATATAAAGATGGACTGGCGCGTTTTACAACTCAGCCTTATCGAGAACCCACTGCCGCAAATGTGGGGAATGTCTTTCTGCACCTCACCAACTATGCCATTCAAAAACATTCGGAAAAATTCATCCGAGAGGACGAAGAAGCTGGTACGAAAAGACGTGTCACAACTGTCAATTGTTGGTTCATTGAACACGGATACGACGTTGATAAGGTTATGTCTATTTTTTGCCATTATCATTTTATGAACCTCGAAAAGGAATTTGTAAGAAGAAACTTATCTATCCGATAACCGTCTCTGTAAAATTATAAGTCTAAAACGACAGGAGGAATGAAGGTAACTCGGATGCGTAATTTCAAAGAAAAACTCTTATTGGAGATTGCTTTTTCTATGAACCTAACTACAATAGTATGATAAAGGTCTGTACGCCCTTTGTCCACTATGGAACAAGAGCTTTTCAATGACTGAGTATTAGCATAAGTCTCTCGATCTACTGGTAAGTTTTGTTGTTTTATTGCTAGTGATCTCGTGGGTGAGTTTAGAGATCTTACTATCTACAAAATTTGGATTTCTGCAATTAAGGTCCAAGTTTTAATATTTATAACGTAGTATTACATAAAGTAGTAACATGATTTATAATGTTCTTCCTTGTTCTGGACATGTAATTATTAAGTGCATTTGATAGAAATGACCTGTTGCACTTTGAATCAAAATGAGACATTTGTAAGTAACGTAGTGAAATTAATATTTGATGGAGAGAAGATTTGAATATTTTGGTTCAAAATAACACAGATTTTCGTGTAGTAATTAATGTCTTTAATTATAAATATGTTGAAAAAGTTTTGAAATTGAAAATTTGAAACATTTTACATGGAGCACTCCTATGAATAGATAGAGATAGTTGAATGCATTTTCTAGTTGCTCACTTCCGGAAATAGATATTCCTTCATAATAATTGAAATTAGTGATGTCACGCACATCAGTGAAATCGAATTTCATGAGACAAATCCATGAAATCCATGTTAGCTTTTACCTAGCAATTGGAATAATTAACCGGACTGAATAATACTTGTCAACGACAGGGATGACATTGTAGATCTCTTATCGGAGAAGGTGCAGGATATTTTCTGTCCGATCAGGATAAGTCTAGGAAATAGTTTTGAAATTCTAAATAACATAAATTAGGAAGGGGAACATTATCCTTCAAATTTTTATTTATCGATAGATTCTTCTTTAGATGCAGTTAAATCCAAATAGTCTTGAAAATTTTCGTATGTATCCAACACACTTAATTACCCAGACTGACGTTAAAAAAAACGGCTGAAAAGGAGAAACAGCAAATGAGTTCACTAAAATTTGAAATGGAGAAGAAGGTCAAAAAAGAAACAGATAGTGAAGTCAGGACATCATTCTCTGTCATACACTGTTTGAATTAAGGAATCATTGAGTCTTATAACCCGTATTCTCATAAGGAGTATAGTTTTCTCTGTAATTCCTAATATTCGAATTTCATGAATTGACACCCATATTTAAGACTGAGGTTATGTTGACGATATTCCGAGCTTATTGGCTTATACACGTTTTATTGTTAATTATTTACAAATATCTTATATTTTTTAAGATAAACTAATTGTGTTGTGGTTGATCTGGTGGTTTGAGCAGTGTTCATTGCAGTCGTCGATCTTGGATTTCGTCTTATTTCTGAATCCTGGGCGGTGCTGGTATATTTTTGGCTATTTGGAGGGTTATAAGGTACAAAAATTTGGCGGGAAGTTATATCAAAAGCTTTATCAAGCGGCTATCCATAGAAGAGAAAAAGAGATGGCAGTTTAAGGTTAGAGCATATAAAATAAGTTTAAGGATACGGAGAAATAAACAGTTAGGGATACTGATTAATAGAAAGATAACCGCTTATAACTTTTTATACAAAAAAAACAGGAAATGAGTGTTGCGAAGAACGATCTTTGAAATTCTTCCATTGAAATTTAGTTTAGATCAATTAATAAACTACTGTTTTGCTATAATATGTCGCTTGGAAGGCCTTGACCAAAACTGTCTAATTTTTGAAATTACTGAAATTATATATCAGAACGAAGTCCTTGAGTTTGTAGGGAGCTAATTATAATTCTTTATAAGAGTATTCTCCTCGGAGATACTCTCTTACTCCTTCATATTAGTTGTATCCTCATGATTAATTGTTGTAAAACTTGTAAGATAATAATAATGAACATGAAAAGGACTAGAGAAAAAGCCTTCAAATTAATGGATCTCTCGGTTTCCTATGCCACAAGAAAAATAGATCATGATCATTTTCACTGTTATTTCTCGTTTTCTTCTCCTTCCACAACAGAGTATTTGAGAGAGAAAAGCAGAGAAACACTAATAAAACTTGCGACTGAATTTAAATGTTTAAGATCTTAAGAAATAGAGAATAAGACAGATAAATACTAAGGCTGCGATACTTCACTAATACATTTCTTGTTTTAGCGTGATGTACTGATAAGGTATTGCTATTTTATGTATATTAATATAATTTTATCAAAATTGAATTCGTCATTAACACTGAGTAATAGATCTCACAATTGTTCCGGGATTAATGCAAATAGGTAAATCAGTGATAATTAAGACAATCTTTAGAGCCCTGTGCAGTATTCAGTTTGAATCATTTTTAACGCCAATGTGTTCTATAATTTTCCTTTGACCAAAATATTTTCGTTTCCTATTAGTTGCTTTCTCTGGAGTCGGGCTTATTATGTTATGAATCTAGCTAGTCTCAGCTAGTTGATCGTGATAGTTTGTAGAGACACACATATATACATCGAGGTGGCATAACTGATCACAAAATTTTACCAATCGGTTGATGATCACTGAACATCACGCACAGGAGCTTACTATACATCTATCTATATAACAATTTCTTAAATTTAAACATTAGAGGAGGGGGCGCTATTAAGTAAAAAGCACAATATACTGTGAAGTGCCACCATATCAATAAAGTAAAATTACATGTAAATAAAGACCGTATTCATCGTCTACTTCTACTGGACTTTTCTATCTTTGTCCCTAATTAGAATGCTATTCAATTCCGCGTATTTAAATGTTTTCGCACGCTTAAAAATCTTATTTTTACACTTTTAGTGGCAGTAATAATAGGGCTAGGAATCGCAACAATATAGTTTCCCTTTTGAATATTATTGACCCGTCGTGTGGTAGGTAAAGTATACTTATAGCAAATAATTCCAATTTTTAGCTTTGACAATTATCTGAATTGAATTTCCGTATTATTATTAATGTGAATCCAAATATCCCAGGCTGCCTCCGCACTATTCAATCGGAGCCTTGGTTCCTAACGTACATATGTCTTGCTCTCCATCATCTACATTCTATCGTTTAAGATTGTCTGGAGGTAGAAGTGTAATAACCCAGCCAAACTCTGCTCTCCAGACTCTGAGCTATGATATGCTTTAGTATTATCTGAAATTCGCTCAATTAACCGTTGACCCTATAAATTTGAATAAGTTATAAAGACCCAAAGTCTAATCATCCAAAATTGATTTTATTTTTTGTCATATATTCTTTTATATTAGCTAGTATCTCTCTGCTCAAGTATTTTGTATGAATATTAGGGGAGATTGATTATAAAACCTCCGGATTATTTTTCGTTTTTGTAAGGGAGCCATCTTATAATAAACTCATCCAAAAGTCAGTTTAAATTTAACTTAACTTTGAGAAATTTTCAGCTACACAAATATCGCATTTCATTCTCCTTATAAACTGTGAAATCGCAAGACCATCTTTCCTTTACACATCAGGCAAAGGCTTCATAACATCACTTGTTACCTAAGCTTTGTGGGAGGACACAACTGTATATATTAAGTCAGGTAAAGATTAGGAAATAACATTGCAATTGGTGACTTCGCTTTCAGTGTGAAAAATGCAAAGCTGGGATAAATGAACTGAAAGCCACTTATGATCTCACATTTTTATATGGGAGAAAGAAATGGTATGCATTATATAATTAAGACTTTCCTGTCTTTCAGATTTGGCGAGATATTGACGATGTGATTCTGAAGGTTCTAATGTCTGGATTACCGGTATTGCGGCACAACTATAGAACGTGTTTTCCCAATCATGTTGAAACCTCAGCATGCTTTGAAATCCTAGGCTTCGATATCATGTTAGATCGCAAAATGCGTCCATATGTCATTGAGGTAAATCTTTAAAAAATTTGGTTATAACTTTTGTTTTTTAGAACGTGTATTAGATAAAGTAATATTATGATGAGTTTATAATCAAATTATAGAGATAGTTTTAATAATTTGTTAATATCTGCATTTGAATTCAAAGATTTTGCACTTGTATCCATTATTTATTAAGATTGATTGTAAAGTAGAAAATTAAATTGTGCTAAATTACAAGATATCTTTCTTTGACAAAATTAATATTTATTGTATATTTTCCCCATTATTATTGAAAATAGTGCTTATCGCTTAATTTGTTTAAGTGAACAAATATAAATTACCTCCAATACTGTTCGAGTTGAATCGAATGAACTTTCGTTATAGTGACGAGAACCTGCGTTTTCCATTCTTTTCGGGCTGGAATTTCAGCTTATAGATTGTAAAAGCGGCAGAATTCTATACTCTACAAAAATAATAGTGCATATAAGGATATCATGAAGAATTATTAAGACTGAAAAGAAATGTTAATAAATGATAGAAGCTGGAAGTAGGAAATTCGTATCGGAAAGGTCGAGAATGAACGCTTTCTTGTATAATTCTTATTCACTTGTTTGGTTAATGTGACTGAAAATACTCGCATTTCCATGAGTCCAAAAATGGATTGTGTTTATGCGTATAAATCTCAAATTCATTAGCAGTTTTTTCCGTCTTACCATTCTTAAAATTTAGTTTCTTTTCAAACCCTGTACCATTGGGAGGACTTAGTTGGTCCCATAACTGAATGAGCACCAAAAAACTAATTTTACAAACCGTTTCATCTAAGCTCTTCGTATTGTTAATCATTAATCGCAAAGCTTGGAATAGCTTCAGATGCACTTCAGAACTGCCTAGCTAGCAGTCTCAGAGCACCCTAAATAAGAAGTCAAAAGGATGATTTAAATTTCTGTTTGGTAGATATAAATGTGAGACTGTTTCTTTATGGAGCCTAGTAGAAAAAGCATTTTAAAGACGGTCAGCGTAGATGGAGGTGAGCCGGTAAGTCCAAGTAAGTATTCGATAGGTATTTTTGGGCAGAAAAATGACCATTCATTGGAAAGATCACGAACAGGATCGGTAATAGGATTAGGTCCAATAAGAAGGGAATGATGGAGTAAAATTGCTCAGTGAGAAATTGATAAAAACATGGATGTAGCCAGATACGTAAATATTTAAAGGAGCTTGTCCAAGAATTGGCTTCACTAAGTAGATCATTACATAATTTATCAGTGTGTTCAGTGTGTTTTAGCACGAAATTTCGGTTCTTTTGAGTGAAATATAAGCATCAAGACCATTAAAAGCATATGTGATAAGCATTTAAATCGTTTCTTAAAAAGTTTCAGTTAATGGTTGTGTAGATATGTATGAATTCCGACGTGACATTTAACAAAGAGAGGAAATTAGAATATGAAGTTTGCTAGAGATCGAGTTTTGATTGATCTTCTTTTTCCCCAATATTTAAATAATAATTGAGAATTTAATTTCGGTTGGAGATTAATCTTCAAGGCGATTGGGGATATCTGAAAAGGACGTTGGCTTTCATTAATGAAGAACGGGATCCACTTGCATTTTCAATGTCACCGAGCAAAGATTAAAAGTGTAATTTCAACGTCATTTTCGATGGATCCAATTTCAGATTCATTTTACGAAATTACGAAATTATAATTACTGCTGCTAATGAAGTTTCAAGGCCGGAATTTTAATAACCTTGTTGATATCTGTAAATTGTTTGTCCCATCGCTCATTATTTAGTTTCTATTTCGCTGAACTTCAGAAAAACAAAATAGCAAAAATTATTTTCAGTCAATAATATAAATAGACAAACTGCCCTTTGTGTTGCCCTTTTATGTTCTTCTTTTTTATAAATATAAACAAAAGTTCAATTTTTTATCTTTATTTCATTAAATTTCAATGTGTTTGCTGTGAAGCATTTTGACTTCATTGTGATTTTTGTAATCGTCGTTATTTTCGATAGATGATTCACTAGTCACAATTTTATAAAGTCGGAGATGTAAGTTATTTATTGTCTCGTTCGGATAACGAAAAAATACTTGGTTGACACTGCTACAATGTATTAATTGGCACATAATTTAGCTAATACTTGCCAAAAGATAAGATAATCTCTAGTACTCGGTCTTCTAGTTTAGTGTAATTGCAAATGTACAATTTTTTCTTCCATCAAATGAATTTGAACCGGTCTCTTAAATGTGAAAATACATAACTGAATGCGAGACTTTTGCATAGGAGAATCGAGTTCATGTCATTCTCATCTGACAACCTGTAAAGCCAAACTCCATCTGGATTTAATTCTCTCAAATATCTCAAAATAAAAGATTTTTTAAGGCCGACGTAACATTAGAGGTTTAGAGACAGATTCACTTTTCATAATCAAAATCTTCGATCTTCACTTTCTTTCCCTCCAGTGTACGCAATATTAAAATTTAAAGATCCCTCTAAGTAGCATATATCTTGACTTGATTTGAAAATAGGGACCATGTCAGTTTTTAAAAATGTTAAGCCATCTCAGAGATGTTCCACTGGTTATATCAATTGATGTGAGGAATTCGATAATTTGTCTTACAAGTAAAAACATAATAATGCAAGCTCAATAATAACAAATTCAGGTCAACCATTCGCCCAGTTTCCATACAGACAGTCAGCTGGACAAGGAGATCAAAGAAGCTCTCTTATGGGACACTTTGAACCTCGCTAACTTTGACTTCGTGGATCGAAAAACGTGTATCGAGGACGATAGGCGTCGAATTCGGGAGCGACTTTTAAGAGGAAACTTTGGAAAAACCTCAAGGTTCGTTCATTCTAGCGCGTCTGTAGTGTATTTATTATTTTCTAAAGCTTTTGATTTAATTGCAGAGATGATTTGAACGCGAAGATGGAACAGTGGGCAGCCAGAGCCTTAGAATATGAAAATGACCATTTGGGCAGTTTTCGTCGAATCTTCCCCTGTGCCATTAGCGAAGTATACGAGAAATATATCAACAGTACTCTTACCCTCTATACTGAGACTGCCACTTTTAAAGCACGTCTGGAGCATTCCAAGTAGGTTTTTAAATATCCCTAACAGTATTTCAAGGGACTGAATAACGCTCTTAACTGTCGATTGCATTTTAGGCAGCTACGAGAAGAAATACAAGAGCGCAGAGCCCGCTTGGAGTCGATATTCCGTCCAAAGCAAGATAAACTTAGACCAGAGAGTCCGAATCGAAATTCCAACGTGAATGGGACCCGTCGAACAGGTCCTAAAGGCCGACTGGGACCATCTAGCGTTATTAACACAACACAGAATGAGAGTGTGAAATTGCGGCCTCAAAAATTACGGCAACAAGCTACAGAAGGATTGAAGTTCAATTCTTTTGAACCTAGCCCAATCGATGACAGAGCAGAGAAAAGGCGACGTCTGGAAATGGAAAGGAGAGGTGCATTGCTTCGTAGTCTTGGAGTTGTTGACGCTGTCTATAAGCTGTTGTCTGGGACTTCTGGAGTTGAGTCCTATGACAAGAGGTCAAAAGACATGTCAGTTGGTGGTAGAAAAATGCTCAGACAACTGTCTGTTGCAAAGCCTGTTGAAATCATGCTTCCTGAAGTCGTTGACACATCAGCTAACAGTGAGTTTTTTTAAAAAGCTATATTATTGGAAATATGTTGCTTGAACTGTAATAATTCTGTTATTTTATAGATCACCGACCCAGTGCCCAATTTGTAAAAGATATCAACAAATTCAGTCTTCATTTAAAGCCAGTATGTTTATTTTTAGCATCTTTATGGTTTAACCTCTACTAAATGACCCGATTTAAGTACTTGGATTAATTCACTCTAATATCTCAAATTTTCGCATGATATTAAGCGACGAATATAGGGTAAATGGTTTGCTTTCTTATCCGAAAATCTTTGTCTATGTTTACTTCGATTTTGGAATAAAATAATTTTGCTCAGAAGAATTTTTACCTGAAGTTCCCGTTTAGCAGTCACGTTCGAGGGTATTATTTATTTTAGTGCCTTTACGTTTGTGTATTTAACTGACACTACAAAGAAGACTAACAATAATAAAGCTAATAATAGTCACAGCTTCTAGTCCGTAATGGGTTAGTATTTTAGTGATCCGGATATAGATAACACTGCTTTTATGTTGGTAGTATCTCCTTTGTGTCGTGTTTACAACTTCTAGCTGGACTTTGCGCAGTCTTCAGTGTAAAATTTTGCGAGCTACTTAAAAAGTCCTAGAAGACTCCAGAGAAAGTAAGTCTCTCTTGGATCACTTTAGAACACAGTACAGTTACACCGTGGGGGGAATACTAACTCTAGAGGGAGAGACTAGACGATTAGCTTCTAATCAAACACATCTCATGACTGTGGTCAGCCTCACGGACCACAATTCATAAACTTAGAAAATAGAGAGAGTGGATTTGTGCATTCGTCGCGTGTCGTTGTGGAGGTAATTTTAATGAAACCATGATGAGTATGGAGATTTTTTGTCAGTCGGGTTAAATAAGAAATTCGCCAGTGGTCGCTAGTTATGATTAGTTCTAGTTTCTTTTACTAGGCTGAATGTAATATTACTCTGATGAAATTTTATCCGTTCCAGTTTCTTCCCCGAAACGATTAATTTGTAATTAATAGACCTTTTAATAAGAAAGAACTAAACATACACTTTATGGTCTAACCTAACAATAACCTGCTCATATGATTATTCCTTACGAGTTGTACAATTGGAAAGTTAAAATTTCTGAATGCAGCTCATTTTCTATTTTAGCCTCATTGGAAGACTTGATTAGAATCTATTGCATAACCTCAAGGAATTACATAAGTATTTGCAAGAGGTGATAAGTTAACTTACTACGAAGTCGAAGTCGAATTCAAGTTCATTTCCATCTTACCCTATTTAAATTATTTGTTTGATCGAATTTGCCTTAAAGGCGAACGTTAGTCAGCCAGTGGCTTTTGAGAAAATTATGTGGGTCGCTTTGATCCCTCTTGAAATAGCGATTTGAAAATTCTCTTGAAAACCGCCATTTAATCTATTTTCAGATTTTAATCCCACTTATTTGTTGGCAGCACCAACAAAATTAATTGTTTCAATGTTTTGGTGGCCAGGAAAAAACTTAAAATCTCATACATTCAAATAAAATTAAATGCTTCATCGGTTGAAATTTCCGGATGCAATTTTTTCAATTGTTAGCAATGTTCAGCTAAAAATTCATTTTTTAAAATGCATTTCCCTTGAGAACTTAATGATCTCGTTAGTGAGATTAAAGCAGATAGGTGTTAATGGACAGTAAAGCACTAATTAATAATAGAAATTTCTTTAAATTTCAGTAATTAACCTCGGTTGAGGTCCAAAAATTTGTGACCAAGACAAAATCATTAAAGCAGAAACAGAAGGTTTACGCCGGATTTATTATAAGCAGTTATGGATTTTACCTACGGTAAAAGGAAAAATATGCTATTTTAAATCCTGGGCATGCAAAGTAGGACAGGAACAGTAATAAAGCTCATTACAGGATGAAGGATGAACAAAACCTAATCAAACTTCAGTAGTTCCCTCCACCGCTTCAACTTAACTTGGGAGTAGGATTTGCACTTAAGTTAATCAACCGTACTTTTTTAACCTTATCTTAGCGAGAGTCGAATAACTCCTATACCAATCCCTCCTCTTCTCAGACCGGGCAGAACAATTTCCACGAGAAGATGATGCCTCCAAATCTTCCGATTCTCGGCCGAAATTTCATGCATGATCAGGTGACCCCGAAAAATCACAGAGAAAATTCTTCCAATCCAGAATTTTGGGAAATCCCAGCAGGACGGCATCCTACACCATCTAGGCATGAACACAGTCTGGTCCGTCCTGACGCCTTCTCGAGGATTAATATTGGTAGCTGGGCTACGACAGCATCCACATTCGACAATTGTAATGCTTTCCTCGAAGATTTTGCAGAATCAACTCAACGGCAAGCGAAACCCGCGCTAATGAATAGATGGAGTTCACCGATTCTGGATGATGGTTTCAGCTTGAATGGAGGTGAGTAGGCAAAACTGCAAATATTCGGTTAATATTAAGTCCAATGTGCTTCAGAATTAATTTACCAATAAAATATGTTGCTATTTAATATTTCGCCTTCTTGCTGAGAATTTGTCGATATCACTAAATCAGCATTGCAGAATTTGGCTAAACCATCGACTATCTTTAGCAAAAAAATAAGATGGAAAGGAGTCACGGTTGTGTCTAGAAAATTTTATCAAAAAATTGGAACCCACTTTAGGAATTCGGTCAAGTAAAGCTTAGAAATACCCCTTTATAAAACTAACAATTTTTGTTAAAGCTAACAGGATACGATAAACTTTCCCAAATTAGAAAACCAAGAATTTAATGAGGAATATTGACATATCGAACCGAAGTAAGGAATAATAGAAACATGCCGAATTAAGGTACCGTAAGCAACCAAACTTGTTGTTACTGAGGCGTTGAAGTAGGCCAGGCCAACAGGTTCAATAGGGAAGCACTCACCAGCAAGCAAACTAACATTCCCATACAAGTGACCCAGTGAGAAGCTAGGACTCGAAAAATGTTCATCCTTAATTCCACGTTATTTTAGACAGATAGGTACTTTTCTTACTCTTGTACAATTTGATGCTTCCTGACTCGCCTTTATAGCTTTCTTACTCTTATAGACCTTCATGTCCTTTCATTCCATCATACATTGTCTATAATAACCCCTTATTTAGATCACACGTCCGAAAGTACGTCACGTTGTGGTATCCACTTTGCGTCCTATGTTAGTCGCATATATGAAACCAACAAAGTGTTGCCATGCGACAGTTAGGATAGAGCAGATATATAAGTCAACATGCACCTCTTTCGAGAGATTACAAACTATTTGATAAGTAAACATTCAGAGGAAGAGTGCAATCAGTTTAGAGCAGTGGACCTGTAGAAACCGCAAAATGGTTTCAGGGTTTGGAATATCTCGTCATTGCAGACTATATCGGAAGATCAAAATCTAAGAGTCTACTGATATTATTCCAGTTGTTTTTTTAAATCATTTAATAGATTCCTAACTGTTGCCATAATTTTAGGTACCGAAGAAGTTAAATGCCGTTCTACTCCAGATACTGGGGATATCTCTTTCCGATGTATTAACTTGAAAAGTAACATCCTTTGTGCACAAACGGAGAAAATTAACGACTCGAAGCCAGCCACCCCATCAACAAATAATCGATTTCAATTGATCAACGGTCTTCCAAGTACAATACCATCAAAGCGCCTATATCTGATTCCCAAAGAGATTCCCCCATCTAGCCAAAGCGCAAAGTTTTCTCGAAGACAAAATCTAACACTTAAGAACAAGTAGAACTCTCTCACACCCCTACCACCATTCTATTTACCTCCTGGTGTTCATTCCATATTTCTCTTTTTCAGATTGTCTTTTCTCTCCTCAGTTGCCTCGTAATTTGATCAGCTGATCTTCTTTTACTCTTAGTGCTTTTGAGATGCTTAGATTTCAAAGATGGATGATACAGAGAACAGCTATATTACTTGTAACCTTATTATTTATACTACTTTTATCACGGCATTCCTGCACTGGTTGCTTTTATTTCATCTTTTTTCGCAAAAGTGCCGCGAATCAGAACATTAAAATGAATGACGGTTTCACATTCAGAGAATTATTGGGCGTTTGAAAAAATGGGATACCACTTCTTTAACGGCGCAGTGGCCAAAGTGATCATTGTAACATTAGAGGTCATGGGTTCGGTACCCTTCGATGCACACCCAGTGACCAGAATGGTCAATCGCACTGATTAATTCTGACCAATAGTGGCGGAATTCGAGTTTCTCACCAGGAAGACTGCATGAGGATATCCATTTTCTCAAGGTGAATGATGATAAATGTTAATGTAAATGACCTCAGGGGTTAAACAACTCACCGTAACCGAAGACAAGAAGTAAAACCGCTAGAGTTCTACTCTTTCGAGAGGAGTATGCGACCATCAGATTAAGTTTCTAGCAGCTCTAAGCCTTGTCAGAGGCGCTAATATACTAAAGAAATGGAGTAGAAACATTAAATAGTAGACTGAACTGGTGACTATTACTGAATAAGTAAGCAAGTGGTACGTCTTGTATAATTAATTGTACAATTTTGGGGAGGAGTTAGACAGTAGACAGCAGTGCAAGTTAGTAGATAAAATGAAGAAGCCAAAGCTTCAATAGCGCTTTGGTTAGTATAAAAATAAAACAGGAAATTAAACACTTTCCTGTTTCTTGGAATACCCTTCAATGTGATTTACATCCTCGCTTATACCTAGGGGTCTTGTACCAATGATGAAAGTATCAGTAAATAGGAACAAAGAACTGATTGTCAGTTGCTTTTCCAAATGGAAATTTGGGTGAAGAAGGATTTAGAAAGAAAGTCTTTTCGTAGAGCTTCTACACTAAGGTAGGAAAATTTTAGGTGTTAAAATGCACTGAACCAAATAAAGTTCTGAAATATTTCGTGCTTCCCGAAATCACCGTTTTATAGCGCTGCATATTCAAGCATCGCAACGTTACTAATTTTATACCGAAGGGCATAGCGAAGAATTCATTTTACGAGATTGCCGTTCACACTTTATCCCGCATTGGGAGATTTTACTCCAGTACTTCTTGAGTATAGATAATATATTCTGAAACCGTTTTTATTAAGAAACATCCTTTCAACTTCCCTCCTTCCATTTATCAGTAGTCAAAATAAAGACAAGACAGCATTTATTTAAATAAACATCAATTTAATGTCTTAGAAAATTAAGAGAAAAGTCGCATCAAAAGATTACTTTAAATATACACGTCTTTACTAAGCTCCCTAATTAAACATTCAAACAGATGGACTACTGTTCTGCGCAGAACTTTGATTTCGCCCATGCGAGAGTAGTCCATTTCTGAAATTGATACGTCCAGAAATTCAGTCAAACCCCGACGACGAATTTCTTTAACAACTAGATCAGTACTCTCGCTAGAAGATAAACTCTGAATCCATGCCTTGACAGCCGAACAGAACAAGGTAGTCAATTCCACAACACTTGTTGAAACTGCTGAGTCCTCGGACACGAACACTCGAGTTGTGATCTGTTAAGTACAGAATAAGATCCACTAATTAGAAATCAATACAACAAAAATTATACCAAGTTGATGTTATATTAACTACCTCCGATCTATCACTCTCTTCCGCCAACAAATCTTGTATCAGATTCAGTATAGCAATTATAGCAACCTCTCCGAATGTGGAGAAGAAATTCGACAGAAACGGTGGTAAAATAACTGGAGGAAGGGGTTCTTGAGGATATTTATTTGTTTCACTGAGAATCTTTGAAGCTGTTGTTGCAGCTATCAGCACCACTTCGTCATCTACCTCTATGACGAGACTTTTTAGAATAGCCATGTTAATGGGGAGATTGTAAATCACACCTAAAACGAAAAAATAAAGACCTCAACAGCTTATGAGACTGCGATCCTATCCCGATTGAACTGAAATTCTAATCAAACCTTTAGTTTGAATAAGGCGGGTTTTTAAAAAAAACGTGAAAGGTGGGAGATATTAGGCATTCAGAACAGGAGAAGAACGACTGCATATTTGTATAAAAGAGAACAGAAAAGAAATGTTACAATGTTAGGAAGTAAAGTTCCTAACGCCGTGACCTATTTTTCCACCAGAAATCGCTAGGCTACAGATGATTCATACTAGGAGAGAGATCCGGTTGCTACCAAAGCACTATTATTTTTGACGAGACTATTTATAGGAAAAATATAATTAATGACCGGACCAATGAGAGGCTTAACAAGACTAACTGTCTAGGTATTCGAGCCAGCATGCACCTGATTACCGTTTAGGCCGATGAGCTCCTGTGAGACGACCCAGGATGTGAATTGCTCATCTCACAACAGTGCTAAATGCGGTGGCTTTGCTCAGTCGGCCTCCTATCAAGAATATTGTAACTCTAGCCAGAACTTCATAGAAAATCTCGCCACAAAAAGGGGAGCCAAATTCACAGCCAAAAAGAGGACTAGGAACAGATGTTTACAGCGAAAATAAGAACTCTTCCCTCCGTTTATAATGACTACTCAGTTAGAAGGGCATTCGTCAAAGGAAGTTAAATGTATCTTAGTTGTTAGTGTTTTACAAATGAGAAATATATAAGGAAGAACTGTTTCGAATAAGCATTTCAAGATGATTAAAGCGTAACTAACTTGACTTCAAACTTTGCTTGCAAAAAATTTGGAATAAAAAATAAACTAAAACCGGCAAAATGGAAGGACCTATAAAGACAATTATAAAGTTTTCTCAAGTTGGCAATGATAGTTTAAGTACAAAAGACTTACTGCTTCTATCTTGAGATAGAAGTCTATCCACAGCTAAAATGGCTTCAACTCGAAGACTCCAGTGAATATCAGGATTCCTTGCATCTACATAACTAGCCAGAAGGTCAAGGACTTTTTCCTTTTCTGGTGAAGTTAGTGTTTTGACAGTTAAAAGAGGTCCCAAATGCACCGGTAGTATTTGATCTTTTGTCACTTTAGGCAATTGGTAATTCCAAGAAACTGTATGCACTATAGAAGCCAGCAATTGTGACGTATGATATCCTATAAGGGAATAGGGTTGATATGGACGCTCTATTGATGTGTTGACCTCATTAATCAGTTGAGGGACACAGGAGGAAAGGTCCAGACATCTTCCACTCGGATTAAACCGATAAGGAGGGGAGGAAACTTTCATAAGAAGGTTGGCAACATCCTCGTACCAAAGCAATCGTCCATATTTGGAGAAATCTACATCTTTTCCGTTGAGGTACATTACGAGAAGACCCAGTGTTAAACGCTTCAACTAGAAAAAAAGAACTCTTTATTGATAGAATTCGACTTACTTCAGGATTACTTCCATTCAACACGTCTTTGACCAGAACTTCTAGAGAAGAATTCTTGCCCTTGAGAGCATCTTGAAGTTGAACAAGAAGTTCCATAGTTGAAACATCAAGTGAACTTGGAACTGCGAGGACATTATTTGAACTGCCTTTAGCGTTCAATTTACCACTAGATGAGCCGAAAGCTACGACACAGGCAAGACAAGTCTGACGTATAATGGGACAGAGATTTAAGGAGGAATCGAAACACTCGGAAGCCATTTCGGAGAGAAGAGTAGACATTCCATTTAAGTACTCGAAATGAGGACTATTTTGCAATAGGGTGGGATCGTAGATCGGCCAGTACTCTGACCCTATCATTTCCAAAACCTTGGAGACAAAAACGGGAAGATAAGCATCTAAGGTCTCAAGCATATTGAATATGTCTTGAGTATGCTTAGGAGAAGTATTTTTTAAACAAGTATCCTTATTGGTAGCCTTAACGGTGGCGAATTATTTCAAGTCCAAATAAGTGCAATTATTTTGCCCCTCTAACCTTAAGCAACCTCCTCTTCCTGGTAGAAATTCCACTCATAGTAGGTACGAGTCAGTATAAGTTTAGAACACGGTAAACTTTATATACTTAGTGGAAAACCATAACCTTGTAATTTAAGGGTGAAGGTTCTAGCCGAAAAAGGTCGATATTTGCTGACTCG
Source organism: Hymenolepis diminuta (assembly GCA_900708905.1). Lineage (NCBI taxonomy): Eukaryota > Metazoa > Platyhelminthes > Cestoda > Cyclophyllidea > Hymenolepididae > Hymenolepis > Hymenolepis diminuta. The sequence goes on along the minus strand of CAADRB010000026.1, from coordinate 613,429 downwards.
TATTATATATAATGGTATACTGAGAGCATACAGCTTTTGAATAGATTCCCACGTACAACACCCATACTTCATTATTGCTGTTGAATGCAGATTATCAAACCCACAAAAGTCCTCAACATTAAATCAGACAAAAGAAATAAGACTTTATAAGAGGAAACGAATAGAGCATTTTAGTAGAGACGAATGTGTGGCTGAATTTGTAGACATTATAAATCAAAATGTCCTAGTCGAAAATGCTCTCTAGACTCAGTGTCAGCCTATGCAAAGATAAATTCTCATTCCATGTCCCGAGTTGCTTGAAAGTTACGAATATTCAAACAGTATATATATATATATATATATATATATAAGTAGGATCAAGTTACAGAAACTAAATATGTTTGCTATTTAAGGATAAATCGAAAAAACAGTGACGTTACCTGAAGGAACATTCCATGAATCAAGTTAGTCGGAAAGTGGGGTCCCTGCCTCCCAGAATTAAGTATAAGTGAGACATCAAGGAGGAGACGATGTGCTACACGGGGAAGACAAGAAGGTTGTAATAGGGCTACCAGCGCTTTCGCTCCCAACAAACGGATTCGAATGTCTGCAGCACCGGCACATCTATCAAGAAAGACCCCGGAATGAAGCATTTAAAAAAGTCATTAGGAATGTTCAGGACGAAATTGCACACCAATCAACAGATATCAACGTGAAGCAATAGAGACCCAGCCAAATGAAATGATATCATTTTAGGATTAGATCCCGTAGCTATGATGAACTACTTATACTAGTTGTAGTGTAAGTAGTGTAGGTAATATTGGAATGCACGACCCATTTTGACATAAATGAATGTCAAATATAAGATAGAATAGCTTACATAACTTTTTACATTGACATTAATATTATGCGGAGTTTTTTTCGACCTATATCAGACAGATTAAATGAGGACTAAAGAATTACCTGAAGACAAGAGGAACGAAGGCTTGTACCATGGTGCCATCTGTGGTTGCTTGTTGGATCGGTGGCAGTAGACGTTTAAGAAGATTGAGTAGAGAAAAGAGTTTGGTTTTGCCTATCGTCGGTGAACTGAAAAATAAACAACCAGTATTTGAGATACTGTATTCTCCGAAAAATCGATGAAATTAATAGTTTTTAAACGTTGGTTGATTTTGAGGCTAACGCCTGGGTTGTAAGTGGGTTGTAATGAGTATGAAATGCGTATTTAAAAAAACAATGACAAAAGCCCTTATATCTATTCAGTCACTCTGTGGTATGCCAATTTTTAACTACTCTTATAGATTGCCCATCAATTTATCTAAGTTATCTAATTTTAGATTATTAAGTCTCTCTATTCTACCATTTTGACCCGTCCTTTTGCACTCATACACCTTTCCAATTTATTATCGTGACAAACGTTTGTTTTATTCTCTCCTAAAAAACATTCACACCATTATCCCTGTTTCTTTTCTATCTCGACCATAGTTAGATGCACAGAAAAGATTAGATGAGACGGCTTAACTTCCTGTTACTTGGGTGACCTCTAAATTACCCAGCTATTTCCCATAACCAGGTGGTTAAAGGAGATAGAGACAAAAAATTTGGAGAAATAACTTATAGAAACGAAAGACTGAGAATGAAACTACGGTGAGATCTTAGAAACGTCAACGAGAAATCTACTGCTCCTCATCGTCGTTCAAATTAGTATATCAAGAAGAATAGATATTATAGGAAATCTATAATTCGTGCCTTCATACAGTGAAACGGTTTTATGATAATTTTTAAATAAATTGCGCATTTAAATTCAATTCAACAAATTCTTCCCTGAAGTACTTTAATGCGTTCAAGATAAAATCCAGCTATCAAATTGTCACCAATCAGCAGTTAATTTCCTCTAAATAACGCGAAAAAATGAAAATATCATTAACTAATCTGAGTTTGAAAAAATAAAACAAAGCAAAAAACAAAGAAGCGTGGTCTAAATGGATCTTTATTAAAGGACATCATAGAGATAAGGTAAGTAAATATGAAAGAGCACAGTCCTTGTGCCTAATTTCGGTCAGGCAAGGTCGCGAGCCTACTTCTAACACGCATAAGAGTTACACTAAGTCCTAGTTTCCAAGGTTGAAGTATTTTTACAAAAATGTCTTGGGTAGAGGATAAGAAATTTTGAAAGATTCTCATTCGATGAAAGTGACAAGACGTTAAATACTGTGGAAATGATAGGACGCCGATGTGACACCAAGAAGGAAATAATTTGTCCCGCATTTCCATGGTTGCACATCATTCTTAAGACGAATACGAGCTCATCCTGCTATTGAGAGTCAGCCCAGATAGAACGAAAACTGCTACCTAACTGCGTTTTGATCTTCAATCAGCAATTATTCGGTTTCATAATCTTCAAAAATAATAATCTCCCTAGCGAATTTATAGTCCTGAAGTTATCGCGATTTGTGTAACTTTTTGAGAAATAAATACAAAACCCCAGAAGGCCCCTGAGAGAACACGTCTGGCCTACTTTACATGATTTTATATTAGGTCAATTACAACTGATCAGATAAACAAAATAAACGCATTTGTGGACGAAGAGAGATCAACTATATTCAAATCGCCGTTTGTCGTGTGATCCGACAATGATACCCCTGATACCATATTTCAGATAGCTTTATCGACCGTAGCTAAGATATTATCTTGCTTGGCAAATATGTTTACCCAATCGATATACTTATCAGTGCATATCCAGAAATTAATATAGGTCAACGAGGGATTTTTACAACGCAAGTTTCTCTTCCGGAAATTTTTTCCTACCCAACGTTTGTTAATTTTTTTAGGTATATTTTCAAAACGCCCTCACAATTAACTTACTTGAGTTCATTAATTGACTCTTTCAGAGCTTTTAGCAGAAAGCTTCGGAGACCGGGAAACTTGGTGAAAAAGACAGATGCAGCCATCCTTAATGAAATTAAAGACAGTTTTATCAAAAAATATATTCGAACTCCACAAGATATTCAAGTAGTGATAACTAAACTAAACTAACCTGTTTTTCTTGCTTTCGCAATCCCGAGTTCGGTTAACTCCGAAGATGCGTTCCATCATGGTACTGTACAGCATAAGTCCAGCATTGCGTATCTAAAAGTTACAAATTACCAAATCAAACTGGAACACTGCAATATGAATGGCCATTATCACCGCATAATATAGAAATAAGTATTCACCATCCAATAGTAGGAATCAAGACCTTGGAAGGCGCAGATCAGGATAAGTTCGAGATGCGTACCCATCAGAGGCCCTATAGTTGCATCACGAACCAATGTTTTAAGCACATTCATTGCATGTAGACGACGCTGGATGAATTTAGAAAATTCGATTAGGTAATAAGATTTAAAATGTTTAAGTATATGAAAATTCACATACCTCAGCGGCCGTAAGATTATCCTGCTCCTTGCAAGCTGATGGAACTGTGGTAGCATCTGCACCTCTGTTTACTTCAGCAAGAAGAGCATTTACTGTTCGATTAAGGAGATCTCCCATACGATCTGTTTTGTGGAGTGCCACAAGCAGTGCCTAAATAATTAGAGTAATGTGGATGAGAGATGAAGGAATTATTAATAGGTGTAATAGAGGAAAGAACAATATCAAGATCTGCTTTTGATCATGCATTCAATACCGGTGTACCATCAATTTTAAACATGCTCGAAATTATTATAGATAGATGCCAATAGTCAGAAGGTATCGATAAATAAGAATACCATTAAAGTGATCTGTCAGTATGAAAACTTCGTTCACGATAAGTAGATTTCTAAGCTCTGAATCCCTATCATAAGTTGAAGCTGGCACAGACCATATCACTATACACATAGTACAAATATATCTAACCAGAAATCTAGTCCATAGAATCAAAACTAAATTGACATTTCAGAGTGATGAATTCTTCTTCTCTTTGGTAATCGGGAGACCTACAGTATGAAGTTGTTATCCGAAAGTTCGAGATGGCTAAAAGCCTATCGCAGAGCCACTTAACTAACAATTTCCTCCATTAAAGATTAAAAATCGGAAAGGAGACCGAACACGTCTGTTTTTGATAAGTACAAGCGTTGGAAAGTATTTTACTGATTCTTTTACTACAGTTTAAGAGTTTTTACCAGAAAGGGGATATTTGGGACATATACTGAGGCCAACATTTAAGACAGCATAGAAAGCATAAAGAAAATGTTTCTCAATTCCAGAGACTATCATAAATCTAAGGAGTGGCGACTAAGTATTTTCACTAATAATAACAATCGTTTGAGCCAAATAGTAAATTCTGAAGGTATTGGAGAATCATCCACCATAGTTAGAGAAAATACAGCTTACGGTCAATAACGATGGGAGACCTCGCATTCTACCACTCCTATGCTGATTAACATTAACCAGCGCGAAGGTGAAGTAGCGATGACGAGGAGGCCTAGCTAATCGGAGAAAAAGACATCAAAGTCCATCACTGGACATCCGTCCTGGCTGCAACTAGTACTCTTGTAGGTATTATTAACAAAAATAATTATTTCATAAAGCCAAATTATTATTGTATAGGGTAATTATTGCCCATGAAACTAATTCAAAATGCTGCCAAATATAGTTGATCTCCGATATTAACTCACATTAAATACATTTCCCCTGTAAGCGCAGAAAATGAACTTGTACAGATGGAAATTATATTGCCGATTTGCCACATATACCTTAAAGGAGCTGGATGTGTTATCATCAAATGCGGATGTTCGCGTTCATGTCGATTTCTTACTAATTGAAAACATCACGTCCCCGTTTAATTGTGATTATAAGTACCTGAAATACGAGCAGTACGGAAAAGCGGATCCATTCATGCACTTCTGAGTGGTGTTTTGTCAAAAATACACCTTTTTGCTATTTAAAACGTCAATGAGTTATAGTGGACTTCCCATGCTTTTGGTCGTCAATCAAATCCTAACCTAACTTAAAATATGACAAAACTGTTTTACGGCTGTGGTCATTTGTTGGTAGATTTTCTTCTAAATTCGAGACCTTCACGAATTGCGCCAGCCAAATTACTGCATTTTCCTAAAACTACTTAAATGATTATTTTGCTACATTCATTGGCTAGTTTAAAACAGCAAATACCATCAAGGATTCTAAATAAAAAGGCCAGCCATTTCCTCGTTTAGATTTTGTGAATATAAATTACAAATGATTTATTTATATCAACTATTTTTAAATGAAATTAAATGTTTTCATTATCCACGGATCCTTTTCTCAGAATTCTCACATTAGTAGGAGCCTTTAATAAATAAATGGTTGAGTAAATAAAGGTGGAAAAAACTAGTCTATTCAATTTAATCCAAACATTGGAGGTCTATATCGCAATTTTTAACTGGAAAACAAAAAAAAACAAATTATTTATTACTCTAACTTATATACCGTACATTCTTACAAAATGTAAGGGCTTGCAGCTAAATTAAAGCTACACATATTCTAGAAAAAAAGTAATTGCTCGTATATCTTTCTCACCTGAACAAAGAATGGCAGACCAGCAGATCTTCTAGTTGCACAGAGAGCAGCATCCTGAAGATACTTCCTGGGAAGGCGTCCAGTGTCCGTAATTATCTCCGTAATTGTGAAATCTGTCAAGTCTGCTATCACTACACTCAACCACTGTTCTGGCCATTGACTAACATCCTCGTAATCCTTCGCCCTTATAAAGTGAAGAAAATATTATATTTATTAATTGGTGCATACCATATCAATTTATTTATCGATTTCTCCATTGAACACGTCGTCATATTACACCTACTTGTCAAATTCTTGCCTAATACATCACCGTCTAGCACTAATACTTATCCTGTATCTCAATAACTCCCTTGACAACAAATAATAACATGCGTATTCGATGTGCATAGCTGCATCATGCTTTTCTTCTAACCGACTTTTTTTGACTCAAGTTTGCATAAGACCATCAATTTAATTTCAATAAAAATAAACTCACTCGAGTAGTATTTCACAGAACAATTGGAAACCGGATGCAGTCAACTCAAAAGCACCAGGATGTCTTGAGCGAATTAACTGACTGATGAAGAAATCAGCCATCACTTTGAGCTGTAAATAAAATAAATATTTAATCCTTAAGCTGAAATTTGTATTGAAATAATCATCAGATTGTAAAAAGAATCTTCGTCATACACTCCATCTTGTGGAAAAGGGAGACTATTTATAAAAACTCAGATTGTACCAACTAACACCTCTTAAATTATTATTGGAGATAAGATACTGCGAACTATCTTATCGCAATTGCTAATATCTACCGTTGGTCTACGAGAATAAAGAATAAAAACCTTTACGAAAGCAACATTTACAGCTATTTTTAAATTAAGAAACTTCCAACTAAGTTCTGACTGAAACACACGACCTTCCCCATTTCTTATCCTTGAATGCCTTCTAAATGACCGTCTTCATCAAACAAATTGAGCACCAAATGCAAAGGAAATAGTAATTTTCATTTTGGAAACCCATTATCTGTGGTTTCACCTTACAATATCGTAGACAAGTAGACCGTAGACACGCAAAGCTTTTTGAGAACGCCGATTCGTATTTTATATTTTCCCCTTCAAATTCAAAACGTTACCTAATCAAAATGTTCATTTCAAAACAAAGCATGAACAAGTCTCAGAATCTCCTATCACAACGCTATAGCTAACCTTATATCTGATGATAGGCCATCTCCTCTAATTATTCACAAGTGGTTTTTACTTTAGTAATAGCAGTGTGTCCGTTTATTTATGAAGACAGCATACGCCCTACTATTCGAACAATCGAGAGTCTAGTTACAAGGAAACAATTGGGGAAAAGGGAACTCAGGAATTTTAATTCTTTAATTCATAGCTCAGAGGAACATGCTATTGCTATTTCAAAGACTCGTGTCAAATATAATGTAGACCTTGAGGATGACAACTTTTCCTGTCCTTTTTAAGACTTGAACCATCCGGAATCCGATCGTTGCCTAGTAGGAATAGTTGCTCCTGTCGATGGTGCAGAGGCATTCACATACAATTAGATATTCACTTTGAGCCGTTTACGCTCTTTGGGTTTTAATTTAAGTCTCCAAACCAAAACACTAATGCCCAATAAATTGCCTTTAATTAAAATTAAATTCAAACAAGAGGGGCCAACACATTTTGATAAGGCAATAAAGGGAGTGAGGTAGTGTGTAAATTTCCTGTCCAACCGTAACACGACATGTACCGGCCTAGCCTCTCTGAAGTATAAAGGCAAATGAAAATATTCCTCCGGAAATACTTCATAAGATAAAATTAGATTGGAATGATATCGTTAAATAATGCAGTAATTAACCCAGTGCCATTAAAACTGCATATAATAGATCGAAATACAGAGAAATAAGTAAAAAATGATGTAAAGATGGGGGACCTAAATGACACGTGAGGGAAAATAACTATAATAGAAGAGTTTAAGTATAATATGATCATCTATGTTACACGAAGAGAATAGCCATCTTCCTGAAAATACGTTACCATGTTAGATAACATTATTAAAATTGGGTAAAACGGAAAAGCGATGAATAGAATACGTCATAAAATATATTTTCGCATGTCTCATCTACCCTCAATAAGAAATCAATTATATCGAGATGCAACAAGATGATTTTTATTTAATTGATATAATTAAATTAACAGATCAATTGGCTCTGGACAACAACGCGGACAAGAACCAATTCAGGAGCCTTGAAAACAAATCTGGAAATGTTAACCTTACAAGAGTCGAACATGATGTAGTAAACTATACCTATGTAGCAACAAGTGTGGATTTGACAGATCGAAATTCATAATACCAAATTCACCCCTACAATACACCTTATTAGGTTATATTTTTACAGTACAGATTATCTACAGTTGTATATCGTAATTGTGGACGATAATAGATTAACGGCTGCTCAAAGAATGCTGTTAGGATTTTAGCGTTACAGTTTTAACAGAAAAAGTCTCTCTGAGACACCTTGCCGCCCAACTACAAAGAAGACGATTAAATCTATGGGTAGTTCCCCACAAAGAAGATGAGATATTAAGAAAAAAGCTACCTAATCCGGCTTACCAAAGTAAAATGATCATACAAAAAATTTTTTATCTCACATTCTTGAGTATCAACCACAGCTGAAAGTTGTATGGAAAAGAAAAATTGTGTGTAGATTCTCGGTGTCATCAACTCCGTAAATGAAAGTGAGGTGAGAAGACACTGGTGGATCGATCACAACAAATCCAATGATACTTTGCTAGCTAGCAGATTTCTTCATCCTATAAATGGGTACAAGAATTATATGAAAGGAGAATGGCTCCCATCCACATTTTTCCCTATGAAGATGATGATAAGGAAGGATAAATAATAAGAACTTGAAGCAGCATCTAAAGCTCAGATGAAGTAGAGTTAAATTATTTCCTTGACTCCCACTGCTAAAGCTCTATATACTCCCACTATATAACTTTTACTTTCAATGTGTTCTGGATATTTCCACATGATGAAAATTTGTAAAGTTTTTTTAGCCTTGTCATAGGAAAAAAATATTTTGCCTTATCATGAGTCAAGATGAATTCTTACAATAAAGCCTAAAAGTGGGAGCTTAAATTATGTCATACCCCTATTTTGAATGCAAGTATAAAATCGAAATTAATCAAGGTTCACCTGTTCGATATTAAGCATAGGAGTTTTAGGATTGGTCAAGAGAGCCTCTCGAGTAAGGTTACCCCCAAAGAGAAATGCAACCTCTCGAACCGATCGCCAACAATTCACCACTAGATGTTCTGGACGTTCAACTACTTGTCGAAAAGCTTTCACAACCTCGTTCTCAATATCCGCCTTTGGACAATCAACTTTGTCTGAACCTTCTTTTGAAGTCACTACAAGGGTTGCAAAGTCCTCCGAGTTTCGCCATTGATCCTCTTCGTCTGCACCACTTGGGATGATCTGGGGAAAAAATATATATAAAATGGGAGAAGAAACAAGGGAGAGACCATAATTTTTGAATATAAACAGTCAGTCTCCGTTAAAAAAAAGAAGAGCAATTCCTCTCTTATTCTCAAGGAATAGAACCTAAATTCAGTGCGATTCGCTCAAGAAAAGTGGAACATAGGGATCCTAATAGAATTTGAATGTCAGAAGGAAATAAATAAATAAATGCTACGATACACCCATCTTTCAGTAATCTCTTAAGCTTCTTGTGAGTGGTCCCATCTGTCTAACTCTTACATTAATTTTAGCATCTCCCATCTCTTATTCTACAGAAATACTTTTTCAATGCAACATCTACGGGACGTACGTCTCCCACGTCATTTCTCAATAAAATTACTTAGCCCGCATTTTGTCTTTTCAATGCTGTTGCTGGTAAAGATTGTATTAGTAAAATATCTCCAACCCCCTTTAGTGACTTCTAGGTTGTAGCGTTCTCTACAAAAGTATTTTTGTGTTACTTTTGTATATTTAACTATGCATGCGGTCGCAGTATGTATCATTGAGGGCTTGTCATTTTTATTCGGTTTACCTTTGTGTGTTCGCCATCTTCATCAACCATCATGAGTATTCCTTCAGGAGATGAATGGAAAACTACCAAAGAGCATATCCGAGCAACATGAGGTGCGATCTTCAATATCCTTTCAATTATTGATGCATTCAGCAGAAATTGCAGAGGGGGATTTTCGAAGAACCACCTGGAAGAAAAAACTGAAGGTAATATCAACATATAACCAACAATTCACTGACAAATAAGTTTCAAAAAACTTTGTCCTTATTCCCATATTTTGATTTAATCTCCTTTTTGGCGATTTTAAATGTCTAGTGACTTCATTAATTACGCTCCATCACTATTCATCGCTTTCTTTGCTAACCTGCCTATTTCTAACTGTCTCTAATTTTTGTCTATTAGTAATTTCCTATTTAATTATAGCACATACGTGTACAAATCAAACACAAACGGCGCCTGTTTGCCATCTTTCGATTGGTTAGACTTACGTATTTCTTTATCTCAAGCGTCTGTGTATCAACACTTATTATTCTTTAATCATCTTAGTAAATACTAGTTCATACCATTCTCTGTCCTCTCTCTCTCGATAGAAACTATAGGCAAACTTAATAGCCACTAAGAGGCCCTACTTATAGTCCTGTAAGTGGTGTTAAATTCCTTCGATATGTTGTTCTACTTTATGGTCAACATTAAAAAATACAAAGGTTAGCCTGAAGATTGCTTACTCAAATGGCAAACAACATTCAGGGTCATGAAGAAGGGTTCGCAGAATATTAAGGAGAGGATAAAATGGTCCAGTAACTGAGGCGACTAATAAACCACCTCTTCCGGCTTCAGTAACTCTGAGTTGCGCATCAAGAGTGTCCAGAAGGTAATGAGCTGTGGCCACAGCTCGGTAATGAGGCTCGGACACATCAAGAAGTCGGTCTATAGCTAAAGCTGATGGGGTGGATTTTAACGGGGATGGGGCCATCAGAAGACAACGAACTAGATGACCTCCAACCACGTTTATATCGGGCCTGGGACTTCGTGCCACTTCAGTTAAAGCTTGTCGCCAAAGTCTTAAAAGACAACCAGATTTCTACAAAAGAACAGGTAAAGTTTACTTTCTTGCTTATTTTTACAGGGTCAAGACCAAGGCATATAATGACAAAAATAACTCAGACAATTTAGCTTTAGAATGTAATGCTTATTGAGGAAATAATTGAAGCTTTTTTCTGGCATTCTTTTCATTAGAATTTACCGTTGCGGCAGATGTTTCCACTCACTAGAGGTTTGCTAATGGGCACTAAACCTGTCACCAAATGCGCACATTCCTATTTCAAATAATCTGTTATACAGTTTATAGGAAAACTAATGACAGAACTTGAATATTGATTAATATTTAAGATATCCGAAGTTCAAATACTAAATGCATATTATACTAAGCCATATTCGCAAACCATAAGCAATTGGCAACTGTTAATTATGACTGTAAATGAATTTACGTATTATTTCGCTAACGAATAGGAAAGTCACTGTTCATCCAAACAATTGGATATTTAACTCCTAATTCTTGATGACTGTTGGTGAATAGGAAGTGAAAACTAATTTGCTATATGCCCTGATTCTAAGACCCAAGCACTGAATTTCACCTATGGTAGAGAAATAAACGGTAAAAGTACTTGCATATCAAGTCAAAATTCAATTTTGAGTATGCATGACCGAATTTGCAGTGCCTCATTCCATAAATCAACTTATTATATTATTCACCATATAGCTCAGTAGACCTAGCCACTGGATGAGTTTATGAGCATTCTCTCTGTCCTCAGAGAAACCACTCCACAGCCCAGAGATGAGAGAAGTTAGAAGAAAATCAAAACAGTCGCCATTGTCATTAAACTTGAAGGCAACCTTTACAGCGTTAGTAATTAATTCAAGAGGCTCCGGAAGACCTGAAACAGGAATGAACAATATTCATAAATAGGTAAGAATATAATCAAATTGATTTTATTTACTATAACTGTGAGGTTTAGCTGGACAGACCAAAAGTTCGTCCACTCCTCTACATCGGTGTACTTCTAGATGCATGTGTTCTTCCACAATAAAAGGTTTTATGACTAATTTGTAAAAACATTCAGCCAGAACGGGACCCCTAGCTCTTGAATACAGTAATCAGTAATCAGAATGATTCCACTGTTGCTACTCCATTCTGTTCATATTAATGGGTCCTATTTCATAGTCATCACGTCAATAAGTGTTGGTTTCCATCGCAATATATCAAATGAATATATTTTACTTGACTCTGGAGTAATGAAGATCAAATAAAAGACACGCACCCTTTTCAACACCTCTGCGTCGTAAAACATCAAAAAACGCAACGAGGAAGGCCAGAGCATTTGTTGTGCGCGTTGGAACACCGCCAGTATGTAGGTGGGATAGTATAGCTGAAGTAACACGACTGAATATTTCACTCAGTTTGCGATTAAGTTCCGCTCGTTTTGCTAAATCTTTTTCTTGCCCTGGTAGTGAGAGGAAACGCTCAATTACCTAAAGATAATTAAGTAAGTAATCGGGCATACCCGTGTGATCAAGGCAGACATTCGACTCCGGGCTCCCTGATCGAACCAGCAGACACCGATATCGATAGCTTCAATGAAGAGATAGATCAGTTCACTGTCACTGTTGAGATTGGCTTGACAAAGGAGAAGTTCAATCACGCCAATAGCTTGTTGGTTGAGCTGATAGTCCTGACTTCGAAAGGCACGGGAGATGAGTGCGAGATTGGGTAGAGCGATGGGAGATCGTTTGAGACCCTTTTTGGTTAGACGATATCGATAGGCGTGGAGAAGAGTAGACAAACCACATTCCGTGAATACTGCAAAAATTGATAATAAATTAGACGTTAGTCGATTTAACAATAAGACTTGTAAGAATCAGACACCTACGACCTAGACCTGCCGATAAACAGTGGTAGATAAAAGATATATTTCAAAAAACGTTTACCTAACCTTACGCAGATGACATGGTTATACCACAATCAAAGCTGATTTCAATTATTCAAAAAAAAACAAAGTCTATAGACACTGAAATTATTCAAAAGTTATAATACTAGCATTAAACGCTAGTGATCCCTAATATGTTTATAATTTATCTGCTAATCTCATCTCTCCGTTCTTGACTTTGAAAATACAAATAAAGTGAGGTGGCATGACCAACCATGAAATTCATTCAACGGATCAACAAGCTCCGATTATCGTGGACATTAGCCTCATCCATGAATCAGATCATTAAATTTGCACGTTAGGGCATTACTCAGAGAACTATAGCCCTCACCAGAACGGGAAGAACTGAGAGTTTTCAGAGTACAAATTAAAGTAAAATTCTTGATGTCCTAATAACATAATCTACTTTTCCTCGATGCTCTTCCCCCATTTCATCAACATATTAGACTACTTTGATGTTCCACTAATTTGTATATTATCACATAATTAAAACTTGTATGCTTTTGCAGTGTCATGGGAAATAATTATTATCTAAATATTCATCTAAGCAGAAAAGAATCAGACAAATAAAGAGTACGAAAAGCTAAATATGAAAAAAAACATATTCAATACATAATGGCTTCCCTCCCTTAGATTTGCCCCCTTTATTAACCTGATCTTCATTGGTGAATGAATAAATACCCTTCAAATCCAAATGAAACATACATAGTGAAAACTTTTCAATCAACACGGAAGGCACCAAAGGAGACAGATTGAACACTTTGTCCAGGAAGGCCTGTGGACGAAGAAATATAACGTCTCAATAGAAAATTCGATTAAATCACGACATGAAAATGCAACCTACACGAGAGACTCCCTGAGGTTGATTGGCCATCGATACAAGAGCAAAGAACCATCTGTTTAGGACATCATTCTCCTTCGGAGAGAAATGGGCCGCAAAGAGAGCATAGAGTTCACCTGCCTAAAGAAGTAAATAAAAAGCATTAGAACTTTCTCTAGTTAAATTTTTTTCTGGTATAACTATCATAACAACACAACAGCAAAATGGTACTCAGAGTTCCTTATCAGTGATGTGTATTAATGGTGTGTGGTCAACGTGCATGTCTGTCAAACAAGAGTTTACGAGATCGATAAACACTTAGTGATGTGGATGGCCAATCGCATAGGTTAAATCCGATCTATAAGAGGGGTGGTAGGATACAGATTTTTCATAAGATCGATTCAAGGAGACTTTCCCTTTGTCGGTTCCAACGGGGTTGAGAGTTTTATCAGTGAAGTATTTGCATTAATGAAGAAAGCTGGAAAATTAAGGGGACTAAGAGGGAAGGTGACCTTCAACAATAATCATGGATGGAGATACTCTGGAGTACCTGAACAAGGATTTTTACTTCGTTATGAACTAGCGATGACGAAATCAGACCCACAAGGGATTTCAAACTCATATACCACCAGTACCAATGGCACTAATTTTCTTACCCCAAAATATTAAATTAACATATGCATACAAATTCAAAATAGCTCAACTTATAGACAAATATAAATCGTTCAGAAGCATTCCCATGTATAACACTTGTAACTTTTCGCTTTGCCGAGGATAATATTAATTAAGATGACAAATTTCTAACTTACAGACTGAGCGAGAGCAACGTCCTCAGCAGCACTAATAAGCGTACAAGCGAGAAGAAAAGTCCCCCTTTCAGAGCTCTGCATTTTCGAGATATCAATCGAAGTCGACGTAGTCAAGTGAAACCCAGCAGAGAGTAGCCACTCAATAGCCCTTGAACTTGTCATGCTCTTAATCTCCCTGAACATAGATGCGAAGAACCTCTGGATTAGCAGAAGCGTATTTCTCATCCAGATAGGCTGGCCAACAACTCGACCTAGCAGACGCTCAAAGACGACTGACTGATCGATCGATTCATCGTCATTGATTGCATATTTATGATACAGACTAATTAGCAGTTCATAGGTATCCATACCAGCTTCCCTAAGGGCCTATATACAATAAGACAAAGAGCAGATAAGAGAATAAGACTTCAATCTACGTCGATTGGATCTCCTTGCTTGTGGTAAATAAACTCGAAGACTGGCGCCAATTTATTACGTTCCAAAAGCTCCTTTATAACGACTTCGTTTTGACATTTTCTGTAGGGAAAGGAGTTAGTGAAAGGATGAAAAGGATCCTACGAAATACGACTTGTCCATTGACGAAAAGAGAAGCTTGCAAGTAGACCCACGAATGGATCTTCACTTCTAAAAGGAGAACAATTCATCCTTTCCAAAATAATATATTTACCTAATTTGGATAGAAATCTCGTTCAATAAACGTATCGCCATGGAAATAAAATCTTCATTAGATAATACTGATACCAGACCGAAAATAACTGACAGTCTTCGGGAAGGATATTTGAGAGGATCCAAATATTTGTGAAACAGCTTCGTGAAAGGGTCGGAATTGTCAGGAGTAGTTTCGAAAATCTAGAAAATAGATAATTCAAAAGTATTACAAAACCTTTTGAGTTATTGATCCAGATTCTAGGCAGCATAAGCATTGTGCCAAGAGAACGCTATTAGCCAGCAAACAATTGAAAGAAATTTCGTCTAAAAGAAGGCATTAAAATCCAGAAAGGATAACTCACGCTCAAAGATTAAATCCTGAAGTTCAACGAGTTCAGTCAGATCAAAACTATTTCTTTCAAATTTAATGGCATTAGATATTAATGCGGTTATTGCTTGAAGACATAAAGCAACTTGGGAATCATTATAATTTTGTTTACTAAAGACATAAATAAAAACAGGAACCATACGCTGAGAAAACACTGAGCAACTCAATAAGGACAGTCAAATTTTGCTTGGTAGTAAATTCATCTACAAGGTCTCCGGCTAAAGAGATCAATCGGATTGATAAAAATAGAACAACTTACGACAGCCAGATTTGTATATTCTAGAAAGAAATTGTAATCGAACATTATTGTCCTTGCATAATGAAAGTGCGTGGATAATGAAATCGTTTAGGTTATCGATGCAACAGCTAGAAGGTTATCAATAAAAGTGAAGACAACAAATTACCAACTATCAGCACAAGAGTGGTTAAGCTCGCGTAAAAGGAACGTTACTAGCTCGTTCATCAATCGGAATGAATTCGCACCGGACATTATCACTAACCATGGAATCAAAAAATGAATAAATATGATTCAGTCGATAAAAAACACGCGTGAATTATTAACAAATACTCATCAAAGAACATAAGAAATCCAAATGCATTTCGAGTAGAAAAAACCAATTATTAGATTAATTGAAATGGACACTTATTCAACTGTTATATTTATTTATTAAGATTGTTTAATAAATGATACGAAAAACGTGACAAAAATGTTCCTCAGGCATACAAAAGTTATCAAGGTAGCTAATATATAAAAAGAATAGTTATAAAGATCTTGAAATAAATAGTTAATTTTGTTTATATTTTGTGCAAAAGTATATTTATAAATGAAAAAGACAATCTGGCCATTCTCCGTAGAGATTCCGCATGAATCCTTTAACAAAAACGACCACATAATGAGTAGTGCAAAATAATCTGGAAGCCCGTAAAGGTTTCAATTATTTTGTATCGAAAGGGATCTCTAACGGTTTAAGTTAACCTTTATAGGTATAACTCTCCTTTCCTCACTCAACTCAAACCTTTTAGTATTATACACTAACCACCTTTCGCACATTTAAGCTTTGTCAGACTGCTGCTTTATTCAATACCTTTTTTGTTATTCTGTCGATTCGCCATTGACTTTACGTAAAATATGTATATGTCCTTTCATCGCCCTCTATCGATTCAGTTTCAAACTTTACACAGTGTCTGAAAGTTAATTTCTCATTATTTGTGACGATTAGGTAGCTTGGAGTACTCGTAATGATATATTTTCATCTTGATCTTCTCTTAAGAGTTAAGGACTCTCAAAATAACAACTTGGGTCAACTAGGAATCATCCACTTTCGACAGTAACCCAACTGCCGCCCTTTTTCGTTCAAGTAACGGTTGGGTCTAGTTGGGAGCTGACTTAAACAAGAATAATTTAAAAGCAAGGTAAATGGTATAAATATTTTTCCATGATTTGACGATTTCACCGTTCCATGAAACCTTAGGCGATCTGAATAAGAATGTATCCTTATAATCAGGAGCTTGTTTAGCACAATGTGTAAGGATTTAGAACTCTGATGCCCATGTACATCGCATTGCTTTGCAGCAAGTATTTAGTTTTATTCATGCTAATGAACAAGAATCAGAGCATCTGAGTTTCACAATACCATACAATAATTTAGATGATAGTAACCTGATTATAAACAATCTGATTAATACACTGCAACATATAAAAAGAAATATTTTTTCCTAAAAATTATTCCTATATGCAAGATTCTTCATCATCTACCTTTTAAATACCACCTCTTTTACTGTTTATTTTTCCAGTACAGTAATGAATGGCGTGTAATGCAAATCGCCGAAAACGTGCGTCCTGTTTTGATAAGGTTGTTTGGGTCGTTTCGTATTGTGGTGTTGTCGGGCTACATTTGTAATTAATGCATTTTCTTAGGGAATCTAAGGGTCGATTACGATATCCTACAGGGAAGAGCAAATCATGACATACACAGCAACAAAATCTTACGGAATTCAATCAAGTAAGAGTGATGGACTTGCATACCCAATACTCGGAGGATTTAATGCTTATAGGAAAAGCGGAACAGATAACTGATTGCTGGAAGAATGATGAAGTCCTGTAATGTGAGGTAAAACCATTTTCCAACTACAAGCCGTTATCATAACTAGAAAAATAACACAAACAAGTTCTGGTTTTAATTTTGAAAACTTATTACAGTACAATTTAACGTAATTCGCAATATTTCATATAGAAAATTTAAGGGATAAACATTATGTTCAATAATAATGGGAAGAACGCATGAAGTAAAATATTTAATTTTGCTATGGGAAAATGGTTAATTATTATTCATATTTATGTTTTCACCTTGACAAAATCTATCTGGGTTAGGGCGTTTGAGAGAGAGGTTATGGGTTCGATGCCCACTGATGCACTTCCAGTAAAGGGAATGGCCATCCTCACTGGTTAAGTCTGTCTAATAAAGGAGGTGACCGAATTTAAGTTTATACCCAGAGCGACTCCACGATAGCATCTCTCTATTCGAGATGGCTTGTGGGAACGTTTTCCTAACTGGGCTTTGAATTTGTCTGAGTTGTCACGCGAGTTAATACATTTGTTGAAAGGCCAAGGAAAAATATTTAGGTGTCAGGTGATATCTCTTAGTGTTGACCATGATTATTTAACTCAGTAAAGTACATTTATTAGCTTTTATGAGTTATATTAATACAGTATGGGTGTAATGTTTAACTTGTAAACAAGGTAATTTTTTAATTACCAAAGTAAGTTCCGTTGATAACGTGAAAAGTAATAATTTTCTGTCAATTATGAATGTAACGGTAATGTAACTCACATTAAAGTAAAACATTTTCAAGACTATAAGGAGTCGACTCGAGACTAAGGGTAAGGCTGCCGGAATTTCGCTCGTAAGAGAGAGAATCGAGAAGCTGCAAAAATATGCTTTTTACTTGAATTACTCCGAAAGACTACAAGAAAGAGACCATGTGTGCAGAAAGTCTTTTGTATTTTGCAATAACCAGCAAATGTCTATCAACACTTGGCGGTAAGATCTTCACTACAGTGTCTACAAGCGGTCCCGCTGTGTGTTTGTGTGTTTAAACATAGATACCTAGACAGGTGTCGACCATCATGCCGGCACCCCGACGACGAGACATGACTGACGTCTAACGAAGAAATGTTTTGTATATAAACCTAATTTACTTATTAATAAATTGGGCCAGCTTGTTTGCCACCTCCGAACTGATCTAGCGACATGAGTGGCTTGACTTATTCCAAATATTCGATTGATGTGGCTCCACTAGACTTTACGTCACTACAATTTAGCACACGGTTCACTTTTTATTCATAAAAGGATGAAGTAGTGCATTTTAATAATGTGGGGGAATTTTTGCTAAACTCGAAGGATTGAGTTCGAATAGGAATAAGTTAATATCAACTTTTGAGCTTCAATTCATCCTTTTTGAGGGAACGATTTAAAGCACAGCTTTAGAGAAAAATAACCAGTTATAATCCCATCATTATAATAAAACAAGTCCAAGTGTATTGTTGTAATAACGTTATGGTCACATCGATCGAATAGATGGAACAAGTCAAGTCACTCATGTCGCCGGATCAGTTAGGAGATGACAGGCAAACCACCCTAGTTTATTAACAAGTTAATTAGGTTTATATACAAAACATTTATTCGTTAGACGTCAGTCATGTCTTGTTGTCGGTGTCTCGGCGTGATGATCGACATCTATTTAGGTATCTATGTACAAACACGCAAACATGCAGTGGGACCACCTGTGGACACCGTAGTGAAGATCCTATCGCCAATCAATCATTTCTAATCGTCATGTGTTGATAGACATCTGCTGGCTATAGCAATTGTACCATAATAGACAGAGTAGTTTGATCACTAGTACGATACCATCCAGTGTGACGAAAAGCAAAATGCAATTTTCAAATGATTTACCATAATATATTTTTGATTTTTTATGTTTTATAAAAGAATCAAGGCTATTTTAAAGGTGATTATTTCAAATAATTCTGTTAATTTTTAGGGTCCCTCGACATAAAACTTATCTACATCGCCTTTTGATAATGAATCCATTGACATTCTAACAAACGCACCTGCTATCGTATACGTCTACCCTATCCCGTTAGTCAGGTTACTTCATTGGACTGACAACTAACGCAAAACGGTCAATTACTCTTGGCTTCTTTATCACAATCCTGTTTCACTCGCTCAGCTCTGAGACTTGTTCCTTATCCTATCAAAACTTTCTCTTACCCCTTCCTATTTTCCTCTCATTCAATTTTTAATTGTTTAATATACTTAACTTTTGGTTTCCTCATTTGGTTCCCGCTAGGGAGGTCAATGATCTTGTTAAGGGATATCTCGCCTAATTTGCCTGGGCTCCTAGAGTAGCCTTATGTTCGAGATTTGCATCACCTTAAATCATTCTTGAATGAGCTCTAAACTGCAGTACCTAAGAAAATTTACTTTATGGTGAACAACCCGCCTCACAATAATTTCTCAAACCAAAATTATAATCTTAAGCCAACCAGATTCAAATCTAACTTTAGTCCAAAAAACTTCCTCTAAGTGCCTTGTCACCTGGGATCGCAAACCAATTACACCACCAATTCCCCAATGCCAGGGTTAAATTGTTGTCTTGGCACGAATTACCCGCTTTCAAATATCCCTCACATTCCTTTTATTACTTAGGATTCGACTAAAATATTCTCATACTTCAACCTGTTTTCTTTCTGGTTTTACAGAAACTTGGAAAGCCGAAGCAGTCCCACTTTCCGCATAAGAGCGTCGATAAGTTTTCTTTATTCGATACTAATTAAACAGATTGATAAGTATTTCTTGTCTATTTTAGAGACAGATACAAATAAAATCGGAGTTTCACCACTGATAATTAATAACTCGCAAGACCAAAAGCGTTTTCAACATTCGCCTTGGATAGAGGAGTTGCATTATGGAGTACTCCTAGTGAGAAACTTGCATTCTGCGACCTCTTTTATTTGCCAGACTTAGTCAATGCGGTTGGCCACTCCACACACACTGAATACGCATCGATGGAAATCAAACCCGTGACCACTGACTTCGCAAACAAGCATGTTAACCTCTGCACCACAAGTACACATTTACAGTTAAGATTATCTTCGATCACAATTGAAAACAAATTCGTATTCTACTAAAATTTTGCCAAATGACCTGTGTCCCCCTTCCCAATTATTTACTAAACCCATAAAATTGATAGAAGTAATGTGACTTGGCGAGACCCCACATGGCCTCAGACACACCTTACTATCGCACTCACCGTGATCACTTACATGGCATTGGGCCGCCCTGATGTCATACTTATCACTCGCCGTGGACCCAAGACTTTGGACGGTTCGTTTCAATAAACTATGTATATACACCCCCCACCCATCATCCTTTACTCACCCACTCTCTCCCTCGCCTGGTTTCCGATCCTTCCCTAATAAACTCTGTTAACCACGGTCTTACCTTTTCCCCATCTTCTTCCGTGATGAAGATCGTAAGTAGATATAGCCTGAAAAAGAGATGAGGAAAGGTTATCAACTAACTAACCTTCTATAGAAATTGTATGATGACCTACGCCCGATAAAATCACTTTCAATTTAAATTTTCACGAGTTGCCCATGGCTGACTTTTTCAACCATATATACCTCGACAAGTCTGCAGAATTCCTGGGAAGACTCAGATGACATCCAGATGTTTCTTATTAGCTTCTTAGTCGCCAGACGCTTACCTCTAGGTGTTTATCAAAATTCCCCTTCTTTTTAACTATTCTTCTATGGTTTTTGCTAATCGTAATGCTATAAAACCCGTCTCCAACACTCCAATTTTCACACGGTTGCCCGGCCCCCTCTTCAATTCCCACAGCCAGCTCCTCCAACCTGTTTCTACCTGCGACATCCCAACTACCTTCTTGTTTGC
>CAADRB010000026.1:581375-592297 GCA_900708905.1 Hymenolepis diminuta | reverse complement strand
CCCCCCGCCTCTTTCTCTACTACTTCTCATGAAAAAAATATGCTTACAAATCTTTTATTTAACTCTGTAGCTTTACAAATAGTAACACCGACATCTACCTGGAACAGTCTAGTTTTTTGCTCTTTCCCCACAGTTGTCAAATAGCTGTGCCTATAACCTAACTTCGAATTTTCTAACGCTCCTCAAATAACACTAGAGGTGAGGCACTAGCCAACTTCGCATAAACTGACAGCTAATAAACCTATTCGAGCGATAAAAACAAAACATGGACTTCTCCGAAGATACATAGAAAGGATTAATGATACGTGAAACAATTCTATTGGTAGATATAAAAAAACAAAATACGGATAGTCTAACGAGAAAAAAAGGAGAATTCATTGGTCCATATTTAATCTCATCATTAAAGACGAAAATTTGAATTGATGGAATTATATCCTGTCTGTAAATTCATAAGAAAAAACATAAAACTCACCATGCACTCAGCAAAACAAATGAATAATTGATTATTAAAAGGGCAAAGAAAATACAAAAAAATAGCGAAATGACAGTGTCTAGATCTACAAAACAAAAGCACATTTTAACATAACATAGAAAACCGTAAAAGTACTCACATTCAACTAGCACAATGCGGTACTATGCTGCTGGTGTAGAACATAATAAAAGGAATGGAATAAATACTTTATGAAGGCGTTAAATGATAAAAATTTAAATACAGCGTAAAATTAATAGCGATATTTAGTGGAGTAATCTTTTGGAGAGACAACTAGACCACGGCCCTTGCGTGCACCTCGATAGATACTCTCTACTAAATCTAGGAACTCCTTTTTGTTTGAAATGGCCCAATTGACTTTATTATTGTTTCCTGTTCCAAGGTCCACCATGATATGTTTATTGCGATAGAAGAACATTGTAGTGCATGGATCATACAACTCATACATCTTCGTAAAATCAGGAACTTGTGCAATATCCACCAAATACACCACAGCATAATTTTTGATTAACTCGGCAACTTGAAATAGTGTTTCATCCATGACCATGCAAGTGGGATCCCAGTCATGTCCAAACCTGATTACAACAAGTCTATCATCTTCAGATAAGATAGCTTGATCTACCTGCCATCCATTCGTCAAATGAGTTAGCATGTATGACATATTAGCGACTTGTGGACGATTCTACGTCTCTGGTATGCTCTTTACAAACTGATTGACCTCCAAAATAGATAATTTACATAAGTTGATGCTTATATACATTTGATATAAATATACAGCTATATGTGCAAAAATGGCATTTAAAATTAAAATGTCATGTAATTTCATTTACAATATAAACTTTTGATCAATTAAAGAAAAATTGAAAATTAAGAAGGGCTGTAGTTGAGTGATTATTATGATTCGGTTATCCGTAATATTCAAAATCTTTTTAAAATCAGTATACATATATTACATTATATATACATTATATACATACTTTAAGTGGCAACCGTATTAGTTCAAAAATGAGAATCCAACATTGAAGACGATACATTTTATTACATGACCTCTACTTGACCTCATTGGACCTTTGTGACATTATTTAAATTGATAAATTTCTGAAACTTTTGAGCCCTTTCTAGTAGACGTTTATCGATCTTATTTCTTCATCCTCTATTCTTCATTTGCTGGGAGTTTTTATTGAATATGTAACCTCTGATATATTACGTCATTAAGTATTTGTTGGCCTTTTATCTTTTAATGTTATGCATTGTGTTTTGACTATGTCCCTGTTGATGAATGCATGAACATATTCCGATACGTGAAGTTGAGAATGATATAAATTCACTGTATGTGGATAGGATGCCCGTTTACTATCACATATGTAAACCTAAATGACAGGATATCCGCAAAACATATACCAAGATGAGAAATTCCTGCTGATAACCTCGAAATTGTCCATCATTCTTTTTATTATGCGGGTTCGGCAATGAGTTAACCTTTAAAATTCAATCTAAGTAAAAAATAAATAAATAGTGAATATATATGGCCTTTGTTAACTTGAGGAAATATCTTTGAGTGAATACAAAACTGTTTCCTCTTTCAGAGAGTCAGTACCAACTATATCCTAATAAGTACTAGAAACGAGGCTATCTAACATGACAGTAGTGTTGACATAGTCCTAGTGTACAACATTAAATAAGAAGCGACTTAATATTTAAAATTTGAATGAGAGTCATGTATAAGGCCGAGAAGATATTGAAACAGTATCCATGGTATTGTACGAACTATCCAATGAATTGTCACACTATGGTTTCTGTTATAACGTTGGGGTCTATCGGGGCCACACCGATAGAATATTTGGAATGAGTCAAGCCGCTCATGTCGCTAGATCAGTTCGGAGGTGGCAAACAAGCTGGCCCAATTTATTAATAAGTAAATTAGGTTTATATACAAAACATTTCTTCGTTAGATGTCAGTCATGTCTCGTCGTCGGGGTGCCGGCATGATGGTCGACACCTGTCTAGGTATCTATGTTTAAACACACAAACACACAGCGGGACCGCTTGTAGACACTGTAGTGAAGATCTTATCGCCAGTTGATCATTTCTAATCGGTAGGTGATGACAGACATCTGCTGGCTATAGCAATTTCGTTACAAACTGACATTTTTGTGACTATCTTAGCTTGACAATTGTAAGTACAATTTAACACAATGCCGTGTTCCACTTACCGATATTGTTTGTTATACCATCACGTATCAAAGTATCCAAAAATCCTGCTTTGGACATCCAGTTACGCATTGACGATTATGTCTGACGTCACACGAAGAAATTATAGCGCGTGCATATAACATATTGATAAGTAAACTTAGATGAATTCCGGCCACTCCCTACTTTTACCTTCAGGGTTGGGCAGATTCACACTACATAATTACCCTACAGTATTCTGCTCTATGCAAGATCTCAATTCACCCCATATAGAACAGCGATAAACTATGTAATTTTGACTATCTCACAGTCAAGCCTTTAATAACTATTTTAAAAGCTAGATCATGTTCTATCTTCCATAATTACTGTCTAAACGGTTTCGTCCACTGACCAGTTCCAAATATCAAGTCAAAAATAACGAGGAGGGAGTGAATAAAACAATACACTACCAATAGTTGGTACAACGTGTACCACAACCATACGTTAAGCAGACACGTATCAAAATAGAAAATGAAAGTATGAAGAAGGACACAAAAGACATCAGAGCAGAAAGATGAATAAGTTTTTCAAGAGTTCTGCATTAAATAATGATATCTCATCAGGAGATCTTTGAGGAATCTATTCACTCTTCAACAACTGTCCCCGAGGTGAGGACGAATGACAGCGATAGACTGGATTGGGATAAAAAACAAGGCTTTTCACAGAAGCAGGAAGATAAAACAATATCATATAGTATGAAAGACGTTATCACTGATACAACAGGGTCAGTGGTTGTGCGTGCAGTATGTAGCTGATTTCATCGCCTCATCGAACTGTGGAGATATTTTTAGTATCGGTGTCAAATTTATTGATGGTATCATCATCATCATATTGATGGTATATGCATCTGAGAACTCAGTTGAATTTTAGGAAGTCAGGCATAGCTGGCTTATGGAGATGCGAAGATGGAGGTAACTTCAATGTATCACTCTGGATTGGCTGATTTTAGCTAATTATTATCTCTGTCATCATCTTGACATTGAAGTCCTTCCTCAATCGTTGTCTCTACTGTAGAAACGTGACGTCAGGAAATTGATCAAACTGGGATACAACAGTTGTAATTTCTTGTCTCTCCATAATTTCATATGCATGGACCGCTAGATACTAAATGGACTCATTGATGAGGATTTTCTGAACATGATCAGGGAGCTTTAACATGAAGATGCCTTTCACGGTATTGAGACTCATGTCCATGAATATCGCCATATCTTGTGCGTGGAAAAGAAAATGAAGATTCTTTGTCTCCCAAGGTTTCGTTAAGAATTTTCACGTACCGTTTGCTATTTAAAAAGGTCTCTGTTTTAAGGATTTGATAAATATTATCAATAGCAGATGAGATTACTGTTCCTGTCCGTTTATGATGGATACCTGAAAACATAGCTCCAATATGGCAAACTAGATTAGTCACATTATGAGTAAAGGCGAAACAAGGAACATAAATCGATAAAGGAGGACCTTGTTGTTATCCTGTTACCAATTCAGCAGGAAATTGGCCATCGTGGTAACTAATATTTAGGAATGAATTGGCTGTCAAAGTCACCATTTTGGGATGAGAAAGAGTCAAGTCGCATAACAAGATCATGCACATGACTTACCTTGTGTAAACGTTTGAATAGTAATTTAATAACAAATGCATACGTAGAGGACGCCAAAAGTACATTATCCAAGGTTATAGTAGAGTGAAGACAATTTGAGGAATCATAACAAAAGCAAGGAACATCTATTTTCTAACATGCAAATACATTAAGGGATAACAAAATGAGAGATATAAGAGAGGGTAGAAAAATGCAGGAGCAAGGGGAAAAGATATATCATTTCTCATGAAAGACGTTACACTAAGAGAATAAGGAAAAGTTCTCCCATGATATTAATATGTAAACAGTTTGGTGAGGGTGAGGGAAAAGGAACCAATAAGGATACAAATGTAAATCTCTAAAGGAATGAGAGGGCTTCGTCTTACTAGCCTCATTGTCAGAGGATGGAATGTCAAAATGAAGGATATTTCATTAAGGGATCCAAGTGCAGCAATTCCTTGATATGAACCCGTCTATTGTTTAACATGTGATCCACCGAGTTAATTGGAAGTGGGAGTGATAGATACACGAAAGAATATAGGTAGGAAGAAAAAAGATATATCACAAAGCGGAAGGTCTAGCATTAGCAATTTTATCGATAGAGTAAGGAACATCAATTCCCTCAAATAACATTTCATCAACAGAAAAAACAGAAGTAGTAGCAAGAATCGTTAGATATGTATTCATCCATTACTTAAAAAGCTCATCTGCCAAGCTATTTCGTGGTGTGGAATTTTTACCTAAAGCTGGTCATCTTGTGTTGTACGTGCCGCCATCCAGTCATGTAACAGATCTTAGGTGGTAATGCCCCAATAGAGAGCCTAGAAAGATAAGCCACAGAGTTAAAACACAAGAAGCTTCAAGCTTATAACAAATAGAGAAAGTCATCTTTCAACTTACTGAAGTGGAAATACTCTCTGAGGGTGTAGGAGTGTGCTTGACATTGTATAATAATAAGTGGATGAGATCATCCTCAACGGTAGATTGAGAAAGTATTTTTCTCTAGAAAAGGGGAAAATTATCGTTACGAGAGTGCTGAAGTGACTGGAGATATAACCCAGGGGCACCTTCGAGCATACACTCTTCTTCCAAAACCGGCTAATATATTCCTGTTAATTAAAATATAAAAAATTAATTATATATAATTAATTTATAAAAAATCATAACATATATATTCCCAAACTCAGCTAAAAACAGATCAATGACTCAGTTATTAGTAGTCAGTAAAGCTGGAAATAGAATTCTTAGAAGAATTCATAATCTAAATTTCACCTTCCATCTCCACGGCCACCAATAAGCTATCTTAACCGAATTTCTGAGTGCGCAGATTTAGGTGTATCCAATTTTGGTAGACGAAATTCCAATAGCTTGTTCAAATGTTCTACAAGTTCAACTTTTGTGATTTAGCCCCATGCTTGTTGTGACTTCTCTCATTATAAGTGGTCTAATTTGAACGAATGGCCTTTTTAACACTGACTTGAATGTTTGACAAAACGCTTAATTTATATGAATCGTATAAACTAGGCTTAACCATAAATGTGTAGTTAGTTGTGCTGCCATTAGCAATTAACTGCATAATCCAGTTGTACAACACAATTAATTCTACTTGATCAGTGAATACTTCATACTTATCTGCCAAATAGTGACAACTGATAGCAGTCTATTCTACTACTGGGTAGGTGATTCTTCTAGACTACTGCACGGTCGTCGATGGCGTGAACATTTTTTAAGTTAAAGATGACGAGGTCGATGCGATTTGGATCCAGTAGCCAACGGCACTCGTTAACCACTCTCTAGTCAACAAGAGGGATAGCAGTATGATGATTTTTCATCAGAACCTTTTCCTCTATCCAAATCAAGGGCTGCAAATAACACCTACCAGAATTATCTCAGGACGCCAAAATGTAGATGACATGACACTGACAACGGCAATGACAGGCCCACAGAGGGTGCAGTGAACTGGTGTAGTCTGACCCTCAAAACTTAAATGTCATTCTTCAATCTCCTTAATCCAAATCAAATCGTCATGCTTGAAGAACATTTCGTGTCCCAACTCCCCTACATGTCATAAATCAGACATTTCTCCGCTACATATTTGTGGATAAACAAAAACGTTAAGTCTATTGATGTTTGCGTTGATTTTCTCTTTCTGGTGTAGTCTCCCTCTGCGACATGCGATTATTGAATCCGACTCCCATACGTAATGTTATTACTATTAAATATGTTTCCATAGCTCTCCACTCGGTTAACTTCGGGTATATGTATAACACTGACTGGTTATATATACATTTCACATAACTTCGCATATCATGGCTATGACTAGCCAACTTCCCTCAAGACATCTTTTCCCTGACTTCTGATACTTCTCATATCTCCGAGGCGTGGTAAAAGCTCCAGCTCGACTTCCACTGCCTCGCCTGTTCCATTCCTTACTCTGAACGGATAAAATGTCAAGAAATATTAATTAAAGAAGAGAAAGTAACTAAACAACTGATAAACCAACCTTTCTGAACAAGAATATCATAAACCGCAATAATCTCACTTCTGTCGGAATGAAGAAATTTGCAGTTTGGAGGATATACCTGCAAGGAAATGTGTCATTTCCTTCTCTTAAGGAATTTGCAACCGCAGGTTGAATATCCCTTGATAGAGTGCAATTTATTTGCCAGATTAAAAGAGGTTCTATTGAGGGTGCGATATTGGTCAATAACGGTTCTTGAGAAATATTGCTATGTATCCCATTTGATGTGTAAGGATTAAATTGGAATATATACATGAATTGGGTAATTTAGAGGCTTATCATTTGATAAATAAGGATTATACAAAGACATGCCCAACATTACACAGAGACTACTTTGAGATGAATTTTTAAAATTGAGATTACTTTGTTTTCTACTTCTAATAGAACTGCTCAATGAAAACTTTGCCTGATTATACACATTATTGGTGGATAAGGTATTATATTATATACATTAATTATTAGTGGAGAAAACCATCAAAGATGTTTCGGATTCGAAAGATCCATATATTGAACATTTTTCGCCTACTTTAACATTATTATAGGTGCACTGAGGGCAGAGCTATTCACTGACATCCGTACAAAATAAAAATAGAAAATACACACATGGCATTTGAATACTTCACAAAGAAATTGTGGATCCCGAAAACTAATTTCTAACATCTAAATATTATGTGGACATGATTGACACGAACACACAGGCATTTCACTAGCAATCAAATTCGAGATTGACACGAGTGACTGAAGATTCAGATCCGAACTAATCTGCCTACACACACAGGACAGGTCACAATACAGCAAGACTGAATAGGATTGCGAAAAAAAATTACCAAGTTGTTTCAATACATTTGAGGAACCAGGTCCTACTCTCGGCGCCAAAGAACTAAAAAACCTCTTTGCTCCACATGCGTAACATATTTAATCGTCTTTTTTATTAGTTGACACATATATTAGGTATGACCATTATTCGAACATGAAGATGGGTTTCTCGTGTCTGCAAAATCTGCAAAACTCATGCTCTGGAAACTCAGTAAGTCTACATTTTGAAAATATTCATGTTTCGCGATTTGCTCTCATTATAAATGAATTAAGGTAAACCATAAAAGGACGCCATCAGGAAATTCACAAAACGAATAGGAAACATTGGAATTGTTCATTAAATGTACTAAATGAAAAGAATTTGAATTAGGCAAGCTCAAAGAATTATTTTAGTTAATGCTTTAAGCAACACCACCCCCCCGTACAACTTTAAAATGTTGTCGAAACGGTTACCTTAAAAATAATTATAATGATAAGTTTGTAAATGGGCAAATTTATACCATAAAATGTATTTTCATTTTACCTTTTTAATGTATAAATTTGTATATAAAGGTAACAGAAACAGCTTTTCAAATTAGGAAAGAAAGAACTAATTCGTTCTACTGTATCTGTTAAGAATGGAAGGCACATTTATCCTCTTTTCACATTCTGAAACAAATTTATGTGTACTGGTAATCTTACAAAAACAATACGACATTTTTTTCTTGTCATAAAACATGTTTTGTTAAGTTGCATCTAGAGCACTCCAAACTCTTGCTAAGCTTTCAAAGGAGCAAATATTTACACATGTTGTAAAGTATTCAAAACAACCAAGACAAATATAGACAGTTCTACACTCTTACTCTCCTGTCGGTACTAGATTTCAATATCGTTCTAGCATCAGAAAATTGAGTAATAATAAAAATTAATTATTGTTGTGAATGATCCTTGATTTGATGTAACCTTGACGACTTTGATATTTCAATGCGTGATCGCGGCATATAAGCATATGCTTATGATTATGTATGTTTATATAAATATTAACATCTTATGATATATTTCGTGTTAAATTATAAATTTATTGATACGCGCTTTATAATTTAAATTGTCATTGTACATCGAATTTTGTTTGGAAGCCCAAATAATTGTTTTCAATACTCTCGAAATTAACTAGTGTGTGTCATCCCTCTTGCAGTGAATTATTGATTATTGCAATGTAAGCTATATATATCTTACATAAGTAAGATTGGTATGTAAGGTCACAAGCGAAGAAACCATCATTTCAGTTGTCGGTTAATCAAGCAGCCAATCATTTATTGCATACTCATTTCTACATAAGCAAATGAAAATCGTCGTTCTTGTTGCAACTCCTTTTACCTCTTCCTAGGGCCAGGTAGTTGGAATTTTTTAAATGAGTAACTAAACGTTAAAAAATGTAATCAAAATTTAAATATGAAGAATTAAGTAAATTATTTTGCCCGTTGGCGTTAGTCGTCATGCTGATAAGTTTGTCAGATTGTCAAATAAATTTTCTGAATATTGAAAGCTAGTAATATATGACCTTGGACGAAATTTAATTGTGGACTACATAGATCACCTCTTCTAAATATTGAATTAATTAGAAACTTATTAACGTTTGTTATGGATCCCAGAGCTGTATGTTTATGTATATATATAATGTTACGTTTGTTGGCAGTTATTATTTTACGTTTTTCAATAATTTTTTCATGTGAGGTAAATCCGGTTTTTATTTTAGGAAGAAAGGATCGTGCTAGAGTCCATATATACATCTGAAGAGATAAATATTACGGATGATTACAAAATACAATTTAGAGTGAGGCAATTTTCTTTTAGCTATTGGCTCTTTGGGTAGGTAGGAACCCCAGGGACACTTGAATCCTTCGTTGTCAATATAACGTGGCCCTTGGATTATCCGTACATCCCACCTATAATCGATTTCAATGAGTTTTGCAATCTAAACATGCCTCGTGTCCTACAGGAATCTCTACTGAGCGAACTTAACGAAATAGCCTCCCAAAATGTTGGAGAGTCCCACACATTTACTTTGATTGAACATCTTAGAGATAACTTTGAAACATACGCTCAGCAAATAAGAGATGCCAAAAAGCGACCGAAAGAACGAGCATTTGAATCAGTAGTGGCTGAAGATATGGAGGTGACTTCTAGGTTTTGTTTTCTAACACCAATTTTAGGCAAAGAAAGGTAAAAAAGATACTGCGTTGACGAAAGCTCAGAAAAGAAGGCAAATAAATCGTTTCGATTCAGATGGTAATCTACCACGGGGGTGGAATTGGGTGGATGTTATCAAACATCTCCGACAAACAGGAGTCCAAGGTGACTCAACGTCTTAAAGTTATGATCACCTCTCTTATGTAGTAAATTGTACATTTGAACTTTCACTTGAAATATTCCAGTAATTTAACAAGCATTGTCACAACCTCTTCTATTTAAATGCTGGAAATAATATTAAATTGGTAGCAAGTCACTTATTAGCTTTACTCAATGATTTTTCCTCTCTTAGGAAATATGTATCTGGTAGATTTTCTTCGTGACTGCCTGCCATTCATAGTATTAATGGGAAGTTAATCTTGAAAACTGACTCCTCCTCAATTCTACTGACAAGTAGGTGGTGGTATAAATTGATATCTTTAAATACTTTGTGAGGTTTTGCAATGACTACAACTGCTCAGATCCCTTTATTAAGGAAATAGTGTTACATCAGTAAGAACTTTTTGTCTGTAATTCTTTAGTTTGTTGATAGGCCAGCTTGCAATAGTTGAAGCCTGTGAGCTTGATTTAAGTGCACAACAGATATTTGATTTGACTTCCCAATGAGGATACTCTTTTCTTGATAAAAAATGATATAATGATGGTCCAAAATCCATCACCTGAGAAGACCTGCATCAGCACCAGTTGTAAGTTGCCCTAGGATCGCTACACTTCATTTTTCTCAAATTTTATCAGACATGATTAGCGGCGACCTCTTGATTGATCGGAATATTCATTTTTTTATTTCGTCAACTTACGCTTCCCCCTTTCATCGTCTATGTTTTTCATCTTTCCAATCAAGTAAATAAACGTTAATTAACATGTCCTGTCTGTCTTGTTTTGTAATGACGATATTTACTAGAAGGCAGGACTTATAAAATTCTCTGAATGGGATTTTTCCCTAGTGGAACAAATGCTTTGATTGTTGTGCTTCTCAATACTGTTTTTCGTGGCTAACTTGGTCTCTAATCAATCTCATATATCAAACTTTATGTTCTCTTCATTCTGAATCCGAGCAATTGTG
>CAADRB010000026.1:547927-574562 GCA_900708905.1 Hymenolepis diminuta | reverse complement strand
TAATATGCTTTATCTATTTCATTCTTCAAAATACAATTGTTCAATTATTTCCTTTCATTCAGCCAGAGAGAGAATTCTGGCATTGAAAAATATTTCACAATTACAAATTGCGGCAAAAAAATATAATAATATCTAAACACTTCACTTATTTAGGACTCAATTTTAGGTTTTCTTATTGGTCAAAGTTATAATCTCTTTTTAACAATTTTCACTCAAATTGCGGAAGAATGTGTAGAAGAAATGGCATTAATCTGTTTCCTTATTACATTAATAAGTCTCGAATTTCGTAGCTGTTTTATATTCGGAGGAGTAACTCATACACTTGCCGTTGAAATAACCCAATATTTCAGTGTTCTTGCCCTTTCAAATTTTTTTAACAGAATTCTTATTAAGGATCATATGACATTTTAATAACACCCATTTTAAAGCCAACTTAAGATAGAAAATAACAGAAAGTACTACACAAAAATGTTCATTTAATGCAAAACGAAACACAGCAAATTTTCTCCTGAAGGAAGAATGTAATCAACTACATGATAGAACGCCAAGTGGATTAGACGTTTTTTAATTTAGATTTTGTGAATGGCCCTTCTTGGGATTTAGGGTGTAGGTGATGCAGGAGGAATTCCACGTTTGGGCACGTACGGGGTGGTGCGTTCGACCATGCGAATGGCGTCAGGAACTGGACATACTGAGAAACATAGAGTACAACCAGTACAATCGGCCTCTCGAACAGTCGGCAGATGAGTCTCAGAGTCGAAATCAATGGCCTGATAGCCGGTGTCATTGCAGGTCATGTAGCACTTTCC
Source organism: Hymenolepis diminuta (assembly GCA_900708905.1). Lineage (NCBI taxonomy): Eukaryota > Metazoa > Platyhelminthes > Cestoda > Cyclophyllidea > Hymenolepididae > Hymenolepis > Hymenolepis diminuta. Next base: position 573,753 of record CAADRB010000026.1, on the reverse strand, counting down.
ACAGTTGATGCAAGATTCTGACTGGATCTCTGCTATAACCTGCAAGGAAGACAAGACTAATGCTAATTTAAACAGTTTATTTCGTCTTTATGGTTGTTAAAATAGGCACTGTTATTACTCTTTTCCCTAACTTTCCCCCATGCCTTATTGAATTATTCCACCCTTCTCTGTGTTTTGATGATTTCTAATGACTGTAAATTATTGTTTTGGATTGACATTACTAACAAAATATTTAAAATATGTCTCCTTTAAAAATCTAATTTCAGTAAAATATTTCAAATTCGTCTAAGAAATTCAAGATGATACGGCGGCCAACGTTCAACTAACTTAAAGGTCACGGGATCAAAACACATATGGTGATGAGAATGGCCAATCACAGCGATTATTTCTAGTCTCTCTGTAAATACTTTCCGCAATTCTTAAAGGGGGAAAAACACTATTAACTATTCATCCAAGAGGATTCTAAATAAGTTCAAATGAGAAATGATTTATTCCTGTTATCTCAAATTAAGTCTGTTCCAGAATATCCGCATTAAATCTAAATTTTTTTGTGCTTAACCTATTCGATCAGCATATGCTAGAAGTCGGGACCGTAATAACATAGCTCACTAAATCCTGTTTGAATTGGTAGATTTCTCCGTTTACAATTGCGGTGATTTAAATATTAAAATGAAGTCCTATGTAAATGTCCAACCTATTTTATACGAACTACCGGGTTACGTCAACATTCAGTCGTTTCACTATTTAATAAAGATGCCATACTTAAAGTTGTATAATACTTATTATATTGCATCAAATACACTCTATTCTTTTTATTGATTATTCCAAAATATCACATATGGCATTACGAGAATCTCATTAATTGGTGATTTGCTCCTTTTCTATTCAAGGAACTATTATCATTGCCATGACAACTTACATGCTCTTTGTTATTCAGCTGTCCATATGACCCAACTTTGTCGAGAGCTCGACCAATGATGTTACTGACGGAAGGTATCTTGGACGGTGGTACTGGACGTTGTAGTCGTCGTTGGAGGTGTCGTTCTGCTATGCCAATCGATGCTTTACCAGAGGTCTTTTCGCACTCCCTCGCCCATTCAGCCTCTCGCTTCACACGGCCAGTACCAAAGTTGGGAGCATAGTCAACATCTTTCTTCAGCACTGAGATGTGAACTGGTTTGCCTTGCTGTAAGTGTTCATTCAGATCTGCAGTTTGGAAGTTCCAGTGTTCTATGAAAGCAAGGCAGTGTATCAAATATTTACAACAGAAACAGAAAATTGCTGGCGGATGATCATTATTTCAGGATAAACATATCTGGCACATTTTATAATCTGGCTCTTAGCCCTAGTGCAATTTGAACTAACTTAACTGTGCCATAGTATGCGCTTAAGGGAAGAAAATGTTCATTCTTTTATCTTGGGATGAAGAGGTAATTATCCTATATATATATATGTGTGTGTGTGTGTGTTTAGAATGTTGCAGAAACCATTATGATAATTATATCTGACAGATTTGAATTGTACTGAATGCCTTGCACAACTCATACAATTTCGATAAATTCTATTCCATTTCATTTCCGTTTATACTAACGTCCTATTTACCTACTTCGCTCTTCTGATTCGCCAAAAGGTTGTGGAAGTGACTTTCTTAATGCTACACCAGTTCGTGTTCCTGTACCATTTATTTATTCAATGCACTTCCCGATCACATCTGTTATAATATGCAGTGACACAACAAGGTTTCCTTCATGTCTTGATGTATTCAAAGCAGCTTATTACTTTGCCTATCCTACATTTAATGAAACAATACCACTTAATGGAGTACAAGGACAAATAAGGCAATACCCAGTGAGGTTAAATTATTGCACTTAAAAAGATGCTTTTACAGCGCATTCTTAGTCTTCTTGTGAAATCCTTATATCCATGATTCCTCGTTCTGCGTTACATAAACTTTAAAAAACAAATTTTAAAACTAATGAGAATCTAAAAGTCAATAACAAAAATATGAGATTGGAGGAATCATTGTAAGATCATCTTTACGTGCAAAGTGAGGTTCGAAATTACTTAGAATTTCAGCTAAAAAACACTCAGCTCCCAGCAGAGTTTGATGTCAAACAAATAATGTTCCAGAATTCGGAGGAACAATTTGTGTAGAAATCCGTTTTACTAACATGAGACGCCACATCATAACCACAAGTTCTTCATATAAATTCGAAATAATGATGAGACTCAATTGTATAAACCATTTTTTTAAAGGACGAAAAGAACTATTCCAAAGGGAGATAATAGGAACATGTCCGAGGGGAACCGATGTTATCAAATCACTTTGTGAAACGCTTACGAACCCAAGAGATAAGTCTCTTTAAATTTACAAATTACAAATGCCAGAAATGTCCTTTCATTCCAAAAAAATCAAGTTTTATCTATAGATGAGACTCTTTAAGATTCCGAACAAACAGATCGACCGAGTAAGACAGAAAAATCGCTAAATTAACTTGTCCCAATGTTGGACGTTTAAAAAGTTATAAAGAACCCATATGATAAACAAACCAGGCCGACAAATACTTAAACACCAAAATTATATAATACATGTGACTTTGCGGAAGTCGGAGTCGCATTAAGCCACACCTAATGACGAAGCATCGCCGTTCATTTCTCGAGAGTGCCAAAATAACCAGATAAATTCTAAATGATCGGGTGGTACCTTAAAAAAAGGGCATCGGGTTTTGTCTCCTGGCTACGTTGGCTTAAAGAAAAACTAGTACCACCTTAATAAAAGTCTTTTGAACTTGTTGCATTGTAATCAGGGAGCTTAACCTAGGTTTCATTACTAATTAACCATACCTTCACGACCATCCAAGTAGAGTCCAGCTTTGAGACCAGTCACAAAATCGTCAATGATTGAGAAATCCTGATTCTGAATGGCACTCGATACCTAAAACAGGTTAAATAGAGAAATTAGTTGTTCATTCTTCAAGATAATTAAGTCATTAAAAGTGCTACTTACTTGCAGAACGGTGGCACCAGTTTGCAGAAATTGCAATCCAGACTCCGCAGAGTCAATACCACCGGTAGCAAGGATTGGGAAACCAGGAAGCATTCTAGCGATGTGGCTAACAGCACGCAAAGCCATTGGTCGAATAAGATTACCCGAAAGACCACCATAGGTACTACGATTATCTTTACCAACAGCCGGCCAGGGTCTTGAGTCGCTATCGAAATGCATGATGCCGGATACTGTGTTGATAACGGTTACACCATCAGCACCACCCTCTTGAGCAGATTTTGCGATGAATCCAATGTCTCCAACATTCGGGGTCAGCTTGGCGAACACTGGAGGTCCGTGGACTCCCGCAGCACTCTTTACCCACCTGCAAATTTCTCGTACAAGGTTTGGATCCTGACCACAAGCTAGGCCCATACCTCGTTCACCCATTCCGTGAGGGCACGAAAGATTCAATTCCAGACAGTCTGGACCCCCTTCGAGAGCTATCCCCGTTAACTCCTTCCAGTCAGTCTCATCAAACTTTGCCATTATGCTTGCAATAATTCTCTTCTCGGGAAAGTCACGTTTCAACTCCTTTATGCTCTGAACCCAGTATGCGGCGGTTTTCTCAGAGATCAATTCAATATTACAGAAACCAGATTGGTCTGGACCATACATATGACCACCAGTAGGACCGCGGACAATTCTAGGCGAGACATTGGTGACTAGATCCTTGTCCAAACCAAAGGTCTTTGTAACAGCAAAGCCCCAACCAGCTTCAAATGCCCGACGAATCATCGCACTGGAAGTTGTTGGAGGTGCAGAAGCTAGACCGAAAGGGTTATCAAATTTGATTCCACATAGATCAACCGATACATCAACTGCATCAATTGGAGTTGTGAAACGTGGCAGAACTTTTGGTAGGTCGGGTTCTTTGAGAAGCGTGCTATGAATGCTCCAAGCTGCAGTTTTTCCGTCATTAGTTGCTTCAACACTGGTGTGGGCAAAACCAGTGAGATCACCACCGCACCAGACGTCTGGAAGATTAGTGCGCATTGTCTTCGGATCAACCACAGGAAGTCCCTTAGAGAACCCGCTAGGAGCCAGTTTCACACCCTCCATGGCGTTAAGTAAGTTAGGGTCATTGAGCTCCGAACCATAGGCTGTGATAATCACATCAGTCTTGACTTTAATCGATTGCGAGGGATCTGTAAACCATTCTCCAGCCTCGTCTTGTTCTCGTCTTAGACAAGTAAGCTCACAGATTTTCCCATCTGTCCCTAAGTGAACAGTATGTGGAGCTAGGTTGGGCAAAACATCGCATTTCTCTCGCACAGCCGCTTCCATTTCTTCAGGCACTGGATTGATAGTAGAGGTACTCTTACGGAAAGCAATTGTCACACGACTAGCTCCGCAACGCAGCGCTGAAGTAGCGCAGTCAAATGCTGTATCACCGGCTCCTAGAACGACCACTCTCTTGCCCTTCAGATTGGGTATCTTTGAATGAGCGCATCCTAAACAACCCTTAGAAGCAGCGCTCACAATAGGAAGAAAGTCTTTTGAGGTGTAGTAGCCCTGTTCGGGAGTGAGACCGGCAAATACACTAATTGAATGCGGGTTAGGTAGACCGAATCCCAGGAAGATCGCCTTGAAACCATCTGCTCGAAGGCTTGCAAGAGAAACTTCGCGAGAAGACTCAGTGCTTTCCGAATTCTTCGTGGATGCTAAGAAGGGTCTTCCAGTGTGAATTTGAACTCCTAAATCACGTAGCAGCTGCAGTTCGAATGCTACTGCTGCTCCAGGTAAACGAAATTGGGGAATCTCTGTGGTACTGAGACCTCCTAGACGTTCAGAGCGTTCGAAAATATGGACTTGACGATAACCAAGTCGAGCTAGGTATGTTGCACAAGAGATACTTGCTGGTCCACAACCGATTAATGCGATTTTGGTATCGTAGTGTGGGTCACCTTTTGTGAGTTTAATTATTTCCGGATCAACAATCTGGAAAACAGATAGCAATATTTAGAGTCTAGCTGGCATTCACATAAAGAATAAAGAATTTATAATGGATTCAAAAACATTTCAGACAAAATCAATCATTCCACTATTTGGTTTCCGCATTTTATTTATTGGTAAATCGCTAATTGATGGCTGTGGTATAATTCATCTTCCAAAACAGCTTAGATTTGTATTATATACTTACACCTAAGTAAAAATAGTTAATGTTCTACAAAACGATATAAAACTAGGTCAGCAAATTACTTCCACGGTTTATAATATATAAGCGAATGTTTTAAAGAGCAACAGCGCTCAAATTCTAAATAAAGTAGATGTTAATCAATCGAATTTGATAACCGACTTTCAAGTAGCGTTCCAAATAAATCAAGTTTGGAGTTTGCTTAGACTAATATTTAGAAATTCATCCCAACCCAATCGAAATGGCAGATTTATAAATATAAATCTCATAAAAAATTTCAGGAAAGCCTACCTGAGGGACATCCATGTTAGCAAATGCCTCAATGGCAAATTGTTGAAGACCACCAATATTAATTGGACCTTCTTCGGTAGCAGTAAGATTACAGGCACCAACACAGAGATCAGAAGTGGGACAAACCAAACCACAAGTCAGGCCATTCGGATTGTCGGAGAGGATAGCTTTAGCCGCTCCGTAATAGTTTTTCTTGCCAATACTACCGATAAAGGATTTAATGTCCAGTTGTGTTGGACAGCTGTGTTGGCAAGGTGCGTCGGCACAGCGTAAACAACGAGCAGCTTCCCTAAGAGCTCCCCGTTCTCCAAGACTCGTCGTATTAGCGTCAGAAAAATCGTAGGCCAAAGGAGGAACCTTGTGATCGTCTTTGTCTGCATTCCGTTTCCATGCTCTCTTGTCCTGAAAAGTTAGTAAACGGCCTTTGATGAGTGACCTGTACTACACGTTATGTACGTTTATAAAGAGTAAATCCTTTTTTTCACTAGCACTTAAAATATGAGATTACAACATCAGTTAATTAAGACGTCTAACACGGACACTAATGAGCTTTGATTGATTAATATCTCGAATTACTCGTCTACAAAGGAATAGGAAGAGTAAAAAGTGAAAAAAATACATGAACATGTTGATTACCTTACGGGCCTCGACAGTAGGTCTAACAGAAGCAAAGGCGGAGACTTTGGGCTGAAGTTTGAGAACTTGTTCAATTTCAGGAGAATGTCGGCTTACATCCGGATGACCAGAAGATGAAAAGCACTTCTTATTGTTGTGTTGAACATCGTTGCAACCCCCACAAGTGAATTTTGGGCGTGCATACAGTCGGGCATATGAACGGAGATAGGTAACCTGTCTTTGCAAAAGACCGGGAGCGTGACGATACATTCCTAAACCGTGTTGGATATAGAATAGTCCTATTCAGGGTATTAGTTCGGTGAGAATTCACGTAGTAGTCAGTAGAGGCGAAGTTTGTGCTAATTGGCTAAAGGCAAACCAATCGGAAACGGTCTTAATTCGGATGTCTTTCGCAAAACCAATGTATTTCATTTTGAAAATGTGACTTGTGTGATATCTTATGACGAATTTCGAAAAAATTAAGCACTAACTTAATGTCCGTTGTATCAGGTTGTAACAGAAGTTCTGTCCACTTTTAGAGTTATGTGTTTAGGGCACCATTACTTCAATTCAGCTTGTTAATGTCGTATGCTTATCTATGGTAATTAATAAATGATTATTTCTTCTTTCAGATTGTGTAATAATTATCTTTATTAAAAACTATTCCTAGCCCCAAGGTACACTCCAAATAAAGAGCATATCAGGCATATTTAACTGTTTGAATTTCATAAAGGAAATACGGCAAGCTCTCTTTGGGGAAAAACACCCAAAGACGCTTATGGAAATGATGTGTTGTGAATGAAAGGACCTGCAGAAGGCGGTTTTCTGCAGATGGTTTCAAAAAGGATGACTTCAGCCTGAAAGACGAGAGACGAACCGAGTACACGATGCTCATAAAAACTCGATTCTGAGCAATTGGGAGTTGTCATTGATGGAAGTGGAATCTGCACTACTAGAGAACTGAGCGCAACCTTTAGCGCAAGTCGCCATAGGGAGCTGTGTACAGGGAGGTGAAAAGACTTGTCTGGGAAAGTCTCAAATGCTGGAAAATTGCCTCCCTCATCCCCACACGATTTTTCAGAAATGAACAGGCAACAGCGTGTGACCTGTTGTGTTTCATCGCGTTCTCGTGAACTGAACTTCAGGCACCTTTTTTAGACCGAATCATAACTGACAGAGACGAGAAGTGGTGGATCCTTTACAACAATGTTAAGGGCAAAAGACAGTCGTGGTTGAGTCGTGGTTCAAAGCCACTTCCACAACCCAGACAAATCGGGACTGCACCCGAAAAATTTCTTTTGTGTGTGTGGTGGGATTGGATGGTGGGTGGGATTTGTTTATTATGAACTAACAGGTGGCAATCAAACAGTGACATTTGAGGTTTACTGTCAGCAGCTAATTCGTCTAAAGGCAATTAACAGGAGGAAAAGCGGCCTTCTTTGATGAATCGAAAAGGAGTGATTCTGCACCATGACANAGACGAGAAGTGGTGGATCCTTTACAACAATGTTAAGGGCAAAAGACAGTCGTGGTTGAGTCGTGGTTCAAAGCCACTTCCACAACCCAGACAAATCGGGACTGCACCCGAAAAATTTCTTTTGTGTGTGTGGTGGGATTGGATGGTGGGTGGGATTTGTTTATTATGAACTAACAGGTGGCAATCAAACAGTGACATTTGAGGTTTACTGTCAGCAGCTAATTCGTCTAAAGGCAATTAACAGGAGGAAAAGCGGCCTTCTTTGATGAATCGAAAAGGAGTGATTCTGCACCATGACAATGCTAGATCCCACACTTCAGGAGCAGTAAAAAATCTGGTTGAAGAGTTGGAGAGACTGGGAAGTCAGGCATCACCCACCATATTCTCCCGATCTTTACTTGCACCAACCGATTTTCATCTTTTCAGGAGCTTACAGAATCGTTGAATGGGACAAAGGCTGACCTGAAGAGAGGAGGTCGTAATGAAGAAGCTAGTTTCTCGGTTTGAGTCCAAACTGGGTGAATTCTATGAAGAAGGAATGGGAAAGCTTATGGCAAGATGCTAAGATGTAATTAATAAAAATGGTGACTAAGTTGAACACTAAATAAATGTTGTTTGGCAAAATTTTCACTTAAATTCAAATGAAAAAAAATTGGACAGGACTTCTGTCACAACATGATACAGAACATGCAATAGTTCATTGTGACAACAAAGACCAGTCGATTTCATAAAAGGGCATCAAATGCGAATCACTTGAGTAATTGGTCTCTTGGAATCTATCAAGTTCTAATCCATGTTTTTGATCGCCCTGTTTTTCTTTTAAGACAATTGCCTAATCAGTAGGCGTCATTAGAAGCATCATTTAAAGCTCGTTGTTAAAATCCGATTAAACAATGGCTTACGAATTCTACAGCTCTGGGGAAGAATGAAGTGAAGACTGACAATTCTACACTAGAAAATGTGTGTAAAATCAGTGTCAATTTACCCTCACTGCCCTTAAAAGTATACTTTTGGGTACATGAAGACCTTGACATTATTTATCATTTTTCTGGGCAGAAAACATTTTAGTTTTGTCAATAGATTAGTAGAATAGAGAAATTAGTTTGTAAAGCATTCTCGAGAAACATTTACTATAAGTAAAGCGAAGTTAGAGATAATCTATGATTAATGTGAAGAATGATTTGCGATCTTGCAAATCCTGACTAATCCTAAAATCCCCTTAACGAGACTGTTCATTCACCAATACGGTTGAGCTCTGTAATGACATCGCGTTGATGTCTTTATGTCTTTATGACGCAAGTCTATCTGTCATGTCCAAACGCGTTTGTTGATTCCCCCCTATTTATAATCGTCTCGTTTCATTAAAAGTACGTCTACCTAAATGAGTCATAAACTGTCTTTTCATTTCCACATGCGCAGTCGCACGCTTGTCATTCACTGGCTCCTACGCTTCCCCTTATCCCCTCTACACCTCAGCTCTCCCTTACTCACTCGAATCCTCAATGTGGTTTGATTAATACATTTTGGCCTAGTTAACTCTTAGTGTTCTGCTCTAATACCGTGGTCAGTCCATACAATGTGGTACAAACTCATGAGTCTTTGCAGAGAAGAGATTGTGGAAAACTCAGTTCCCTCCTATAAATAGCTGATACGGACAAGTCTTTTATAGGACTCTTATTAACTTCTGCAACGTATTAAAACAAGAACAGTTTGTTAAACCATATTGAAAATTCACTGAGGCCCAATATAATGATATAATATTTTCTAGGTAAACACTTAACAAACAACAGTTTTATAATAAGACACATTATTTAGGACAATGATAATAAATAGTACCAGAATGTGCTGAATTACCGAATAACATGTAAGAACTCATGAATGGTGATTGTATAGGTACCTATCACTTTTTGATGGAGCCTTTTATAAGAAAGGAGAATCATTTCAAAGATGAGAAACCACTATCGCACGAATACTGCAAGCGAATGATTGGATAGCACATAGTTGAGTGAGTCGATGCTGGTTGGAATTTAACTAATGAGATAATTTACCACAGCTAACTTAATAATGCTTTCATATTGATTGAGAAAGCCAGGGGTGAGCCAGGATGAGGATATTGCAATATTGTTCTGCTGACGCTTGCAAATTCTGTGACCGTCGCATACAAATTTTATTCTTAATTTGACAATATTAGGTAGAAAATGTTATCAGACAGATTTTTCTATTAATTCGTAATTTTTAGTACTATGCCGAATTTCTTATGAAATTATGTTCCAGGTTAATAGGGCGTCATATTTTGTATCGAAGGTGGTACTACGAATTGTTTATATTTACTTTACACGCATAGCTGCAACTAATTTAAAAGGTACTTTTAAAAAGCAATTTGGCTTTGTCTTTAGACCATCAGATATTATTAAAACATGTATCCAATGAGAGAAACGAATACCCTAAATCCGAGTATTAAGAAGTCGTTTTTGTTAACTTCGGGGTATTTCTTTTCTGACTGATGTAAATAATACAGTAATGCCACCCTTGAAACTCCACCCTGATTGACCGAGTTGTCATCGAGTTTCCGGGGTTTCAAATTTGAACTCGTCTAAGAAAATGATTGCGACATATCACTTTTGAATTCTTCTAATACATTTTCGTGACTTTTCACATTCTTAGATTTGATGAATATATAAATACTTGATCCAAATATTGTGCTCGATAAATTGTGATAATCATATATCGAAAAAAATTTCAATCTGTAACTTATGCCTGGGCATAATGACTAACGCAAAATCAAGCGATCTAGTGCTTTGATGCTTCTAAGAGTTTTGAAAATCATATGTATATGAGGTGAATTACTATTGCACATGCGTCACAGCAAGTTGACGTAAAAAAGGAGGGAAAGGCCTTCACTGTCACATATACAAAAGACGCTAACTGATAAATACTAATTGTGACAAAACAGAATGTAGTCTAATGTTAATTCGATTCGGATGCCACATCCTTCAAATTGCCGCATTTGTCGTATAAAAAAACAGCATAAATTCTAACTTAAAATAAACAGGAACTTTCTACACAGAAGGCTTTGTGATAGAAGGGATTAGAATGGTAAATGGATGTGTAACTTATGGAGTGTATCTAACCTCATGCTTTTACTATCCCTTTCCACTTCTGAAAATAAATTAATAGTTACAATGGTTATAATCCTACTTAAGGTGACACAAATTGTCTGATCGCCATGTAGTGTAAGCCCTCAAGCATGTTGATAAAGTAGTAAGAGTGCCAGCACACAGGCTAGCACGTGAAGAGTGGACCAGTAAAGAAGCGAAACATAGGAGGTCAGTGTGGCCTTTAACAGCTACCACTTTTAGATCCATCCTTTTTACAAAACCCAAAATAGCCAAGCAATATTAACATTTTTTCAATAACAAGTTATTACAGGGTTGATCTTACCAGGTTTGAAGAACATATCAGGTGACTATCAGATAATACCATCCATCCAGTTTTGATGCGGTATTCAACACAACTAAGTTCCACAAGAATCAATCATTACAAATCTTCAGACCATGAAAGATAAAAAAGGTAGTCAATTAAGATATTCACTCCTGACCATCAGTAGTACTCAATAATCTAATCCCTTTAAAAGATCAAATGCTGGAAGCAACCACTGCCCTATATTTTTATTGAACCGTGTTCCAGCTTTTAACGAGCATATGAAGTGTTTGTAATTTAGCATCAAGTTAAAGATAATATTAGTTGATAATCCTTAGCTCATGTATCTACATATTTCATACTTCAAGTAATGTTATATTAATAGCAAGAGGATAGAGAAACGAAATTATTCCATTTATAAACGATTTCACAAATTTTCGATAGTACATGAAGAATGATAAATTTATTTGGGAAATTATATGCAGCATGAAAAGCGACGTCAGATTACGTTAGCATATTATTGTTGTAGTATAGTCATGAATTATACTCTAGCCCTATCTCGAAAATTACTATTAGTGCTCTAGAAAAGTCTTTACAACTTACGATTTGAATCGGCGAAGTTTGAATAAAATCTAACATTGAAATACATGTAGTAACTCATGAATCTTTATCACTACGCTGTTAGTGTTTCCTTGAAAAAAACAGCTCGAGGGAGAAATTATGATAGATATATACTTGGAATAATAATTTCCAAAGGGCAGGATTGATCGAACGCTAAAATGTTTATTAGTTGTTACCAAATTTGCTAATCACTTCTTACCCAGTATCGTGTACGCATTCTACCTTAAAATATTCAAAAGTGTGCAACGGTAAATAATAAATAGTGTACTAATCGTATTCACATTGTAAAAGGATAGACTTTTCGTGTTGTTATAATGCTAGCAAGTCAGGTTTCTGCTCATTAGACATCGCTAGGCTACAGTTGATTCAAACTCAAAGAGAGAGATAAGACAGTGTAGTTACTCCAAGATATTTCATTAGATCAACGGTGACTATTTATATGATGACAGGTCATCTTCATATTATTGAGTCTCTCTTGCATAGCTCATACGATACGGGGAACATCCTCGATTTTGGAGTGAAAAATGCAAACGACTTCTCCATCTTCATAACATGCGGGTGTGGAGTTACGATAGTTTATATTTTACTTTCAATGCGTTTTGAGATCGAGCTGTCATTTTTTTGAAAAAACAAATAACTATTTAAAGTGACTGAAGCCCTACTTGGATCTACTATGCTTCTTGGATGGACGGATCTTATATAGGTTGTTGGTAGGATGGAGTTATTTGTTACCACTATGCACTTAAAACATTACAAAAATTACTCTGAACGTAATCATTTAAGAACTTAATCCAAGTCGCTAATTGACAAAGGAAATTTGCTGAAAAAACTTGAGATATGTGTTTATATTAAAATTATTAAGAGATGTTTCATTATAAATCCCAAGCTCATTTAAGAAAATGTTTTTCAACGTTCATCTTGGGTAGGGGTGTGACATCATTGATCCTTCCTGGTGAAAAACTCGATTCCTGCCAGCCCATCTATTAGCCAAACTTAACCAGTATAGGTGGCCATTCCTCTCACTATGTATACACTGGACCCGCGACCTCTGACTTGGCAGACGAACACGTTAGACACTGCAGTATCAGCGCACTAAAATACGTTAAGATTATCATTTAACAAGAAAATTAATCGGATATTGAATAAATAAAATAGATTATTAATTAGAATTCAAGTCTCTAAGATGTATGTAAGATAGAAATGGGGACAATGAGAAATTTAAGCGTTCGAATGTGAGAGCAAATGACCATCTGTTCAATTAACCCATGGATATAAAGATATGTACACTTCGGAATACTAATTTTCCATTCTTTCACACTCTGCGTCCACGTTAGTCTCCTTGCTGGCACTCTGATTAATAGGTCTGCTCGGTCTCGCAAACACCTTGTGCACCAACTGACTCATACCTAATTGTCATAAAACAAAGACCGGACATCTTCTCTGGGGAAACTTTATTTAGCCATTTACGCACAATTCCGTTGTCACGGTCATAGTTTATACGTCTAACCCACCTTCCTCTACCACTACCTCCCCTCTGCAGGATGACCGTCTATGCATTCCCATAATTACTCTTTATTCGCATCCTCTATTAAAATATTTCGGTTTTTCGTCCACGAAGCCACAGTGATATTTTTATGTTGCCATGACATGTCTGTTATATCTAGACAAGTTTATCGATTCTTATTTTTCCTATAACTGTCCCTTTTCATTTGGAAGTACACTGCACTCATACTTCACGCGCGTCCTTGCTCAAGTGGCTCATATAAACTATCCTCGTAGACACACGTTTGGCGTGCACCTGCTCCTACGCTACCCACTCATCGCCCATGTTCTTTATCTCCCTTACGCGCTTGAATTCTCATTGTGACTTGATCAATACGTTTTGACCAAAAGAGCTCCTGAACGTTAGTTGCTATCTTAACCCCAACACCTCTCTCCTTCCTTTGTGATCTGCCAATACACAATTGGTCCGCCTCAATTCTCGCTCTTCTTATTCGGGAAAGGTTGCTGCCTGCTGTCAGGCTTTAAGATCATTAGATTTCAAAAGAGGTATTCAGATTATAAAGGTAGCTCTACTTGAGAAAATGCTATTTTAAGGTCATCTACTAGTTTCTATCCTCTGTAATTTTTATGTGGATTTGAAGAAGAGAATTTCCATGAATTGTCTCTTGGTTATTATATAAATTAGTTTAAAATCTCCATATTTTCTTTTTAAATAATTGATCTTTAAAACTTCGATCAAAGATATTAACATTTAATTAGCAATGTTTGAGAAATTGTACTTCAGTTATGAGTAAATAAGACAAGGTCGAGACTTTTGTTATTCATTCCCTTCACACATTTAAGTAAATTTCAACTTTATATATTCGTTTTATTATTTTTCCTTTTTTAATTAGCACCTTAACTTGTATTCTAGCATACTCGAAAGTCGAGACTTTGTCTCAAACCTGACTGTGAGTAATTTGTTTAAACTTCTGCCATATCTCTAAAATCTTTTTTCTTTATAATTATGTCATTATGTGTCCTTAAATATAAGTTCATAATAATATTGGTATGTTTAATTAAATTCATGGGTAATACGTCACTACTAGTGAAGCTTTAGCGGCAATATTCCAAAATGCAATATTTGAGCTTACGATCAATTCGATCTCCGCTGTAATTCAAAATACTACAAAGTTGTTGAATATTTTGACCTGTTCGAAATTCACTGTAGAAGCGTTGGGGAGCAGAATCAAATCCAGTCTGAAGTGTAGTTTAATCAAAGATTAGCGCCATAACGTTTCTAAAATCATCAGTATCTCTCACATCTGAAAAGTTTAAACAACTATTTTTGACATATTTCATTTCCGATGCTCATGAACTGCAGCGTAAACCAAACTTGTCTGTTTATCAATTCAATCCTGAATTGAGGCGTCGAACAAGTAAATGCAATTTCGGTTCTGAACTGGAAATTCAATTTTGTGACGCACTGGTTTCTGGTATAAATAATGCAGAACCACATATCCGGTTTGTTCGAATGAGGTAAGAGGCTCTTTTAATATTTAAGGAAATTTCTTATCGTATTTCTGAACTTAAATCTGACTCAAACTGTACTTATATTCATACATGATCCTCATAAGATGATTAATAGGATATCTCCGGTTATTTTAAAAGTTGTAACATCAAGTTCAGTGGCTATAATAGCACTTAACGAAACACAACAGCTAGGTATGTAGCTATTGATATAATCAAGGCTATCCACATAGCCACTGTTGCTCAGATTCCGAATGATAGGGGAGGTTGACTGACGATCAGGTTAGTCAGTGGTACAGTATTGAGGAGCATAGAATAATAGGACTCTAAACATCTATTCCCCTAGGAGGGAATTCTGTTGGGAGAATTTTATAAATTCTTCATTACAAAACAGACAGAGAGAGCGTCTGGATTACTATTTATTTAAAAGAGAGCACATTGCCTTAATTAGTAAAATGAAAGGTGTAGAGGGTGAAAAGGTTACTCCTGAAGAGAATCACAAGATACCGGAATTAAAAAATATGCCGATCATGAAGCCAAGTTCTCACCGAAATCAAATCAAGTGAAGTCAAAAAGAAGAATTACATGTGATGATTTAGAGATAACTTACAATTCGCGGTGGTACTGATCTCTTCAGATGATGGGTTTTGGATCTCCATCAGATCTTTCGTTGCCAATAACAGAGTATCCTCCTGAGGAAGTTGGATAGAATATTTTCTGTGAATCTTGAACTAAGCTTACAGATTTCATCTCTTGTACACTGGTTTATGGATTGTGAAAACAAGCAGAGAATGACGAAATAATTAACCTAATATTCCAATTAATTTAGTTGGAGATTAGATTCTTCCACATTGGTTAAAGCTCGTAGATAGATGTATACACGAAAGGACAAGTCTAGATTTAACACGTGAAATCCAATAGTTCACCCATCTCTAGACTGTTCAGTTTTTCTCTCGAAAGTATCGCTTTTCAAGCAGGATTCTTCAAGCCCAGTTATTTGTATCAACACTCGAACAAGGTCAATAGTTCTCATTAGACCCACAGTGTATCTGACGAGTTTGAATGAATGTTTAATTAATTATTGTTCGGTCATTTAAATGTTATGAAGTTTGTTTTTAAAACGCCTAACTGACCAAAGAGTTTAATTATTAGTACAAAGGTGGCAGAAATAATGCCCAATCCCTTTGTGCTTCTGTGGCGCAGAGGTAAATGTGCTTGTCTGCGTAGTCAGATGTCACGCGTTCGACGTCTATCGGTGTACATTCTGTGAGTGGAATGACTAATAGCCTGATTAAATTTGTCTGGTAAAGGGAATGGTAGAATTTGAATTCCTTGTTAAGGAGGCTCCAAAGTGTTACTCTTCTGCCTAAGATGGGTGTTAGAAAACGCTTTCTTATATGAGCTTAGAAACTATTTACCATTCAATTTATCTCGGTGACGCAGAGGCCTATGTTCCAAATCATACATCACGAGATCGATGCGCATTGGTGAATATCCACCGATGTGAAAAGCCAAAGTTAAATGTGGTCAACAAGCATTTTGACAGATTGTGTCACATCCTCCCTTAAAGAGTTTGGGAGATTTAACAGACATTAAAATGATTTACGTACGAGAATTTCAGTTAGGTCTGATATACTTAGCCTAATTTCGCCTGGAAGGTGGTTTTATTCAGTGCATGAAATGCGTATACTTGAGTTTTAAGAGTGAATGAATATTGTGAATAAATAAAGTGAATATATATTTAAAATAACTGCACGGTGATTGGTATTGGGATCTTTAAGGAAATAAAAGTTTGACCTCTTACCCAATATTATAAAGATCACCAAAACAAATGAATGGTCTTTTAACTCAATTAAATAACTCACAAATAGACTTAAAAATAGATTAACTAAAAAATTCTAAATCAGTCAATCGTTTTAGGTGTTAGCTTTATCATATTCTTATTTGATGATTTTATTAGTCAATCATTTTGTTTCAGCCACTGCTTACTGACACGAAATCTGCTGCAAACTACGTTCTCTTTGAGAAAGGTTATTAGGAGATATCTCAGAGTCTCGTTTATTATGAACTCTTTTATTATGAAAGAGTACTTGCATTAAGTACTCTTTAAGCACTTTTGGAGAACAAGTTTGCAGCAAGATCATTTGAATTCAGAGAGAAGATCCCTGAAGGATCACATAAAATGTATAACTGATTATCGAGGTTGAAACAAGTATGTCTACTGAGGTCTTAGGTTATTTATGGTAGTAGTTCAGGACTAGATCTAAGTGGTATGAGTTATCATCCTATTTTGGTGATTTCGACATCACTTTTAGGATTATTCAAACTTTTCGTAAATATGTGAACTGTTTTGATCACTGTCTATTTAATTTTTTGACGAATTCTCATTTACAAGATTAGCGTTCACTTCAAATTTACTATAAAAGCCGAACGTATGAATTTCATGCGCCTTTCAAATTTCGCCAGGGGTTAGTCGTCTTGAGTGTAGTGGTCCGATAAAGCTTCTTATTACATTAAATACTGATTCGTTGAATTTCCTCTAGGTCTCTTTTGAAGAGATTGACAGTAAATCTGTTCTTCTTCAAACTCTTACGAGAAGCTTCCAATTATGTCAGTAATTACTATATCATTTTTGACTTGAACACCGAAACCGGGAAACCGCTATATGAGAATAAAGTTTTTGATAAATTGGTGCCTACATCTGATCCCGTCACTTCTGAAAGTAAGTGAAATTCAAATTCGTTTATTAGTGTTAACTGTCTTCAGTGTTTAAATCTAATGCTTTGCATTTACAGATGAACCTCTAGAACAGATTCATATTCTTTCTGCTCGATCATAGTGCGCAGTCCAACCACCTGAAATTTGAAAAACTCAAGGGTGAGTGGAGTTTGTGTATTAGATATTTCTTATTGATTATATTGAGTTTGTTAACTTCATCGCTAAAAGGAAGATGCTTAATTGCCCCGTGAATGCCAGCTTAAAATATTATTATGCGAGTTCTGATCAAGTTTAACTTAGTTTGATTAATATCGTAACTACCAATTTAATATTACTTCTTTTATATAGATTATTATTCTCGGTGGTAAACCATAAAAATATTACAATCTGACTCATGGACTGGTATCTTAACTCGCGAACTAGCAAAATTGCCCAGTGGGAAATGAGGGAGAGGAGTGGGAGTGGAATAAGAGCTTTCTGTTAAATTATTAGTAACGCACAGAAATAAGAACTCTATTACTCCGTTTATTGGCCATCAGCGTCAAAAAAGATTACATATCTTGACCTTCAGTACTGATGACTCTTTGCCAAAGATGTTCCGCCAAAGAGTAGATAGATCTGCCTAGCAGATAGATACTTAAAAAAGGGATAGAAGTCATGTGAAATCATACCGTTCACATTTTTTATATGAAGAATGTTATAATCGTCGTCACAGTAGATGATCTAATAATTGCGGAGATGGGATGAAGTAGGATTTACATGATTCCCTGGCATTCCCAGCTAAACTGAACAGTTTATCTTACTATCTATGTAGGGATGTATTTGGGAAAACATATTTTGTAATCATTAATATCGAAACTGTTTTTTTATATTTGTAGCGTATCCAACATCAATAGGCCGTTTTGCTGCAGTTACCTAAACCTTCTCACCAGTCCAGATAGCGGCTGCCGGAATCTTCTATTATAATTTTTTCTTCCAAAATTACCTAGACTGTTCCCAAAGCAGCGAGAACATGAAGGGGGTGGAGTTACAAGGATTTATTGCTCCGCATCGATAAGAATTTTATGTGTGAACAGAGCTCCGTATAAGATGAATCAGTAAGAATTTTTTAGCGAACAGACCTCCTTACGAGGTGTTGTCCACGGGCTTGGTTCTGCTGGGATAGTGACTGCTGATAGCCTGGAGGCCTCTGCAGGCAAACGCCACATAAAAGCCTATGCCCAGAAGTGCCCCATATTGAGGACGATACTACTAATCTACTATAGCTGTATCGGTAACTTCTCAATTTGCTATCGACGTTCCCATCTACTTGTGGCTATTTGATATCGAGGAGACTCATATGCACTTTTCAGAGTTGAGTAAGTTGGAAAGTAAAAAAGAATTCAATATTTCCTGCAAGTTTGGAGCTCCTATTACCTTAACTTTGTTCCTTACCCTTCTAGATTCTACAAGCTCTCTGTCATTTAGGCACATCAGTTAACTAGCGATACAAACTTCGATTACCTAGAAATTTTGAAAACTCAAAAGTGATGATTTTAATGCTGGAGCGGCGTAGAATATGGGCCAGCAGACAGATATGATTCTACTCTAAAGGTTCATCTGTAGAAACAAACAAATAAGCAAATGTGAATTTCACTTAACATCTGAAGTGGACGCTCACTCGTCAAGGGCTCAACTCTTTCGCCTCGTATCCTAACACAATGGTTTCCTATTTTTCGTTTTCAAGTTGTAATAGTATACATCGGCACGGTTGTATAAGGGCAAGTGTTTGATGAAGAACAGACTAACTATCCACCACTCCAAAAGAGGCCAAGAGGAAAATAAAATAGGACAATGACATCATCGATCCTGCAACATTAGTAATAGCATGTCTTCCATGGGAAGAGGAATACGTACCACTCGGGCCCAATGTAAGACAAGTGTAAACTTGTGTGGAGTGAATATATTCTGAAGTCACTCTTATTATTATACCTCTTTTGTTGTCGATAACTACATTCTAACCAACAATTGTTACTTAGATAAACGGTCAATTTGACTAATACCGAAATGAATATTCCCCATTATGTTGAGGGCATTGATATTACTTTCTCTGCCAATGGAGTCGCTGAGAAGAATCCGTCTCAATCTCTCTAATATCCAACTTTTTTCTCCTTACTTATATTCTTTCGTATATTTATCACTCACTTCCTTTTTACTTAATGGATGGATCCGTTAAAGAATTTTTATCAAAAGATTGATTCATTCAAATCTCTTGATGGAAAGTCATTCAGTAGTACTATTATTCTATTCCTTCCAATCCTAAATCACTTATTATAACATTGATGGAGTATTTTTTCCGGACTTCTTAATTGTGACTTACAATAATCACTCCTTTCCCCGCCGATGGGGTGAATAAAATCAAACTTCTTTCTAAATTTCTATTTCTCTCTCCTTATGTTTCGGGGTTGGATATTTGGAGCATATTAGTGGATGAAATCATTTAGGTAATGGCGGGTTTCAAGGGAGATGAAAGACTGGTGTCAAAAAGATGAAGTACCTAGCTTATCTACGTTATAAGTAGGGTGCATTAAAGTCATAAATGAAAGTAAAAGAGGATAGAACATTTTAGCGAAATTATGAAGTGTAAATCTGGCCAACTTTGAATAAGTTTGGGAAATCACCGCAATGTATAAATCAATACATCAATTGTTATATGTGATCATTTCATGACTAGTCGTCGATGTCGTACTGTGCTAATTGGTTGGTGCAGATTTAGTGTTGTTATCTGCCTAAGGTGTTATTAATCTATTATATTGTTACTGAACACTGCGAAAAAATTGTAATTTATAATAAGGAGAAAATATCTATGCTTTTTGAAAAATAGTCCAGTAGGAGTTAATGAGTGGGAGCTCGAAAAAAGAGAGAGAAATCTTACGCTTCCCAAACCATATTTTTCTATTGGTTCTGTTTAAATTAATGTTTGCATTATCTTCCTTACAGATTGCAGCAAAAATCTAGCCATAATCTTGCACCAACCGAAAAAAGTGCTATAAGACCTGTCACTCCACAAGATCTTATCGGCCCTTCTATCGGAGCTCCTGTGATGACTCAGATGATCGTCCGTAACTCAAAGTCTCTCCTTTCCCTCTCATTTTAACCCATTAATCGCCATGTCTTTACCCCTTCCTTCTCAGCCGGATTCTTGTATTTCAACTACTTACCATCTCTATTTTCATTAATCCTGTTGCAATCTTCCCTCTAATCGGACACCAATGTTCAATTGTTTCCACCACACATCTACTCGACTCCACTCCTGCACGTCCACCCCAACAGTCAGGTCTTCAGACCAGCTCCTCTATATTTGCACTTCCTCCCACTTTTCACTATCTTTCTACATATCTCTCCCTCCATCTCTCTGATAAGTCTCACCATTTCCAAATCCTTTGCCTTCCTTCTTACTCTTTATAGCCTTATATTTGGTGACCCCAGACACCAGCCCCTTACACACAGTTTAGAGTAACATTAGAACATGACACAGTTACAACGCATTTAATGAAACACTGGATTAAGTAACACACAAAAAAAACTGATTAATACAGGATGGTAGGTAACATATGATAGAATTGTCCGTGCTAATCTCTACGATTGTACAGATGAATGCTGTCTTTGTATATGTGAGAACTTCAGCTGTAGGAATAAGACCGTTCTTATTTATGGAGAACAAATGATATCAACAGACCAATGAGTAAGCTGTGTAAATACAAACATAAGCAAGAAAAGGATAGAGCTTCATATAAAAGTAACGAATGACACACTGAAGATAAGAATTTTCACCATATGGGGAAATACCATATCGCCTGTGGGTCAACATGTGTGTTTACAAATCAATAAACACTATTATTATTAAAGACGGATTATTACTGACCATGACACTACGAAACCTTTTAAAATTTTATTCAGGGCAAAGCACCTGAATAATGGAAACGGCACACGAGTCCAATAGGATATGAAATTCTGGAGGCGTCAAGGCAAAGTGGGCAATGGCGTCAGGAGTCTTACGAGGCTAGGGAAATACTTTATTTGAGTTCCGTAACATTGAGTTGTACTTTTTCTCATAAGGGAAGAAGTCACTTTAAGACCTTCTGATTTTCAATCCCCTTTATTTGATTTGATTAAATCCAAAATATTCAGATTTTGGTGAAAGGTCGATTTGGTTCCGCGGTTGATCCTGCTACCACGATCTATTTACATCATAGACCAGGTAAATGAAATAGGTTATATTTTAACTTAGCAGGACTCAATAAGCATTGTTCACTCGATATGAAAAATTATACGTTAGTTTATATGCAGAAGAAGACATCTTTTATACGGAAGAATTTCGAAGAAGGGTTGAAAATGATAACTACAATTTAGATGAATACAATTACTCTTAATTTAATAATCCGCTGATCAAGTTTTTCTTCGTAAATTTACATCAAGCTAATTTTGTCTCATCTAGAACCATACTGAAAAATGGTATGATGATAAAAACTACAATCAACAAAACTACAATTTAATAAACTATCATAATGACAGTGAAAAGAAGGACTAATAGAAAATAGACCCTAAAGAAGGCAAGAAATAGCTAATCCAAATGTTTGATGAGAGAACATGATTATTTGAAATAAAAATGCAACCGGATTCACAGTTCATGGTAAAAATATCTAAGAGATAGAGCCTGAAAGTAATTTTAAATTAAATTCTTATTTAAATTTTTCAAATTTCTTAAATTTTATTTTATATTATTTATGTAATACGTTTTGAAACTATTCTCGAGGTCGCCGCTGAATGCGCTAGAGTCAAACATTTCTGTGTTGCCAATTAGCTTTGAAAGTGGGATATACGGTGGCAAAATGGAGGAATCTGATCCAATACTGGATGTATTGCACAACACCTTCCATCACGATAAATTTAAAAGTAAATTACAAGAAAATGCGATACGTTGCATCGTCAAGGGTTCTCACAATGCATTTATTTCAATGCCAACGGGATCTGGTAAAAGCTTGTGTTATCAACTTCCCGCAGTCATCCAAGATGGTCTTTCCATCATAATTTCTCCCCTCATCGCCCTTATATCAGACCAAGTGTCGCAATTAACAAAGTTGAAGATTCCAGCTGCCACACTGAATTCAAAGCAGTCACAGAAAGACAGGAATGATATAATCAAAAGATTATTACGATCTCCAGGTTCTATGGAAGATTTCGCTCTTCCTAAAATTAAACTACTATATATCACCCCAGAACAGTTTGAGACTGATGGATTTCGCACAATTGCTATGAAGCTAACTGACTCAAATTCACTCAGATACTTCTTTATCGATGAAGCTCATTGTGTCTCAGAATGGGGTCACGATTTTCGACCTGCTTATCTCAAACTAGGTAAATTACGGACTTCTCTGTTTCCTACTGTGCCTTGTGTTGCTTTGACAGCAACTGCAAACTCCCGAGTCAAAGCAGATATCATATCTTCCCTTAAATTGGATCCCGAAACGTCTCGAGCTGCCGGTTTATCGATTACCAGATTCAAGGAGTTTGTTACCGGTGTCTTTCGTTCGAACTTGTACTATGATGTTGTATTCAGTGATTTAGTAGAGGCCCCCTATGAGGATCTTGCCAAATTTATTCTCCAATGCTTACGTCGAGATGAATCTCGGGCGGCAATTCCTGTAGATTATTGCGATTTTGTAATGAATGTTTTGTAGAAGAATGTCAGTGGCATTGTCTACTGTCGAACTCGAGAAGATTGTGAGACAGTAGCTCATCAACTGTCGATTAGGAAAATTCCAACTAAGGCCTACCACGCTGGTCTAGGAAATGGTGATCGGAACAATGTTCAAGAAGAGTGGTTCAGAGGGGTCTTTCCCGTTGTTGCGGCTACTATTAGTTTCGGAATGGGAGTGGATAATCCTCATGTTCGGTAAATTTTTTTGTTCCTTTATTAGTTTTTATTTTAACATTCTGTTTTTCTTGTCATATATTTGTTTCTGCCGTAACAAACTCGCAGTGAATTAGCGTTTCTTCGACATTTGCATATCCATTATAAAGAGCGAGCCTAAGAAGATTTCAACATCTATCTTTCTTTTGCTTGAGGTTGTTTTATAATTGAAATGCTGTTAGGTTTTTGCATTCAATCTAATGGAATATTCTAAAATAGTCCGATTGTCTTTCTCAGTGCTTGAAGTGTTCGAAAATTTTACCTCTTACTCCGTTAACACGTGTATGTTTACTTAAAGTATTCATATAGTTTTGGATCTAGCTTTAATGCTAAATGCACTTATGCAGCATAGATGATTTGAGTTGTAATTTTCAACGTAGAGTTTAACCGGAGTTTCTATTATATTTATCATATGACTTGGTCTTTCATATTGTAATTCTGTTTTATCCTATGGTTTATTTTAAGAGTCGTTTGTGTGCATCAATATTACGGCTTTATAGCATTGGGGCATGTGGGGTGGTGAGTTCTCGAGTTTATTTTATATTTTCTACGTAATCTAGGCTATTTCCATTCTTTGTTGTCATCCATAATAGGACAAAATAAAACAATTTTTAAACATAGAGAAGTATCTAAACTTGAGGGAGACAGAAATTCAGCCAGCGTAACAAAGAGGTCATTATCTGAATTCTAGATGCTCTAATTTCTCTGCTTTTCATCTTAGGTTCCCAAGATAGTTCGTGTTCGTTGAACAGTGGACTGACCTAAGAGTTCAGTCTTGTCATTTTGATATAAATTTCTTTTCTGGTAGCCAATGCGAATTTAACCGATATTGAATCAGTTGTTGTAGTATTCTCATAACCTTTCACTAGAATTGATTGTTCATTGCCAGTTAGTGCAACAATTTCCAATGGCAACCATTCTTATTGTGTTCTTGAGTATGTTTTCATTCGGAGTCTTCTGTAATACTTTTTGGTGAAAAGGAGGCGATCTAATATAATAATAACTGAGGGAGTTTAAACTCGTGAAGTCCTGAAAATTTTATTGATCTTGGAGGGAAACGAACATGAAATGTGATCCCATCTCTTAATTAAATTAAGTATGCAGAAAATAACATCTTTTACTTCTAGACTTGAGAAAATAGGAAAAACTCTCTATTTGACTTGAATTTTGTTTCTCTTCAGTGGGATTTACAGTGGCATTTATGCCGTTGACGCCGTTCAGTGGTTCATGTATATCAAGTTTGGGACAATTTTAATTAATTATTTTTTTTAGATTTGGAAGTATTAATCCGTATAATTTATTAATTTAAGATATTAACCATTCTGATTCCTCATTTCTTCAGTTGTGTTGTTCATTGGACAATTCCAAAGAGTCTTGCAGCCTACTATCAGGAATCCGGTAGGGCAGGTCGAGATGGCATTCCCTCACATTGTCGCATTTATTACGCAAAGCAGGAACGTGACACAGTTGCCTTCCTTGTCGGTCAAGTGTCCGAAAAAGCTCAAACGCAAAAAAACAAAGAGCATCGTGAGAAGGGTGTACAGGATCTGACACTTATGATCAATTACGTGGAGTCAATGAAGTAAGTTCTGGAGTTATCCTTCAAGATATCTCCCTATCCTGTGTTGTTTACGTAATTCTAAAATTTTATTGAAGCAATAGGTCAAATCATTCGTATAGACAAAATATTTCCCCACCGAATGATTGAATAAATATAAAGCTTAAATGCATGCGTATATTCATCGTGCGCTGTCACTTATCTCCAATCACCAACCTGTTGATTGTGGAGAAGTGTATAGAAAATTAAGAGGTTGCATATTCGTTTCTGGACAAGAGATAGCGACTCAAACTTAAGGAAATGATCTAGTATCAGGTTGTAACAGAAGTTCTGTCCAATTTTTGAGCTATGTGTCTAGGGCGCCATTGCTTCAATTCAGCTTGTTAATGTCGTATGCTTATCTATGGTAATTAATAAATAATTATTTCTTCTTTCAGATTGTGTAATAATTATCTTTATTAAAAACGATTTCTAGCCCCAAGGTACACTCCAAATAAAGAGCATATCAGGCATATTTAACTGTTTGAATTTCATAAAGGAAATGCCGCAAGCTCTTTGGGAAAAAACACCCAAAGACGCTCATGGAACTGATGTGTTGTGAATGAAAGGACCTGCAGAAGGCGGTTTTCTGCAGGTGGTTTCAAAAAGGATGACTTCAGCCTGAAAGACGAGAGACGAACCGAGTACACGATGCTCATAAAAACTCGATTCTGAGCAATTGGGAGTTGTCATTGATGGAAGTGGAATCTGCACTACTAGAGAACTGAGCGCAACCTTTAGCGCAAGTCGCCATAGGGAGCTGTGTACAGGGAGGTGAAAAGACTTGTCTGGGAAAGTCTCAAATGCTGGAAAATTGCCTCCCTCATCCCCACACGATTTTTCAGAAATGAACAGGCAACAGCGTGTGACCTGTTGTGTTTCATCGCGTTCTCGTGAACTGAACTTCAGGCACCTTTTTTAGACCGAATCATAACTGAC
>CAADRB010000026.1:504350-547862 GCA_900708905.1 Hymenolepis diminuta | reverse complement strand
AGACGAGAAGTGGTGGATCCTTTACAACAATGTTAAGGGCAAAAGACAGTCGTGGTTGAGTCGTGGTTCAAAGCCACTTCCACAACCCAGACAAATCGGGACTGCACCCGAAAAATTTCTTTTGTGTGTGTGGTGGGATTGGATGGTGGGTGGGATTTGTTTATTATGAACTAACAGGTGGCAATCAAACAGTGACATTTGAGGTTTACTGTCAGCAGCTAATTCGTCTAAAGGCAATTAACAGGAGGAAAAGCGGCCTTCTTTGATGAATCGAAAAGGAGTGATTCTGCACCATGACAATGCTAGATCCCACACTTCAGGAGCAGTAAAAAATCTGGTTGAAGAGTTGGAGAGACTGGGAAGTCAGGCATCACCCACCATATTCTCCCGATCTTTACTTGCACCAACCGATTTTCATCTTTTCAGGAGCTTACAGAATCGTTGAATGGGACAAAGGCTGACCTGAAGAGAGGAGGTCGTAATGAAGAAGCTAGTTTCTCGGTTTGAGTCCAAACTGGGTGAATTCTATGAAGAAGGAATGGGAAAGCTTATGGCAAGATGGGAAGATGTAATTAATAAAAATGGTGACTAAGTTGAACACTAAATGAATGAATATTTGTCAAAATTTTCACTTAAATACAAATTAAAAATGGATAGAACTTCTATTACAAGCTGATACTAACAAGAAGCATATTTACTGCAGATTCCCAAATTGCTTTGCGAGTAATAAAAAGACTGACAAAAGGAGGAGCCAATAAGATTGGGGAAATTAGAAGTTACTCTGTCTTCAGATAGATAAGGGGGTGGTTTGTATACGTCTAAACACACACCTCCATCTGAACTGCTCACGGCGATTTGAATCATTTCATTACGCTGTCTAATTAAAGAAACTGTGCGAATTTAAGGGCAAAGACGTGCTGGTACAAGTGTTTGTTCGGTATCGGTGGTCGATCGATGTCTTAATGTATCGCTGTAATAAAAGCAATAATTAAACCTTTTTTTCTATATAGGTGTCGACATGCTCAGTTTGCGACTTATTTTGGTGATGATCCACCACAATGTGTTGATCGGTGTGATGTTTGTGCAACGCCTACCAAAGTCACGCAACAACTTGCTGGTTATAAGCGTTTAATATATGGTGCGTATTTTCAACATGTTTATTTTTATTTGCTCTGTCGGTTGTCACTAAATCAAAATGTGAGTTAATGAGAGAGATAACATAGGTTCATATCTGACATGTGGAATTTCAGTAAATACAGTGGCCGTCCGATTATAAGGATATCGGATTACTGGTCTATCTTCAACGTTGTTGTCATGTATTCAAAATAGAGCTGGCTCATGTGGTTCTAGGTCTAATTTGACCCAATGAAATAAGAAACAATGTTATGGGTTTCTCCAACAATGCACCGATGTCGCAGTGGTCAACATACACATTTGACAAGTCAGAAGTCACGAGCTTAATGCTCATCGATGACCGAAAACCAGTGAAGTGGATGGTCAACCGCATTCGTCAATTCCGATCATTAAGAAGGGTGGTAGTGTGTGTTTCTCATTAGAGCAGCTCTGAGATACCTTCACTTTATCCCAATTCAAGTGTAGTTGTCAAATCCTCTGTTGGCCTTGAGTATTTGTGCCTTAATTACAGAGACTTCAAGAAGCCATTTTACTCCCCAAGTTAAAATTTGAGATTTACATTTTCCCAATAGGCTTGAGTTCTTGGTCTGAGTTTTGGTTTGTATTTCTAACTAGTGTTGGTTACCTACTATTATGACATTATTCTGAAAGTCAGATGACCCTTGTGGGAGAATAGAAAACAAATATTTATTTCGTTCTATAAATATGCACTTTGCTGTTAATAGTTAGCTTGTTCTTATTTAACTTATGAGTGATTGTTGTTATAATAGTCCAATCAAATTTATGTGACGTCAGCTTTTGAAATAAAAATATTAGGGAGTGGTTGCAGTGTTTAAAATTGAATGAGGTCTCGTTCAAAAGACTGATGGTATTCAATGCCATTTTTTAAATTTAGAAATGAATAGTTGGGGGAATCGTGTCTGCATTTAATGTTATTTTAGATTTTACTGTAGTTCCTCTTTTAGCTAAAATATATAAACTTTGTTACTGGAGTTGAAATAGTGCAGATTTTTGGCGAACCTGTTAGTCTCTATAGTCTTTCACCCAGTTGATTACGGTCTGCCCAAGTTCGCTTGCAATTTTTCTAGCTTCAGAAGTAGAAGTAGCTCATTCCTCAGAAGAAATGAGGAAAATCCGATTAAACAATTGGCCGATATTCCATCAAAATCAGACAAAAAGGTCGGATAGAATTGAACACAACTGAAACTTAAGAGTTTTTTGGGACCGAAAGTATGAATCACGTCGACCAAATTCAAAAGGTCCATGCGGAACAGATGTCCATTTTGAAAGATCAACTATGCAAAGCTCTTTGCTGCTGATGGGAGCACTAACAGATGCATGACAAGCAATCACTTAGAAAAATTTTAGCCAACGAAACGCTGCTTTATGACCTTTGAGAGCATGGTTTGTGAGGTATCTTTGACTTTTTTATTTTTACTTCTATTATAAGGATACGATGTGCACGTAATTCAAAACTAAAAAAGCATATATAAGCGAAAATCTAATTCTTGAGACTTCTGGCTTTATCAACACCTTGTACTACTGTTAATTAAACCTATGTCAAATCTCCGATGGATGGCCTCCCTTTTAATCCTTCAGTCCGTACGATTCGCTTCATAATCACTTTAACTTCATTCGCCATAGGTACTCGGCTCTTTATAACCGAAAGATTACGTAAATATGGTGATCATGTTTATTTCTGTCTGCTACCATGCCTAATTTTCTTACCAAACTCTTCGTTGTTGTAAGTGAGGGGTGAATTTTTTGTCGTTGTTTAACACTTTTCTAAACATGCATATGCTAATGCTGCAGACTGGCTTTATAATGTTTTTACTGAGTGTTCTAACTTTAAATTTATGTTATATGTGGTCAACTGAGATTCCTCAATCTTTTGTCCGATAACTAATCGACCTCCCTTACTGGTGATGAAATGATTATTATTTGCCAAACTTTTACTCCTAGGTATGTTTTTTTGAATTTGGCTTGTTCTCAGATTTGAATTAAAACATTGCTTTTTAATGCAATCGATTTGAATGGATATCATGGACTCCCCTTTCACTCTCTTTATTTTGCAGGAAATATGGTTGGCAAACGAAGCAGCAGTCAAGAACCTCTGGACACCGATCTCTACAGATCACGTCCCCGTCGAAAAGGCGATGGATGGGATGAGTATTGTGATGGTGGCGAATCGAACACATCTTCCAAGGACTACGATGAAGAGGTACGCCGACAGCGAACCGATTTCATCCGTGAAGAGCTGGCTCGCCGCAGAAAGTCTTCTGAAGCGACCGGCCCCAGGGTTAGTTCAAGTGAACACTTAAAACCAAGCTTTGATTTATTTCATTCATGTTTAAAAGTTCATAAGAAGCGTGGTCTAAGTAGGTATTTATTTATTTATCTGAATAGAGGGAACATTGAATAGAACCAATACGAGTTAATAAGGGCAAAGTCGTTGAAACTAGAGCCAGGGTGTCAGAAGTGTCTCACTTCATGTTTTTTTTGAATTAGAGATGTACAGTATTTACTTAGTGAGTACTTCATTTCGAAGCTCAGTTTTCTTGAATTGTCCCCCGAAGTACTGAATAAATTATTGTCCACTGTATCCACTGCGTATTAGTCGGTTTATTGAATAGGATTGTCGGTCTTACCACTTCAATTCACTTTTTTTTCAAAGACTGAGGAAGCAGGAAGACACCTTACATGATTTTTAAACAGTTTGCTTTGATCTTAACATGCAGATGTCACTAAAATTATTCATTATTACAATAAATGTCTCTTTTATGCATAATTTTTATATTAGTGTCGGCACCTTCTATCCGACATTATTAGAACGAGTGTTAACATCATGACTTTCTAAGATGGTGGAGCTCATTAGCGATTAGAGAGAGCGACTAGATGGTATTCAATCAATTTTTCAGATTAATAATTTGTATATTCTTCCTTTTGTCAGAAATAATATCATATGCCCTTGATAAATGATCTCATTCACTTAAATTCGCACTTTTTCCTTTCTAGGCACTCTGGGTTTCAGCAAACAAAGATTCACCACTCATAGATCCCGACAGTCGATTGATTATCGGAGTAACTGGTAGATTTCGAGATCAGACACTAAATCTGCTCATTGCCGCTGTACTAAGTCATGTGAATATCAGCTCATCACAGGAATCGAAAAAGGCGCATTTCAACAAATTAGCCGCTCGACTTGAACACCACGTGTACAAAACCTCAAAAGTAAATTTTTCTCTATTTACTAAAAATCAGTAGTGAAGATTTTAACCCTTTTCTAATTTTAGGTTGCCGGTGTATATCGAGGCCATATGACCCGTCGTATTAGTCAGACTAGGAAATTTGAATCACTGGAAACGTTATATAATGGATTTGCAGATTGGTTAGGCGTTTCTGCAGAGACTCTTCGTTATGATGAGAGTCAAGAAGAATCTGAGAATTTGACAGAAAATGACGAAGAGCAGTCATCTCAACAAGAAGTTAATTCAACTCCTCCAACTGAGACTTCGTTGTCAGTTATTGAATCCCTCAGACCTCCTAGTCTTCCCGTCACAAGTCCAGAAATTTTATCTTCAGCAGGCGTAAGTGCTGAAGACATTCTCAATGCTAGTTGTCTTCCTCCTTCATTAAAGAAAAGCCTCTTGGATGATTTGAATGGTGGGGAAGATGTGAGTAATGTGAAGGATTTAAATACCCCGAAAGCCTCAACTTCGTCGGAGAAGGAGTCGAGTATAACTTACTTTTGGGAGAAATCGATTAATGGACAATCGGAACCTCCACAGAAGAGACCTCGGTTATCAGCAAATGATCAGGCGAGGCCTTGTGGATCTTGTCATTCGGATTTAATTTTATCTTCGTCGCGGCCCCCTATAGAGCAATCAGAATATTCAAATATCTACGTCTTTGGTAATTCGAGTGACTCGGTAAGTCTCTCACTATAATCGGTATGCTACTGAAATTATATTAGTAGAAGTTTATACCTGTATTTACTACTTAAATCGAATCAGAATTTCATATCATTTAGAAGATTATGTTTTGCTTTTATTAAATCTGTTCCTGAAAAGCACTTACCTTGTGAAATGCGTTCAAATTTCGATAAATCTACTGTTAAATTATGATTCACTTGAGCATGCCTGAGAGTTCTTGCATTCTTTGAAATTGGGTAAATTTTTTGGAATGTTATTTTATTTGTTTCCGTTTATTCCTAACAATTATTAGTATTTTGTTATATACTTTGTTTCTAAACATTTACTATTTGTAATACATAATCTCAATTTTAATTTAAATTTTTCAAATTTAATTATGTTTGAAGTAAACATAGCGTTTATTAGTATTTAATTTTTTTTCTTGTAGAGTTTCTTTTATTTTAAAACTTGTATTTTATTCCTCCAATTGAGTTAGACATTTGCTTCTATTTATTTGGGGTTCGAAATACATCGATAATCAGATAAGACTGTAATATTTTGCCTCTAATAGTTTGGTTAGATGTTTTTTTACGAATTCAAATTTTCAACTTAAAATTCCTCTTTCAGTACTCGAAAGAAATACACCCGGTGGTTAAGGTAAGAGGCTGTGGGTCACTTTCAGAGTTTTTACCGTTTTTGCTCCTTTTCGTCGTGGATGCTTGATTTACTACTTCCTTACTTTTAGGGGTGCAATGATCGTAATAGAACCTCAACCATCGCCGACTCTGTTGTGCGTTCACTCTCCCGTCACTACGCGACAGAGATTTTTAAAGATAAAGTGAGTCTCTTTAGGTGAAAATTGTTCGTTAAATATGTACTTAAACTAAATGCTTCAATCTATTGCTTTAAATACTTGAAACATCTCGAACAAAAATTTTAATGAGGCCGTTTTTGAGCCCACGTTATCTGATGAGTAAAACTTATGCAACGACCATTCCTTGACATTTGCTTTAGTTGTAGATTGTTAAGCATTTAAATCTCAAACTATTCTTGTGAAGGATTTTTTCGCGTCAGTTTCCGGTGAAAAATAAGTGCCTAATGCTTTTTACATTATCGTATTACAATACTTCAAGGGTGGGATTGTATTTCATGTGTTAAGAAATCAGGTTATCCGCTTTATTAGAATGTGACAGTCAGGTATTATTTAAGTACGCCGCCCTAATGTCAATATTATTAATACGAAGCTGCAACTTAGGAGCAACTTTCGTTGAAAGAAACTTACTCAGCTCTTATCCTTCCAAACTTCTGCACACTTCATCACAAACAAGGCAGAAAGAAGACAGAGGATGGGTTGTGGGTACTTGTACCAGAAGGAACCGAAGGATACGTCTCTCTGGCTGTTAGTTGGCTAAAATTCCATAATAGAGCTAAGAGAACTACTTCTTCAAAATGTGGGAGGTTTGGGCATGTCAATATTTCGTAAGGGTTCGTTTTTATTCACGTATCTTAAATGGTGGGCTGTTGTACACGATGGCGGCTGGTTTTGGTGGCTAGCACTCTGTACATTTAATAGAAAACTTATTACCGCATGTCTTTATATAATATTTTAATTTTCGGATAGAATATCTCACTATCTATTCTCCACTGGCCATCTAACATCTTTACTGTTTTTAGGATACATTCAAAATGGTTGCTCGGGAGCTGACAAGAAGACTGATTAGAAGCGGGATTCCAGATATAGAACGTAGGTGATTGTAATATTTAAATCCTGCTATGAATAATTTTGTTCAACTTTTATGGTCGCTATATGTTCAAGCCACTCGTTAGTCGCCGCTCGTTAATAGTATATCGTTTAATTATCTAATGTGAATGGTCATGGGTTTCAAGTACCTTGATAAAAGCAGTGTGTTGCTACTACTCTGAAATAGTGATAAAAAGTGTTTCAATCTGTCAAATAGCTTACGGGACATATAAGTTTGTAGGGGTACACCAGTCGTGTTTGGGTAGTTATTTTCACGCTTCGGGTCACCTTGGTCAATAATTAATTTCCTTACATTTTAGTGGAACGACATATGTCTCGAATAACAAGCAAGTTGGTGGAGCCTTTTCGAAAGGGTCCTGGTGGAGTAACTGATGGACGACCGAAACCAGTGATCTCCAACCTGAAGGATCTTGCCTGGGCTGATGCACTAAGGGATTTGTTTAAGAGATTTAATGTGCCTGTTCAGAAGATTCCTTTCGAGGTCACTTGAATGCTGGTCAGCCACCACCCGCAACTTCAATTCTTCTACCCTACACTTTCTTCCTTGATGCATATCTGAACCCTGGATTCGTACAATTTTAGTTCATCAAAAGCAACTGTTTTAAGTGATTGTGTGCTTTGTTTCGCTAGTGTTTTCTTCCGTATAATGTTCGCATCATTGATGGGATTGCAACGTAAGTCTGGAAATATGAGCGGTAGGAAGTGTTACTAGGTCGTCTGAATGGCTAGCAAGATAAAGTGGGATGGTAACGTCGCCTTTTCTCAGGCTTTGGCTTTCGTCAGTGATCAGGCCGAAGGATATGTACAATTTTCCGATTGACGAAAATACAGAAGGGAGTTGGGTTCATGAATATGAAGTATAAGTGAGAGGTTCTCTTCGAGCGAAAATTCTTTTAGTAAAGGAAGTCGTGCGGAGGTTCATGTAAAAATTCGAGGGATGATCTTATTTCAGTGGAATGAACTTGAAATTTCGACAAAAAGGAGGGATGACTTGTAATTGCACTTAAAATGTAAAGTTTAAATAAGGATAGATGTGAGGGAATTTTAAGCATTATGTATTGAAATACTAATCTGATCTTATTAATACCAAATAGGGAATATTAATACTCAGTCCAAACATCCATAACCTATTTAGTGAATATCAAAATTCCATATAAATAACATAATTTAAAGTTGAATCAAAATTTTTAATGACATGCAATAATATTCGCACGATTTAATAATATTTTTGCAGGCCTTAATTATATATTGACTTTCTTGGCCAAAGAAGCCTAATTGAACTTTTAACCCAATTGGTTACGATGGATCCTTCGGATTACAACAATGAGATTACGGAAGACTGGACAAACCGAGAAAACAGCGAAACAATATGCACCAGCTTAAAAACAGTTGTCGAATTTCTCAATCGGTTTCATTCTTCCTGCCGCCTAAGATTAGCTGAAATGGATAATCGACTCAAAATCCTCGAACGCAAAATTGAGCGTCTAGATGCACACACCTCCTACAACATCATTTTACAAGATAAAATGCGGGTAAGCATAGCTGCTGCTGAGCAAAACGAGCAGTGAACAATACTAAGTTTCCCGAACCAAATGCTATTAATATTTCTGTATGATTTCCTTTGCTCCTATTTGCATTTACATAAAATTCGAAAATAATAACCTATATCTATCGATCTTTACGCAACCCCTTCTCACTTAAAGTCTTTGAGATTGCATTTGGTTATTTTCCACTTAGGACACTGGCTCACATTCCCAATAGGATAAAATACAGAGAACATAGGATAGTGGAGTTTATTTATGTATTTCCTATGTACAAAAGTGGGATCTAGGTTTTTATTTCTCCTTGTCAGAGACTTAATCACTGTCGCTGTCAGATGAATCCGAATCATCACTGCTTGAAGATGAGTCATCAGCTTGGCCATTCGATCCGCTTTGGGTGCCGCTACTGTCGTTTGCAGGTTGGGCATATTTTAGAAGATTGACTAATTCTCCTCCATGATGATTGAGAAGCCGAGCGGTTTCCATGGTGTGTTGTTGAAGAATACCCAGTAGCTGTGCGTGAAGTTCCGACAGTTCTACAAGATTGGCGAATTTCTTTACCTCATCCCGAGTCATTATGCGATGCTGGATGACTCCACCTAAGGGAAAAGAGAGTTGGATAATTGATCCATTTCTTACAACCTTTAGCATAACGTGAGTACCATATGCAGCGAAGTCGACAGATTGCTTGAATGGTGAAAATATATTTCTGACACTTTCTTGACTGATATTGATCAACATAGAATCGAGAGCATAAGATTTACTGTAGTCCTATATACTCATTGAAACTGACGTGAAACAGAATGGAATATTTTTGTTCGTGTCTGAATGTACCAAATAGTTATATTAAATATAAATCGTCAATGGTGAATTTTTGAATAAACTGCTAATCAGATCCTATCTAATATAACTAGATAGATAGCTATATAACTAGTTGTATTTTCTTCATATTGTAAACTAACTCTGAGTTACAGGATTTAATCTACCGGGTCTGAGCATCTGTAACTATAATGCTATCCCTGTGGGCATCTTGAACTATCGCTATGGCACCCCAGTTTATATCAGTCTCTGCTTTCTTATAAAGGCAGGGTTATACGAACACAAATCGGAAAATATAAGTTTGTCTAGAAATTGAAATGCCTACCCAATTCAATCTCATAAATGGGTGAACAAATAGTGGGTGATAGCTACAATCTTGGCGAAAAAGGATGATATCTAAATGATGATTCTTTGCGTCATGTGATTCAGAAGGTTTAAGGAGAAAATAAGAAAACAAATTACGTTTTCAAATCGTAAAACGAAGCTCAGTTTCTCTCACTTAAGTTACTTGAGTTTGCATTTTACTTGAAAATTCCTTTCTGTGGAGGTAACAAAAATATTAAGATGAAATCTAACACATTAAAAGATTTAATAAAGCGTTGACTAGATATGGAATATGAGTTACAGCTGAGGTTAGCAAAATATTTTCAGCGGCACACTTTATACGAGGGATTTATCTCGATTTGAAAAAATAATAGATGAAACGACTTGACTGGGCCTCTAAATGGATATAAAATTAGACTTCGAAATCCGACGGCAAATTCAAAACGTAAATGAATTTTCTATCAAAAATGTAAACTTTCGCAGTAAAAATTTGAGATCTCATATTACGTAAGTTAACGCAAATAATCGAGGAAAGACCCTTTCAATAATATACTAGAAGATCTATTTAATAGAAAGTGCTGATGCGATATTTTAGAACTTCCTCCTGCAAACATATTAGATTTCACCTAAAGATAATAGTATTACTAATACGTGAGTGACCTAATGCTCACTTGTGAGTAACACTAATATCACAACCTCAAATGAACAATATACACCTGGATTAACACGATGAAATAGAAAACACCGGAGAACTATGGAAATGCTCATTTTTGGCAAAAATTCGGGTGATTCAAATGTGAAGACGTAAATAAATACTAACACAGTAAGTTAGAACGTTTTCAATAAATTTCTATTCAGTGATCATGTACATATTTATTAAAAATATCCACATGTAAAATTTGACCAAATAAGCAAGACGATCAAATAAAAAAATGTCAAGCAAGAAATGAGAGAATCCGGAAGACCAATTTAAATGAATGCTTTTATTGAACAATAATGAGAACAATTTACCTGACAAGTGACAAACCGAATTTATAGAAGTTCAAAAAACATTAAAAATACAGACAGAGAATAGTTCAACATCTGTTTTCCTATAAATGGATACTTCCCAGCGTAGCTAATATAAATTTAAGAATTAAATATTGGCTGCTCTCTGAATATTGGAAAGGACCAATATTCAATAAAATGAACCCATTTTCAATTTAATCTACTGATAAAAAACACAAGATCCCAAGAGTCCGAGTTTGTCATTTGAAATTTTGATCTTTAGCTACGGCAATTAGACGCAGATAAAATACCAACTAGTGTCTCCGTCTTCCAGGTAAAATGTAAAGTAGTAGTGTGATACAAGTGATTTGATTGATCTGTGGCTGTGTCTAACAATAATCGACAATAGAGTTAATGGTAGCTAATAAAATTACCACTTCAATATCCCGAATCTTCCGAATAAACATTTTCTTGATCAGCTGTCAATACATGTACAAATTGAACAAACGAAATGAAATAAAGAGGACTCACCGAGTAAAATAAAAAACCTAGTTTTGCTCGTGATATTTATCGCCTTCTCACAGATTCGGGGATTAGCATCACCGAAGAGGTATAGATTTGGAATAGGCTCCTTGAGCACAGTATCCGCAAATCGCTGCCACTTTGTACCCTTGGCAGCCTCTCTGAAGGAACCAAAATAAAATAAATCAATACATATTAGAGATAAAAACTGGGTAGATGCAAACTCACCTTAATATTTCCATAGGAAATCCACGGAATTTGAGACCATGTTCAAAGAGTTTGTTGATTACTGGCTGCTTCTCCCATTGATATGCATAAAGCTGATGGAAAATGAGGACCATTTTGTCCTCTGCTTTATCGTAGAAGTCTGTCTTAGCCTTCCGAATCAAGAAGCTTCGATAGGGATTCTGTTCGCGCTATTTATAGGAAACAAACAGTATTACCGCCCGATGCAAAAAACTGGCTCTGCTCTAATTACATGATCTCTTCGTTTCCAAAAGAAACAAAATATAGGATTACAGGACTCAACTAAATGTAACAGTAACTCCAAACTTCACCTAAACTCCAATCTAACCCAAAACCTCTTAAACAAATAAAATCAAACTTTAAAAAAATAAATATCACAACTCAGTTCAATAAAACTTTCCATTTTTTAGATCGGAACTCCCTAAAATTTACTTTCCCCATCTTCGGTAAATGTTATATTGAAAACAAGCACCTCCCTACTCAACTCATATCTATTATGCAGACGGTAATTGATACTTTCCTTGGATAGAGTTAACTAAGCACTAGTGCAAGCGAATTAAAAGTTATTTTTTACCATCATGAAAAGAAGCATACCCTTTTCTCAAATTCTTCGAGCATAGCAATATATCTTTCTTGCCTTGAGAGAGTAGGTACACGGTAAATCGGTTTGGTAACCTCACGAAATAGTCGTTGATCCATTGTTCCCGGGGAGGGAATGTATCGAAATCTTCGGGGCTGTTTGAATGCAGCAAATGAGGCCACGGGAAGTCGACAGTTACGTGCAATTACGGCTACCATGGGGGAGTCTAGAATAGCGAATTTATCACTTTAAGCAAAGATACCCTTCTCAATCAATCAAAGAAAGCAGACGAGATTCAGACAATTCAACAGACTTTATACATTAAACTGACAACAAATTAGTAATAATATAACTGACAAACTAGATAGAAGAAAAAGAGAAAAAAAGGAGAAGCAAAAGTTAATGAGATATCACAGTCAGTTTGGTTCTAACGAAGGAGAGTATATCGAGTATTCTTGCTCGCCGATGGCCCCTTATTCAAAAGCCCAAACCCGAGAGAGTTCGTCAGGCGACTTGGTGTTGACCTAGTTCCTGGAACCGTCTCTACATCTTCAGCTTGGGATTCTGAACGCGAAAATGAGCGCAGTTGATCAAGGAAGGACTCAGAATTGTGAACTGTAGTTCCTCCCAATATTACACCCAGTCCAGGATTAGAGGAAATTAATTTGTGAGCTGCTAAAGCTTCCTCATAAGTCACTCCACCGAGAACATAGACAATAATTTGGTTTGAGGGATAAGAGCTCGGAGAAGAACCTTGCCCATATTCCAGTGTTGGGAAGGCTGATTCTGCCAATTGTCCCTGCATAAGTTCTCGAATAAGCTCCGAGAGCGGGGGTTCATGTTGCGTGTAGACATTCTCTACATTCTTACGTCCTTTGACGAGGCGTTTGGTGATAGATGCGACTGCATTCGTCGCATTGGATACAGAGGGATTGGATCCAACATCTCTCACTGCGGAAAGGAGATCAGAAGTGTTCCCAACACGCCGCTGACTGCTTGGATGATCACTGAGTTGTCCAATAACACGAACGTCATCCCTTGACAGACCACGCTCAGCTAGAGCAGTTGACAGGATTGCGATCTCCTTGTGATTAAACTCATAACGAAGAGCGTAGAGAAGAACCAAGCGCAGAGCATCACCATTCATGATCCGAGGATCAGAAACTAGGGACCGAATACGAGAGAAACTTGTAGAATGATTATTTTGGCACACTAGCTCCTGTTCAACCTCACTAATTTCCAATAATGAACGCTCCTTCACAATTCGAGAGAGTTCCGACACTATAGCGACATGCATCTCAACTGTTCCTGAAGCCTTTCTGAATGCAGGATAATTTTCTAGCAGACCCTTTAAATCAGAGATCGATTTCGCATTCTCAGCATCAACTTTCTTGGTTACTTTTTGAAAATTGGCGACAAGATCCTTAATGGCTTGTCCAATTTCACCGAAATTAAGATATTGGTTCTTTTTAAAGAAATCGTCGAATTCTCGAGAGAGGGTTAACTCAGATGCCTTATCAGGCGTGGTTGATGGAAGAATAACGCGATTATTTTTAATTCCAATAAGTTCATGAATCATTGCCTCATAAGTCCATTGGGTCAGTAGAGGGGTGATTTGGTCTTGCCGTCGGTCTAGAATGAGCAAAACAGGAGAACGATCTGGTTTTCGGAAGTCAAAGAGGTTAGTTTCACGGGAACAAAATGATCGAATGGACTCGGCGAGAGCACGACAAGGTTCAGAATATTGTTGGTAGCGAATCTGAGGAAACCATTGAAGCGTGAGGAGCAGAGCCGTTACAGCATTTGCCGAACGTGAAAGGACCTCAGGAATGACATCAAAACCCGGAGAGAAACAGATGGGTCTTTCAATAGTAAAAAGATGAGGAGATAGGGCAAGAAAATCAGCAAAGTACTCCTGTACTTCAACAACGACTTCCCGGATATCTGCCTCCGCGAGTTGTTTCAATGATTGTTTTGATAAAGCATGACTAAAGAATAGATAGTAAGAGGCATACTTTGGAGACTTGAGTTCCTGCGATATCAGCGTGACATTTTCACTTGTGGGACGAACAAAATAAACTCCTGTGAGATGATTGAGAGGTTCACGCGCAGCCTTAATGCGTTCAACTAAAAAAATATCCTTTTCCATTATCTCAGAAAATGCAATCACAACACTAATAATGGATAATGTTTCCTCATCAATAACAAGAACCTTCATTCCGGGAGGAATAGCGAACATTTTGGAAAAATACAAGCGTACCGATTCGTAAATATCCATTACTATTGCTTCAGTTTGAAAGTCAAATAATGGAGAGTTAGCACGAAACCTACGGTATACCAAAATCCACAAATCAGGCGTAATCTTTGTAATATGTTCAAAGCTCTAAGTGCGACATCGGTTGTTAATTTATTTGCAATTGTTAAATCAATTTTAATAACAATTCCCTAAATAATCCACATATTTAATTCGTACGTAAAAACAACCCATACTACAGAAAATAATTTAGTAAAATTAAGATCTTATAGATTCAATTTCTTGGATCCTCATTTAAAATTCTTCGGTGTTATTTTAAGGGAATTTTTTATTCTAGCAATGTTTTTTCTTTTTCTGTCATAGTTCAATTTGCTAATTCGACGTCTTCGTTATGGCCAGTTTAACTGGCCCCTATTAATTAATTGTATAATGTAATTTCCACGACGTCAAGAACCGTAATTTGTTTTGATAGAAATGTCAAGAGAAAATTCTGCTATGGATACTTAACATTTCTCCAGTAACAAATTTTTTAAGGATATTAATTTATGCGCAATAAATTTTACTGGACTCATCCTCACTTATTTGCTCCATCAAAAGGATCGGAATATATGATTTACCTGTAGAAATTTAAATCACAATATTAATTTCGAGCAATGTTCTTGGGGTAAAAGTTATTCTGACTGCAACTCATTGGGGCCATGTATGTGAAACCAAATGAAGAATTTAAGAAACCAATTCTTGAGATTGATTTTGTAGACTTTGTTGAAAAAGTGAAAAATGATCCAGAATTTCGAAAGAGAGTATATACTTCTGAAAACGAAACAAAGCTTTCTTTGCCCCCTAAGAAGAGACGAAACACAACGCCTATTAAAACATGCAGGAACACAACGTTAAGGAGTCGCCGGCTCTCAGTTACTGAGCGTATGAAGCCTATTTCATTTGAAGCTCAACCTGTTCAGCTTTCTTTACCGGATTATGGGCAACCAGGTCCTAGTTTCCGACTGCCTCTACACGCCGCTAATGCAATTAATTTGTCTAATCCTCCAGTTCTATCAAGAACATCAACGAGCGTTAACTCTCCAGTGGCTCCTAGGGAGAATCAAATTGATTAATGTTCCTTTACTTTGATACTTATTCTGCAAGAACATTATTTGTATGATATTTTCTAAGTGATTGTATTTACTTATTATTGTCATTTGTCTGTTAGCTGAAAAACATCTTGGAGTCCGAAGGCGGAAACCTTTTTAAAACGAAAATATTCTTTACTTATTAGACCTTTTTAAGTTGGAAGAGTACGTTAGTTATATCCATAATCAGTATTAGGATGATGAAATTATTAAAAGTGAGACTATGCTATTCTATGATAAATATTTTTTCTTTACACAAAGAGTTTAATTAGAACTTTTTTATAAGTTAAGAAGTATCATATTGCTTTTCATAAGTATTATAATACCAGAATCTTGGAGAAGGTTTAAAACGATATGGATGTGTAGGACCGGGAGGAGGATAACAAGGGTAAGCCACGATTAAGTATGTGCTTATTAGGAGAGAAAAAATGGAACGAATCAGAAGACGACCAATTAAACCAGACACCGTAAAACGAACTCGGCTGTAATAACAAAAAACCAAATTACAAAATTAACACTTCACACAATCTCTAAAGTGTGTTAAAACTACCACTATCTGTTTCAAATATACTTTTTTCTCGATATATATTACCCAGCACTGAATATTGCTGAAGCATATTGCTACATATAAGGAAATAATATTTTTCCCTAAATAATTCTTATGTGTAAGGTCCTTTATTTTTCGCCTTTTAATTCCTGCTTCTTTTATTTCTCTTTTATTCGAACGAATTTATTTACATTACAGTTGTAAACGGCGGATAATATAAGTCGACCTATCGGTACGAAGACGTGCGTCCCGTGGTTTGAGACTTTTCGTATCGTGGTGTTGTCAGGTCGTATTTGTAACTAGTGCTATGTCTTAAGGAATCTAAGAGTCGGTTGCGGTATCCTATAGGGAAGAGCAGATTATAACACATATTCATCAATATCGTTAATTATTAATTAGCACATTTATGTAGAATTCGCACCGAGAATATGAATAGGACAAAAGAGTGCATAATTTACAAATTCTAGTAGATTGAAGAGATAATTCCGTGAGGTCTTGTGTCAACTTTTTATTCATGTTCTTTTCCAGCTTTCAGATGGTCAAAGAAGTACTTTCCCTTCATTTCGTGGAGCAGCCGTGAATGTAGAATAATTCTATGCAAGTACACGCAAATAAGAGTGGTTGCAGACCAGATTTCATTCCATGCTTGTAAGTTTAGGCTAAGACTGTTAGAATAGTAGTTAGTACTACTCACCATCAATACATATTAAACACTCTTTATAGTGATTATTTATGCTCATTTGTGCGACTGTTTTAACCTATTTTCGATGAGTCGAAAAGAACAAAGCTCCATAGTTTATGCATTTTTGCGGAACGAGTTGTTAATAGTATTTTTGATGTAAATAGTCGCATCTGAAGTAAAGTGTCTTGAAAATGACTTCACTTCTGATTCATCTTTCTTCCTTCGGGTCTGAAGGGGTCATCGATTTCTAGTAAGACGGATTATACCGGCAGAAACTAGACTACCTATCCTACTTTGCTCAGAATGCCTGACATTTTCCATTTATCACTGTTGTGTTTTTCCCTTCGGATCTGATATCTAGTGATCAGATAGATCATAACCATAGGATCTAGACTTCCTGGTATTACACA
Organism: Hymenolepis diminuta; assembly: GCA_900708905.1. Lineage (NCBI taxonomy): Eukaryota > Metazoa > Platyhelminthes > Cestoda > Cyclophyllidea > Hymenolepididae > Hymenolepis > Hymenolepis diminuta. The sequence goes on along the minus strand of CAADRB010000026.1, from coordinate 531,016 downwards.
ATATAGAAGTCTTATTTTACAAAGGTTCCTATTGTGGCTAGGCTAACACACCCAATCATTCGTTTAACATTATAACTTTCCATCTATATAACGTAAAATTTTACATTGTTTAATATGACACTCTCGCAAGAGCGATAGAAAATGAAATTGAATACTTCAATGTGCCTCGTACAATGGATTTCGATTACTATTCTTCCACACTCATGTCTGAGAATAAATTCGCATCAACGATTCGTTATTATCTGGTCGAGCAGACAACTGCCACAACCCAAGCCAAGTCGTTTGGATTGGAATACTCTGTATGACAATTCCCCCTACGTGCTATTCATCAACCTACTTTCCTCATTTGTTGTTAAGTGAACTGACTTATACGATCCAATGTCCCTAATATATGTGGCTACGTAACAGCCCCCCCCCCCTTAAAGCTAAGTCATCCCTGTAGGTTAAATGTCTCGTGCAATTTATATTCCACTACTGCTTCTGACCCCCCACTCTCTGACGATATTAGTCTTAAGATTTAAGGGTTAGTATTTTCTTAAACTTGTTTTCTAATTACTCTGTTGGCTCTGATTGGCAGTAGCCGTGTCGTTGCATCGGTGAGTGTCCGTTAAAATCTAAGTGACGCCCTAGTTCATATCAACTGTAGAGTCTGACCTTCTCACCATTCCTTGAATGAATTGTTGTTAATCTCCTAAAACTCCACACTACATTATAGAAGAAATTGCTCTGAACTAACCCACACATTCGATCATTATCTGAAAGAAGCAATTGATTCAATCTTATTCTTATTTGTCACCTTCACCTTTTAGAGTCCTCCACTAGTTAATTCCGCCTTCCGGTCTAACACCAAAAAAAAACAATTTACAACAGATATTTAATGGGATATCTAAGATTCACTTACTCTACAACGCACGTTTCAGGGAATAAAAATTAAGGATACATGCATATAAAACACGCAGAGAGAGGAGGGGGTTAAAATAAGAAAGTAGGCTTTTGTGAGCGGTCAACGTCGTTTGAGATTTTTAATCTAGTGATTCTACCAGAGGTCGAACGATGAATAAAGTTTTTAAGATTAATATTTAGCATAAATTGCGTAGGTCTTCGATAGAGGTAATCGAGAATAAGAAGCGGCACAGTTCAACAGCCAGCTGACTCCAATAATTGGGATTTTGTATTGTTCGAACAAAACTGAAGCAATAAAGAATCACAAATTAACATTACTTCAAACCCAGTAAAACATAGCGGTCTCTAACACTAAAACTTCCCTTTTCTATAACTGGCTAAAAGTAGATATGAGTAATTAATGTACAAATTAATCAGGACGAGAATGCCCTTTTTGATAAATAAAAGCTCGATCACGACTGATTCAACTTTGCCAAATGCACAATCTGTGGTTGATTGACAACTAAGCACTAAGTAAGATTTGCGTACTCGATCATATGTTTCCCTTTAAATCCTCCGTCTCCCCCCCCCCTCCTGTGTTTTAATACGCATTAACGCTCAAGCCCAAGGAAAGCGTTTTCTAACCCTCACTTTAGACAGAGTGGCTTCCCTGGTGGTGAGACTCGAATTCTACCACTTTATTTCATGACAAAGACTATCTATATTAGGTCGTAATTTCTCGGTCTCTGGGTCAGGTACTACCACTAACTAGGGGGAAAGTGATGTTTGTAAATAACAAAATTCAAAGTTTAAAATTTGAAAATGCAGGTAAGCAGACGAATGACCGAAGAGTAAGTAGCTATCTAATTGTTTAACCAATCTGTTACACGAGACCGAATTTCTAGTTAGAACTCCTTCCAGAATATCTAACTGCATTTCCAACCACGCATTCAATTGAACGTAATGTCCAATTTGAAATTCTAACGACCACATTAGAAATTTATCTGGTATATCCACCTCATGGAAATATTTTAGAGAACAATTGTACTCTCTGAAACTTTGAAAACCGCGCATTCACTGATCCGGATGGTATTCCTTTACAACTATCAAAGTGAAAAGAACCGAAATTTTGACTCACCAACACATTCAGTTTTATTAAATCCTTTCGCTCTTGGTTGAGTTATGATCAAACACTTCTTTTTTCCATCCATACGAATTACCGATTCCTCAATCACTCCACCAGAACTAATTGCAGCCTCCCTCGTCGCTTGTATCACATCAGCATTGACATGACAGATGTCTTTGACAAATATCCCTCCACCAGCCACCACAATGGCCTCAAAATCATTCATCGATAGCGGACTGATGTTCTTGAAGGGACAGATTACTATGTCAACAAAGGGTCGACTATCACGAACGTGGCTTGATGATCCTTGCATTTTGATCATGTTGGAAGAGAGGGACATGGTGGTGGGATTAATGGTGCTGAAACTGCTGACACGAAGACGACCTTTACGCGGACCTTCGTGAAGTGTTTCACATTGATAGTCACCACGGATCTCATATGGCTCCTAGTATAATTAAATGACACAATAATAAAGGGAATTTGGTAAGCCATACCTAAAGATTTGCCAACAATTGAAAAGAAACTCATAAAGCTGCTTTAATACTTAAGGACCTAGCTGAAAATCGGTGACTGAGATTGTTGTTTAAAATATTTAAGTTAGAATAATCCAGATTGGAGCATCTACTCCGATTACTTTAACACCTTTAGTCAACAGAAGAGTATCAGAAGAAGGTATCATATTTACTTTATCTGAGATCGATAAAGGAATATCAAAGTACTTAAAGTGCTTGAATTTCAGTGCAAAAGGATTAAATGTATCTTCATTTAATCGGTTAACTAAAGTAAATTGATGAACGGAGAAGGGATGTGCAAATATATGAGAAATGGTAAGAGCAAGTGATTTCAGTACTGATTGTCAGCACTCATCTTCAATGAGTCAATTATATGAGCTTCGTCACAGAGACGACAGAAACTTTTTTATTGACGATTGAGAGCAAAACTTCAAACGAATCCTTAAAATGGTATGAAAATGATCATAAATATACAATGCATGGCAGCAATAGCCTGCATAAATATAGAAATTTCAGGGATTTACACAAGTACAAAAGAAGTAACCTACAATGGATGTTAAAAAGTGAAAAAGACTCAATGAGGATAAAAATAATTTACAACAGATGGTTGCTTCTCATCAAAACTTACTTCAGGAAGGATTTTGTTCTCTCGCAGACAATCCCTAATCCAAAGCGGATTAATCAACCACGTTCCGTAGAGCACAGCCATAAAGTACTTGAGGGTTCTCGTCGCTATTCGAGGATTCTTATCCGATGTCGTGATCACCACATGAGTCGTGTGAGCCGGATCAAATGTTGGTGTTTCCTTGGCATTGAACTTCGTACAGAATCGATGGACCGCATTCTGTTTAAGAGAGTGAATAAATGAAGCTAGTAATCTTGTGAGGAGAGCCCATCATTTAACATTCAATTATAAGAACGTTTCAAGCCCATTATGAAAACCGTTCACAACACCTGATTTAAGTAGAGAGAGAATATCCTGGAGCCGATCTTATAAGAAACTCCGTCAGAAACCAGAAGTTCAATACTCCTGGGCGCATATTTATAAGACGACCAACCGCACTGATTAGAAAAGTAAGAAATTGAAAAGTAGAATGCGAGTCCCTCATTAGAGGAGATTCCGACTCTTTTGTCCTAGGAAGTCCATTAAAAGGGAATGTTTTCCAAAGATAAAAAAGAAAGTTTTTCTTATTGAGAAACTCGTATTCTACCACCCCTATTTTGATCAATATTAACCAGCGTGTTTGGCCTTTCCAATTATCTGTCTTGTGACCTAATACCTGTTACCTGTTACCACTACACATCCGACACAGATAAATATCGCAAAATTACAGCCTGTTCAGCAGTTAGATTGGAACCGGTTATATAGATAGTGGGTTGTGGTGGTTCCTCATCATTTCTGCCAAACATATTCTCCGTATCGGCGATTACACTGGTCTGAAGAGCTCGAGGTGCGGCTTGAGTGAAGGGCATGGTGTCTCTAATTGGCAATGGACCGAGAGCCTGGAGTGTTGTTAGCGCAGCACCAGCTTGACTGCTTTCCACACGAGCAACGATAGTTGTATCCACAGACTCCACCACAGTAGTAGTAGCTTGCTCTGCCTCCTCATTTTGTGAAGAGGGAATAATATCCACATCTTCATCAATCCCTTCAGCACCGACTGTTCTAGAATGAGAACCCTCTAGAAGCCTAGAAGGTTCTGAAATAGCAATGGGTTGAACCGGAGAGGGATTGGGTGAAGCGGAAATGACCTCGTTATCATCTTCCTCAACATCCATAGTTTCTCTAGCCAGTAGAGCTTCCATTTCTTCAGCATCTACCATCGTTGCTTCTGTCTCCAGCTGCCGTCGAAGTTGAACAGCGCCCTTCTCTATCTCTGCGTTTGTATCCTTGGAAGAGATTAAAACAGAGATTTTTGAATAAAACTGTTTGTCAGGAGTTCAACAATAAACATCAATAACCAAAATAAGATCGATCAATAGAGCATTCAATGATATCGAAAGGTTGAACCCTTAAATTTTAGGTCCCTTGTTAAACACTTAATATGAATTCTGTAGTAGAATTTCTACTATATAAGGGATATTACAGTCAGTGAATTAAGAAAGATTTTTGACTTTTAGAATTCTCCTATACTGACTCATAACTCCCTCATCACACCTTAATTTGCCCTCTTTACCACTACCTGGGTTCCACTCGCTAACGTCTGTTCCTTTCTCTTCCAATTCCACTTATTACTCCTTCCTTCTTTCCTCTCCAATTGTTTCACTGTTGCCTCATATACATGTGGTCCTACTAAACGTTTGGTCTTATTTGAAAGAGGTCATTGTTCCCTGTTGGCCTTTAGGAAGATCACTAGTTATGTGGGGGGATATTTAGCCTAGTTTAATTGGGCTATTTTATAAGACTTCAGAATCAGTGTAAACTTTGAAAGGTGGATAAAGAGATAACCGGATAAATCCCAAGGCCGCCCTCAAGACTCGTAAAAAGTATTAATAAGAAAATTTTATGCCAAAACGCTACTTACATTTTCACGTATATCGACTTCCATCCTTTTAGACTCCTTCGGCTCCTTAAACAAGATAAAAGAAAATAAACATACTACTAATGTAAAAATTAAGTAGTGGACCTGACTCACGCAATCAACCTATCTCTGTAAAGGTGAACTTGTTTATACAAGCCGAAGGAAAAACATAAGCTCGTATTTAGAAAGCTAGATAGTAAAATGAGGGAGAGAGGTTGACTTATCTAACAGTGAGACAGAAAGTTCGATGTTTAACAGCCAGACTTATAATATTATTCTTCACCAGGCTCACTCGTGGTACTGTTGTAGGGGAAGCATCCACAAGTGCTGAGTTCGAGGTCCCCTGCGGAGTCTCGGGGGTGAGGAAGGCAGGGGCGTTTGTCGAGGAGGGAACTTGAGGTGTTGGGTGGGTGTCTGTAGCTTCTATCAAGGCGACTGTCAAATCGAGATCACCGGATAGCTCCTCACTCTCTCCTCTTGCCTTAACGGAAGCAGCACTAGTTAATCTTAGAAAAATCTTCAATTACATACATATAAACCCTCTCCGGAGTGAACTGGAAGAACTCCAAAGGGCCTTAAATAGTACACACTATGTATCTGAACAGACCGTAAAGTTAAGGTCAAACCAACTAAAAAAACTAACTACGAATAAAGGACAGGTACCACATCCCGACCCTAAACTTGTGAAATTACAGATGCATGTAATCTATTACTTCCAGACGAATTACAATCGGATGGTGAAATAGGGGATTATGAAAAGTGAGACAATGAATGCAAAAATTGTATCATGAAAAAACCTTTAAAGTACAGCCCTAACCAATTGTCTACCTTAAATATCTTCGAACTTAACTTTCCTCTCCTTTCCGTAAATGTTAGTTCCACAGCTATACAGTCTCCTGCGAAAATTGTACCTAGGATAAGAATATTAACAGACCACTTTCTTTTAGTCAAATAGACCCAGATATGTCATAGATATCATAATCATGCCAAAGAATTAAAATTTTTGAGCAGTATTATAAGGAAAAAAATTCCTGGTGAAGAAAATTAACCCATGTTCAACCTTCTTTCATCGAAGATATGAAAGTGACTATTCTAAGCAACGAACGCACACAATTAAAGTAAAAAGTCTCCACCTCAAATCAAGAGAAAACGTATGATAGAGTCTTGATCTCATCAGAATCAGAATACAAACAGCCAACCACTGTGTATCCCAACAGATTTTATCAGAAAAAGGACGTCAAATATGATAGAAGATTTAAAAAAAAACTACTAGATTTAAATATATCAAATCAAAGTCTAAATTAACATATAAATCTGTTAGTACAATAATTAACCAGAACATACTTGTGTCTTTGATACAAGCGTAGCTAAACTTAGGGTTTGTGGAACCATCGATGGCTCAATGCTAATTGTAGATGGAGAACTGCGTCCAGAACAAGACTAGACAAAATATATGAAAAAGATACAATAAATTCCCAACCAAAGCTTTGAAATTTGTAATCAAATAAAACAACAGATAATAATTACCTTGCTATTTAATGAAAATGTTTGGGGAATACATGAAGGCTGAATAGTTACAACCGACATTAAGCCCGGAGATTCCTTTACTTGTTTCCTTATAGGAGTAACATTCGCAGAGGCACACTTTCCTCCTTTCTCCTCATTCTCTCCCTCCTTATTAGGACGACAAATAAACGAATCAGGAAAGTAGGAAGTTTCAGCATGAATTTGAGGACAGGGTGGGGGATCAGTGGGAGCGGTACAGTAATTAGATTTTAGGAAGAGCAAAAGTTCCGAGCCACAGCTAGCACAAATCAGCCTTCTCTCCTCTACAGCCCCAGTACTTACAGTTTCCTTAAATTTCCGTCCCACTATAGCCGGCAGTGAGAATCGACACACAGGAAATTTTCGAGTTTCACGTGTACCTACTAAATTCTTATCAGCAGACGAAGTACTTAGGTTCACATTGTTCTTTTTCTTGCTGGAGAATAGAAGAGGCGGTCGTTTAGATCCTCGAGCTATATCTCCAGTGATATTTTTCAAACCCGACCAAGATGGTGACTGTGTTGAAGGAAGTTCAGACGAAGCAGAACGAGTCATTGGAGGCTGCGAGGGGATTCGATACTTTTTTAGAAAGTGCATTCGAGAATTACGAAGCCATGGGGAGTAGAGCTCATTAGATAGCCGTCTGCGTTTTCTTCCTCGCAGTTTTGGTGGAGAGCTTTTAATTCTCTCAGTGGGTGTAGACACGAGGGACAAACGCTCGCGTAGAGGAGGGATTAAAGAGCAAGAACTAACCGTGGAATTTTGTGAATCTGGAGAACCAAAACGACGCTTTCTATCTCTTGATAGACTTCGGAATACGTGTTTCTTGACAGTAGACAGGAGTCTGGGTCTACGAGAACGCAAAAACGAGCGCTGTTGATCACCACCTTCTACGCTGTCATTCGAATTCTTGTTGGTTGAGAGATCCGGAAAATCAGAAAGATCCACAGTTCCGGGTTCAACTAGTAAAGGTGTTTGGGTCATTGCGAAAAGTTCCCTTTGATGATCAGATTCAATGTGTTCATTATCATTAGCTTGGTTTGGGAGCAGTGACTGTGATTCCTCTTTCGAATTTGAGGATCTGCGGTTGTTGTTTTTGCCTCTAATATGTTTGAAAAATTCTGCTGGGGCTCGTTTAGTTGCTTTGGCAATCTGTTCAATGCGAGCATTTCGCACAGAAAAACGTGCAGTACTGGACCGCTTTTTAGATGTACCTTTTGATTGTTGTGGCTTAAAATACAAAATCGTAATTAAAAAGAAATACGCAGACATACCACAGTTTGACTGTACTCCTGACTTAAGTGTAAAGGTTCAAACCGTGTAGCAGGAACAACTAGAATATAGCTGGAGTTAAAATCAAATCTTACATTCCGCTTGACATTCTTCTGCGAAATTATCAACAATTTCTTTAATAGCCTTGGATATTTGGTCAAATTTAGTGGATGGAACAAATGCACGACTTAAGAACTCTTTTTTACAGAGCGGACATGTTGTAGATGATTTACCAGAGACTGTTCTCTCAAGGCAAAGATTACAGAAAATATGCGAACAGGGAGAAACGCGGGGATTCTGCATATTTTCCAGGCTTTATGAAAATATTCGAGTGAAAATAATGGATAAATCCTTACCAAATAGGGCATCTAAAAGCCTGTTGAAGTAGTGTTAAACACTGAGTAATTTCTTGATTTGTCATGTTACTTAACTACAGAAATACAAACAGATGTTTAAAATTAAACCTTAATCAGTGTGGGAAAATCATTTTAAAAACAAATACATAGATCCCATAATAGAAGGTGCAGTTTACCAAAAACAGGAAACATTAAAAATATAATATTTACTGAAGTATAAAACTCATTACTTAAAAATAACGTCCCAGCCCCACAAAAATCACCTAGCAATCGATTCAGATTTACTTGATTTGCCCACCTTTTCGCATAAAATGCAATTCACGCAAATTTAAACCTTAGGTACCAAAATTAATTTTTTAGACAAGTGCATAATTTTTGTTCAAATAAATACCAATATAATGACCGTGGTACTATAGATAAGTAGAACTTGAGTTTATTAATTTTGTATTTGCTATTTATCTCAGGATTGACTGTTCCTCACATTAACTGTGCTGAAGATAGGTCAGAGTAATTGTTTCATTATTTCCTTTCAAACTACCACCAGGAAACTCCTTTTTTGGATTCTAGATAATTTTTTCACTAGATCTAACCTGAGCATTTATTGTTAAGATAATATTAACATACTTAAAAGGAGCTGAACGATAGTACGTAGTGTTCGAGAAAATAAACAGAACAGAAAATAGTCAAAACTTTACTGGAATATATTAAGTGATGGAAATAGACTAATGACGCGATTATTGAGCCCAAAGACCTTTTTGGGTTGAAATAGGTTTCAGGTCTGCATAATATAAGCGACCCAAATATGAATTTCGTTCCCACATAATGCAGCCGTATTATGAAGAAAGTCTACGCAGATCCTTGGAATCATAGTTTTGAAAACCATATCACACCTAATGCTGATATTCATTTACCCTCTTAGAGATATTAAGCTCTAGCACAAGTGTAGGCGTCTTCCACTTATTTTAGGTAATATAAGATTAGTGTAACACCTGAACAAACTAGTTAATTTTAATTAGAACTCTGGTACAATTATTACGTCTAGTCAAAAAGAACTCGTACAAATTAGTTTGATTCAAAGTTATTTTAAATTTCAAAGTAAGGTATTCACTTATTAGAACTTGTACAGAGATACAACAAAATATGCTTTAATAAGACATTAAATATTAGAGGAATGTCAGTGTCAGGGCTGACAAGTTATACAAATACTATTGGTTATTTTTCAATTGATCAGTGGAAAATCTGACTCTTCAGGGTGTCTCATATCCGCCAAGAACATTATTGCTCCCGATAATCCTAAAATATAAATATCAAAGTTAAAGCAACAAAATATTTGCAAGTATATACTACTAACAGTATTTAGTAGCAACAAACCCTCAAATAATGATAGCTGACGGTCTGGAATCCTTTCAGCATGATTAAAATAGTCAGCACACCAAAGAGCTACCTAGTGTTGGAAAATTTAATTTCGAAAAGTTATTCACCAAAATAATTGACGACATATTGCCAATAATATTCACTTACTGCAGCAGCTCTTTGGAGATATTTCTCATCTCTGGTGTGTTTGTACAAGCTCAGAAGAGCATAACCAGATCCTGCAGATCCATGACAAAGTCCACATCCCTTAGTCAGCAATCCGCGTTCCCAAATGACTTCACCGCCTCTTTCAGCCCGCTGGAGGTAGTCTCTATCACTAGTTAACTGAACACAAATTAAAAAATTCCGTCTTCAGCTGATGGCCCTACGTTCAAGAGGAGCTATGTACGACTAATCAGATATAGTCCATAAGATCAATCATTTATTAATATCTCATGTATATGAAAAATGTTCAATTATATTATAGCAGTTTCATAGACATTAATGCTGATAGATAAAAACGGTCCTGGTATGGTCATATGTTGATGGTTAAAGTATATTTGATCTGTAATCTAAATATCATAACCATGGTTGAATCAAAAAAAAATTTTGACAATTTCCGCTAACCAGAAGCAATGTAAGAAGGCATAAATTAGGTTTATTGGATAATATATTTGAGATCAAATTATGTTTAAAAATGACTGACTGATATATATCGGCATCCTACTAGAATTTCCTACATTGCATAAAGCAGATGGCTACATATTTACCGTAGATTCTGGAGCATCAAGTCTTATATTAGCCCGACAAGGGATCAGCAAAAACCGAGAAACGGAAACAAGTTCGGATATTACGTAAGAAACATCCAAGTTATGCATGAAGACAACCGCCACTGAAAAGTGCTAAGCTTTCGAAATGAATTAGAAAACCAACAATTTAATCCATTCCACATTAAAAAACATCTGATGGGGAGAGAAATGAAATATTTTCTATTTCTAAACAGAAATCGTAAAAATTCGGAGAATAAAGTTCGTTTCTCGTGCGATAAATTTTCGCTAACAGACATATTGGGACTAAGTGCTGTAACATCGGGCCCCCAAACTAGTACTGGGGGCCCGGAACAAAAGTACCTTGCTTTCGAAATAAACTTAGAAAGTATCAACCCTGTCCATTATATTTAAGTATTAATCCAAAAGTTCAGAATCAAAGTAAGTATAACAACCACTTTCATCGTTTTTAAACTGGGTCATTAGATATGAAATATCGAATTTCAACAAGACCTGTTCAACAATTTTGATTTAAAATTAATTAAAATTAGAAATTTCTATTCTTACACAGTCACACAAGTTTTACTTTGCAGTTCCTCCCATGTTTAAGAATTCTAATGCATTTAAATTTTTCCATGGGTAATAATAATATTCCTTACTTTATATGCAGCGAGCATAAGAGGCACAACACCGGTGGCACCATGACACCACTGAACAAGACGATCACTGTCGAGGCTCGAACCCAGACTCGATGGCCAATTACCCGATGGAAGTTGCAATTTCGCCAACCACTTTACTGTCGGCAAAATATCTGCCTCTAGAGCACCTTCAGGCAAACATTGGGGGAATTTTTCGTTAACCTGAAGATAAAACGTTAAAACAAAATTTATCCTAAAGAGGAACCTTATATTGATTCATTGTCTTACATTTTATCAAGAATATCTTACACCATCTGCAACTAGATATAGCTAGCAGAAACTTACATGCATATTAAAATAAAAATATTTCAAATTTTGCATCAATCACACGTTTTGTACGTTAGTGAAATACGTATTAAAAACGGCTTCACTGGAATTTTACTTGATTATGAGAGCTTCAATTATCACAAATTTAAGGCAGTCAAATTACTATATTATATAATTTAAAGATCTACATTTACCTCCCACCATAATTCGAATAAACCTACTAGCTTTAAGGCTCAGAGTAGGCGAAAATAAACAGTTACATTTGCTTAGTAAGTTTGAAACTTACAATTTGGCTACAGATTCATCAAAGAGACTGATTATGAATAACACATTCTACGTTTTGTAGTGGGATAACTTATATGTTAGGCAACCACTGAGACTAGCTATCTTGAACTTTTATTCTGTACTGTTGAATACAAATCCCCACATCCCAGCTAGCTGCAACAACAATAATTAAATCAATACGGGGCCGCGTTTAACCAAAAAGCCTATACTATGTTATAATACGGAGTTCGGGGCAATCAACATCTACTTCTTACTGAACGCTGTGATAGTCCAGTTAAATTTTAAAAAATACCTTGGCTAAAAGCAATTATTCCGATACTTGCATTTCAGAGGCTAGACCCCGGAAACAATCAATTCCGAATGAACTCTTGCAGTATCATATTTAAGAAACTAAGTACGATATGCTTTTATGTTGATTAATACTTACTACTAAAAGTAGTTATTTCGACAATTACAAGGATACGGATTACAGATTATTGCCTTACCAAATTGATGGATGAGTGTTGCGTTGATTCAGAAACAATATCTTACCTTCAAAAGAGTTTGTAAAATCCCGGCATACCCATGTGCAGCCCCAAGGTAAAATTTGTCATGCCAAACGAACATCAAGGGTGGTTTGGGAGGCGGATTAGACAAGCGACTCATCAGGTCCTCATACTTCCGACGATCAAGTTTCTCAGACAGTTCCCGCCCAGATTTAAGAATACACTTCACAGCCTGAAATAATTAGGCAGTAGATGATGGTCAAGGATAAAAAAAATTAGGCAAATTCACATACCTTAGAGACCAATTCTTCATCAACTTCATGGCCATTATCAAGAAGAAGCATAAGACCAGATAAATATCCAACCCGGCCATAAAGAGCTTCGTCAGGCATATCATTTGTTACATGATTTCCCGAGTGACAGAATTTACTAAAAGCTCCAGATGTACCAGGTAATCCAGACAGTGCAGCAACCAGACATGGGGCAGTGTAACTGCTCGTAAAAGCACTGATTCTTTCTGACAACTTTGCCTTATCTCGTTGCTTAAAAGCATCGATAATGAAGTCATTGGTGAGTCTGATAAAATTACGGACATTATCGTCTTCACATAATTCAGGAAATTTTTGTAGTTTAATACCAGTGAAAGAAGTACCTTTTAAAGGAACGAATTGCCACCTGAAACTGCGTCACTTACCCGATATTCCTGTATAGATTGAAAGATCACGCCAATTAAGCAAATCAGTATTTTCGTTAAAATATTTGCTTAATTCACTTAGAGCTCTATTAATTTTTAGCTGCACGGTCGTGTTAATCTAGAAAAGAATTAAGACGTTATATTTATAAATACTTCATTAACATCAGGAATTCTATTTGGATTTTCTAAGTACGGATTTTCGTAAAATCTCGACATAGCGGCGGGCGATGAAGGTAATATAACTCAAGTGGGGTAAAGTTCAATTAGATGTCAAGGTTATAACTAAATTGTAGCTAGAAAGAATAATCGTTAATATAACTAGTATATAGAATATAGACTAAAAATCTATGATTTCATTTTCGAGCTCTTTTATCGAAATTGATTTTACTGGCACAATGTGCATTAAAGCATTGCCTATAATTTCTCCATTTTAAGTATTTGGTAAATGCATGATTCCTCGACTACTATTAGAATGACTAAATACACGTTTAATATCGAAACGTAACGTTGCTTTTGCTTTGCAGGTTGGGATTCAATCTCATATGCCCCTGCTCGGTTCCTTGCTTCATCACCAGTCTCAGTATAAAGCCCCCTTTCTATTATTTCAATTTTACACAAGTTCTCTCGGAAGAAAACAAGATATTAGGAGGGGTACCTTGTACTAACCCTCATGCACACCAGCTCACAGGGGCTAACCCAGAAAATCTCCAGACATGGCAATAGGAAATATTACACATGTCTGGGTTTGGATAACATCTAACACCAGTTCTAGAGCAGAAGACTTAGAGCTGTTTTTACCAATATGTATTGATCAAGCCAAAATGAAGATTCAGGCCCGGAAGAGAAAGGTAAGGAACAAGGACGATGAGGGGAGGCAGCGTAGGAGTAGTGTATGACAAGTGTGTGCCTCAGTGGAAATACAAAGATAGTTTATGAGTCACCTAGGCAAGGATGCGCTTGAGATATAAATGCAGATATATTTTCAAATGAAACGGGACAGTTATAGGAAAAGAGAGGACCGATAAACTTTCCTAGATGACAGAGGCTTGAGCCATAGGAACACAAAAATATTATCGTGACCTCGTGGGCGAAAAACCGAAGTATTCTCACAGAAGATGCGAATACAGGGTAATTTTGGGAATACATAGAGGATCATTCTATACACGAATCAGATTGAAAGTCTGATGCTACAAATATAATATACACAAGGTAGTGTCTTCCTAAACTTTTAAGTTGGATACGATTCACCAATTAGGAGATAGATTTCGGGGAATGAACACTGTTTAGATCAAGAAAAGATACAATATTTATTTACAAGTGTTTCAAATAGTCCCATCAAGAAACATTCCGCATTGACATATACAAATTCAAACAAGTTCAAGATAAAGTTTTCAGGCGAAATAAGAGAAAAAACATCACGGATAGAGTGAGAAGTAGATGGAGAAACATAGAGAAAGAAATGAATACATAAGTAGCAGAAATGGTAGCCCGACTTCGCAATTATATGCGCAGTATCTCCAGGCAATTTTGATAACAGATCGAAATCCAATCAGGTTGTAGGGCACTCCATTGGATCTGATTAATCTCGGCCGCAGCTGTGTACGCCAAAATAGGATCTTCGATAGCCCGAGGCATTGATTGAATGTCCCAAATCAAGGCCATACAATCCTCACCTGCGGTGCAAATATGGCAACTTGAGTGAGGTGCCCAGGCAAGACCATTAAGGTAGCCTCGATGGTTGTCAAGTGTTGCCATTGGTGTAGAGAGTACACGGAGATCCAAAATAGTCACCTACAATTTAACAGGGAAAATTTAAGGTATAAGTATAACGGCAGGACTTTTGACACGTGCGATGGAAAGGGATAAATATGCCCTATTAATATATAATAGTACATACTGATAAAATACCCAATGGCACTTCACGATAACAGTCGATAATTTGAAACAATTAGTTGCCCAAATTTCGTTTTTGAATCAGAAGAGTGAGTTTTTTCCTCAAGGTAACAAAAATACACAGTGAAATTTGGTACAGGAAAAGTTTTGATATTCCCAATCAGTATAGTTCCCTTCGAATAACCATCCAGCTTTTTTTAACTATTCTTCAGTCAAGTTAGCTGTGTACTTCCATTAAAGTTATTTAACTAATTTATTCTAGCGAACATAAGACGTACATGAGATCAACTAATACTGATTAAACGCAAATATTATGGTGGAAAGAAAATAACGTAATACAGAAAGAATAGTTAAAAAAATATCCAAACGAATAAAAGTTACTCATTTATTTTGATGGAAAAATGAGCCTGAAAAAAACTGGGAGGAAAAATGGAAGAATCCAAAACCTATTAGTAAAAGTAGATAAAATGTAATACCTTACTAGAGGCTTAAATATTAATGTTTTTAGAAAACCTCTAGAAAAGGAAAAAGAACAAAAAAAGAGCTTATTATTAAGATAAATGCTGCATATAATTTGATTTGATTTAAAAGACAAACAAGGAAATTCAACTGGGAAGTCATATAAATAGATTCTAATAAAAGTGATGATCTGACTGAGTAAACACAAAACTACTTAACACCTCAACATCTATCTGGCAGGAGGCAGACAAAAAATTACTCAAGGCCGCAAATTCGACGCAGTATTGTGGGATGAACGATTCATATTCCGGGTGCTCATAGGAGCTTACCAGTCTAGTCAATATTCAAGTGCCTGCTGACCCGAATAACTAGACAGCTTGAACAATCCCCACTGGCCCAAACGGTTAGTTGAACTTCTTATAATAAATATAAATAATTACTACTATAGTAACTCCAAAGCCTATTTAGGAAAGCGTTTTGCAACGCACATTGTGGGTTAGGGAGTAGCATCATTAAGTCGCCCTAGTAAAGAACTCGAATTCTGTTAATCCCCTTTTAGTAGTGAAACTTAACGAGTGCAGTCGGTCACTCTGCTCACAAATGGACATCGAACCCTTGACCTCTGATTTTGCATCGCTAATACACATTCCCATAAACCATCTCGGAATAACTGCATTTCTGTCTTCTCTATAGTCTGGCAATATCTAGTGGGCACCTAGATTGTAGCAGCAGGCTTCTAAGCATAGTGGAAAAAACGGACTTACTTCACAAAAGGATCCATATAAGTAATTTGAGAGATTTGGCGACAAATTTCATAATAACGATGAAAACCAGGAAAATAAGGTCCAAAGTGCACTAAATAATTAATTAACATAAGAAGTGACATAAAACGTAAACAATTACACTACAAGAAATCACATATTAAGACATAATAAATCTCGATATGGTTCTGTCGTAAAAGGCTTTTGTTGGATTAATTGAGTTCTAGAAGCATCAAAAAGAGAATAAACTACCTCTCAAAAATCTTATCATTTACATATTGTCCTCGTGTTGAAAAGATTAAAAATTCTTAACTGAATTGCAAGCAGTATAAACTATTTCAACGAAATTACCTCCTTTGAATCCAGAGCAAAAGTTGCGATATAGTTGGGGTCTTGCTTATTCCACGCTAAACGCAAAAGTGGCGTTCGATTGCGATTTTCATAGATAATTGTGGAAGTCAACAGATTTCGAAGATCAAACAAACGCACTGACCCATCAGCACCTAAATTAAAGGAACATGATTTAAAGTTTATTTAAAAAAGAGTGGCAATGGAATTTCAAATAGAAATTAACTTACCAACACTTGCAAAGATATCGCGATTACCAGCTGCACGACTAAACGCGATATCATATACTTCCTTGTCATGAGCGATAACTTGCGTTTTAACATGACCACTAACACCTCTTGTTCGTCCAATAATTTGTTGTGTCTAAACATAGGGAAAAGAAAATAATTATTTTCCAAAATACCTCCAAGCCCCAAATCGTGCAAGTCGTATCCACACTCGAAGCTCCAATAATTGAAGGATCTGATTCATTCCAGTCGAATGAAGTAAGTGGAGCACAGAATCCAGTGGATTGGTTATTATTTAGCGTACACTCTAACTTGGTAGGAGATTCCGAAACCTTCCAGATGCGGAGATAATCCCCACTAGTAGCAAGAAGGTCAGGAGCATTAGTTTTCATATCTGGCATCCACATAACCTTCGTTGCGGGATAGTAGTGATTAAAAGTCTGCTGGGCAACAAATTCACCCTGCTCTTCATCAAGAGTAATAATCTGGATTTTATTATTGTACTCTTCAATAAAACTGCCTATTGCAAGTCGAAAGCGCTTGTCTTGTCGTATAGACCAATTAAGCGAAAAGATATTCCAAGGAGCCTCATATTTGTAAATTTCCTTATTTTTAGGATTCGAAACAGGTGGTATGGCAGCGGCTGCATTTTGCGGATTTAATGAACCAACAGACCCAGAACCGGGAGTGCCGGACATGCTATTAGAAATTGAGAGTAGAGTTTGGGGAGTTGGGGAGCGCGCGACCGACCTATACCACCTTAAACTCACCTCAGCAATAATAAAGTTTTATTAAAATCACTGAAATTTAATATTTCATCATAATATTAATTTTTATTACATAAGAGCATGCTATTTAGAATTTTTATTTCCGAAGCTTTTGAGCTAATCAAAATAAATTTCATGTGTAACTTTACATTGCAACGGATACAGGCAACCAAAGTGTGAATTATGACGCTCTCTTAGATATAAATTCAATTATTTAATTCATTTATTTTTGAATGAATGCATGTACTATGTAGAAAATGATCATAAATTTTCGATAAATGCCGGCAAACACTATTATTTACTCAAATTTCTTTTCTTTTTATGTTTTAAATATCGTGGGATCTAAATTACTTACGCCGAAACAAAAACGACTAAGAAGCTTGTACGTTGGTGCCCTAAAAAATTTACATCTGACTTTCAACGCTTCCAAATAAAATACTTTGTTGTTTTATTTTTTTTATTTTAATAATTTTCTTATTTAGGTAGATGTGGATGAAATATGTTTTTGTTTGCTAGTCTAAACAGAAAGAGCCCGTAATTTTCAATTGACTTTTTGGGTAGCAAGAACCGAGATCACTAGTTTGTAGGAACTAATGAACGAGGACAAAATTACCAGAAAACAAATATTGCAAAAAGTAGAACACCACGAGCTGCGTAGGCTAAATTGTATTGAGTAAACCGCGATTTGGATTCGAAAGATTAAGAGAGAAATGTGGGAAATGAGAGGGAAGATCGTGAGTAGATAAAAGTGTGTGTGTGTGTGTTTGTTTGTGCGTACTGAATATGAGCACAAGTGTACTTCTAAGTAAAAATAGGCAGTTAGAGATAAAAGATTCCGTCAACTCGTCTAGATATGGAGATTGAGCTAAAGGGACATAAGGACGAAAAATCAACATATTTTCATAAAAAAATGTGACTAATGAGTAATTTTTGAAAATGTGCAGAGGGTAATCGTCCAGACGATTACATAGAATCATTTTTGCTCTACATCAGACACATTTACGAATATCCACGTTAATTGGAATACGAAATAACTTTGTATGAATTTTATTACACTCCGGGTTTGCAATTTAAAATTCACTATCCACATAATCACTTCTTTATGTCAACGGAAAAGATGCTGACTTTATTTTTAGTAATAAATATCTATTTCTAGTCATGCAAATCCCGTTATGTACATTTTTGCTCATTTATTATTCGTTTGACGACGCAAAAAATGAGGAATTGAAGGTCTCAATTAATAATAGCACAAATCGCGCATATATAGCCACAAGAAAAATATATGTTCACTACTTTAGAGAAAAAGGACAAAATCGTGCCTTCCTTAACAATCATATGTCCATTCACCTATTCTCAGTTGACTGTTTCATAATAACTTTATACAATTTTTTATTGTTCTATTGCCTTTATCACAAATTCGGATTTAAAAATATTAATGTACAAAATGTTATATAATATTAGCGAACAAATGTTAAATTTTTCAAATTATCAATTATTGTAAGGTTGTTAAGGGAAAATAAGATTACTTAGTTTAAACCTGAAATTTTTTATTGTTCTATTGCCTTTATCACAAATTCGGATTTAAAAATATTAATGTACAAAATGTTATATAATATTAGCGAACAAATGTTAAATTTTTCAAATTATCAATTATTGTAAGGTTGTTAAGGGAAAATAAGATTACTTAGTTTAAACCTGAAATTCTATTACCACATTAGGGAATAATAATTTTAAATTGTGGATTTATCAATCGAATTGTCTAAGTCGGTCGATTACTGAAAGATCTAGCAAATTTTATGCAATCACGCAATTATTCATGAGGTCATAAATTTATATTTAAATATTCAGTAGCCAATTTTTCAAACTTAAGTACCAAAATTATTAATTTATGACACAGTAGTACGGCGCACACCAAATGTCAGACGTTAAATGACGTTAAATAAACTTATTTTAGCTTAGTCATTCGGTCTCTAGAGGCTTCATAATAGTTCGCAATATTTTTTGCCTTTATTAATTCCAGGGACCTTTTATTGGCCAAATTCCGGGACGGCCATTGCCAATAACGATGATTACACCTAAGTTATGCAGATTGTAGTTAATTTTATGGCGATTTTTCAGTTGCCTTTCTTTTTAGTTCATTAATAGAATTACAAGTTTAGTTTATTTATCAATATAAAATGACCGATTTAAGACAAGAAGATTTTTCCAGTTTGAGAAAAACTCTTGATATGGGCGAACGAGAAAGATTCCTTGTAGGCAATGAACGTATAATAGAGCCTTTCTTGAGGAACCGAACGTAACGGGTTGAAAATATTCCATTTCATCATCTGACAAAAGTGAATTATTTATTTATTTAAGTGACTAACTAACAAGATGCAGAGTCGATTCATGTTTGCAGTAGAAGTTAAATCGTAAGTGCGTTTACTCCAATAACTGCTGTAAGGTACCCTAATTAAGAGTCAAGTCTTTACTGTAATAAATAGCGAATGCAAACTACGTCCTGAAAATGCATCTCCATTTTTGTAACATTTGTGAATTAAAGACACTCAAAACAACACCCAGCTACAAAATCCTAGTCATCAAAAATACACATTTATATATACACAAGTACGGTATGATTCAGCCCCAGAAAATCCAGAAGCTACCTGATTTGCACACACACCATAAAGTACCATACTGCACCGTCGTATACAGGATGTGCATACGTCGCTCGCATGTTTTCAAATCACGTACGACTGAATTAAGCTCTGGCGAGAGCGAACGTGCTAAACCCTAAAGGAATTGCCTCGATTAAGCCAAAATCGACAGGCTAGAAAGCAAGGCAAATGTGCACCCGTATATGTATTCTATCAGTAATACACTGTTAAGCATAAATAGCAAAATTAACGTACTTTCTAACCAATGGAAAGATCTTTCTATGTGACCATAAGAGTGATTATTAATCCTATTATTGACATTTCGTCTATTATTATTTGATTGATTTGGTCCATGAACTAACCACATTAGGTTGTTAGTTCTGAGCTAAAATGCTGTTCATTAAAGAGTCAATTCTAATTACAGGATAGTAATTGTTTAGATTATTAAGTAATCAGGTAAATTAAAAATAGGATTTAAGTGAACAAATAGTAAAAAAAGGAGGAGAAACAGAAGGTGTAAGAGGGCTTTAGGAGGAGAACAACCAGCAAGTATCTGACTAGCTATTCTGCTTTTCAGCAGGTTATAATTACTATTTTCTACCAATCTTGGCTACAACAAAAGAATAGAGAAGAGAGACTGGTGGGTGAAGAGCTTTATTGGATACAGAGAGGTCATAGATGTGAGAAAGAGACTGCGTTTGTGAGTGCGAAGCAGATATGCAGATGCGAATACGGAAAACCGATGCGGTACGTGTGAACAAGGTTGTTTATAGAGAGAGAGGATAAATGGACGTTGGGAAAGGCTTAGTTCGAATCGATGGAATGTGGATTTGGGTTAATGTTCCCTGATGTTCTCAGGGTACTTTGAAGAAAGGACATATTTCTGCGAACTAGATCCCAAAAACTTCGGAAAGTATTGAGAAATCCACTGCTTTGGGATTTTCTAGGGAGATGATAATTGCTGCCATCATTGAAAATAGACGAAAAAATTAATATCACTCTGCGTCACCAAACTGCCCCCAGTAAACAGCCCAGAATTCGGTGAAAAGATAAAATCCAATATGGATGTCTTTATCGCAGAGTTTCACGTCACTGAAATGTCCCTTTTTATCCAACTCAATTCCTATTTCAATATTTGTAGTTGATTTGTAATGTTAAATTATACGAGGGATGAATATACTTGACTTACAGGCGACGTTGCATAATCGGACAAAGAGGGTTAAGGTAGTACTAATAATGGTAAGGTTGCTTTTATCATCTCACTGAGATAGCCCCTTAAAATTTAATTAAAAGCAAACAGGAGATAACAATCTTTTTCAAATCAGAGAGGTGAGAGCAGAAATGTAAAAGTGGTTTATTGGACGATCGCAGAGGATAGAAAGACGAAAGCGAGGAAGTTTAAAGAAGACAGGCTGGTTACGGTCCAGATTGGAATTACATATAGACTAAATAAGGAGCCCTTTAAAGGGCTATCCAATTTTATGTCCTTCGTAAGTCACTTTGGGGCTGTTTAGACTGAGCAAACCTATGGTTTATAATGTGATGGTTACAGGATTATGAGTGAAAAATGGTGAATAGAACTGACAGTCTGTTTAATCAGACAAAAACTATAATAACATTCGTAAATTATCTATAATAGAGATTTCTAAGCCTAAGCGACCGTTCTTCAGTAGCCGAAATTCTCGTCGAGATGTCATTTAAGAACTGAAATAAATTAGAGCGCTATTTGCATATTCTTTAAATGTTGAGTCACTACATTGGATGTTTTCTCAAACACCTCCCTAAATTGGATAACAGGCCATCAATTAATACCGTTTTACATAATTAAATTTCCATCATGCATTTTTATAATAGGCACATATTTTACAAACGTTCGCTCTATGATATTATAATAATAGGATAAAGGTACTTCCCCAGGGCATTAACCAAAATAATTACTTGCATCAGGTGGTAATAAAATCCATGTATTAATATTTTCGTGAATAAAATTTCACTAGGAAAATTTTTAAAGCCACTAAACGTCGGTGACCAAGCTCAGATATTTGGAGATTGAAGACGAGATTGATGATCAAAGTGACTGGAGGTGAAAAGGAAGGACACAGAGTTAATCTGTCAATGGGAATTAATTGCGCAATAAGCAATCACCGTCCTGATACCTTCTATTCGATTGATAGCCGATGTCATGGGCATTGGGTCAGAGCACACTATATACCTTCAATGCTCTAATCAACATCATCAACTCGATCACGCAAATTAAACTTCGTTTCATCCTATCATTCCCGTTCATAGACCTCGGAGTGTAAAGTTTGTTCATTTGAATAAAAATGTGTTATTACTTCCCATTTTTATTTTCAAGCTATCGCAACTGAGTGTTTGCGTTCGTGCCTTTTTAAACATTTAAGGCAAATCTCGTTCTGAAAAGTGAAGCAAAACAAAAGGTTTCGACATTAATGAAAGTGATCCATTTGAAGATTTCTAATTTTCTACTTTGTTTATTCATTCCGATTATTGGACATAATCCCGTGGCATTGAAATTGACGCAAACGCATATACGGTTGCCGTGCCGCTAGATCAAATTTAATTACTAAAAATTTTAGTCCATTGGTCACAAAACTTAACTACTAATCATTCTAAGCTTTCTTTTCGGTGGTGAATATATTAAGAAGCTGTCACACCCCCATGACCGCAGACTACATCTTGCGATCTTTTTGTCTTACTTCACTTTTAACCGAAATAAGAGAAAGTGAAAAAATGATACAGCAATTCTGTGCTGAAATCTTTCTTTCAGAATGAAGTATAATAAATGAACATAATTATTGCCGAAATAGTTATTTGTATTTCCCTAAAACCCATTTAAATCAGTGAGGAAATGCTAGTGCAAATTTTCCAGCACTGAATAAATGAAAATACACAAATACTAATGACATAGAACTGAATTTATCCCATTATTCATTTTAAATAAATCCCCAATTTATAATATCATATTATTTTGAAATTTCTCTTTTACAAAGATACGTCAAATTAATGTAGTCATAATTAAATGCTTGTTTTTATTTCCGGAAAATACAATTTAAATAATAATGAAAGAATTTCATCAATTAAAATTTTAAAGTTTTACTACGCAGAAAAATAAGGATTTCGTTATATCATTTAAACGGAAAATGAAATGAAAGTAAATCAAGCTTAGAGTATTATAAATTAGATAAGTTACTTGAAAATTTCTCATTTAACAATCTGATGTCGAAGTTGACTATTTCATCAATGAATGCAAATCACAACTTCTTCAATTCCTGAACTTCTAATACTTTGTATTTTATATATACTATTTGTTGTTCTTTCTTACGCTCGCATTTTACTTAAATAAATATGCTCGAGCTTTGAGTTGTTAACCTTGAAGGATGAATCCCTTTTCTCCGAAATATTTTATCTTACACCATCTCTAATCATCACTAAATTTAATTATCTTTATAGTAATGTCTGTAAACTTTTAACCGTTTCTGTGACCCCATGCACTCTATAGACCAACATCGTGTATCCTCAGCTGGCCTATTTCTCATTGATCGGAAAAGGTAAACATACCTCAGACGATAGTAGCAGACACCGTTTAATCAACCCCGTTATTAACCAGTCCTGTCTGCACTGACCCTTCCTTTTCCTACAATCATTCCGACCAATTAAGCACGCATACAACCATATCCTTATGCGTGTCCTCACCCAAAGTCTCGATTATAAATAGCCTTCATCAGATACACAACACACACCAACGGACCCTAGCTCTTCCATAGCCCAGTCCTTCTCAGATTCCCTACTTTTCCTTTGAGACTCTGTACTGAGCTTTGTTTAATACAGCCTGGTCAACGCTATCCTCAGTATTCTTTTTCTTTCATTTACTCTTAGTCAATTACCGCTACAAACTGATGAACTTCAACAATCTGGTGGCCAGCTACAACCTAAAGTATTGTAGTTTTTATTTATCAACCTGTTATAACGCGTAGCCAAGGTTTTGTAATGTGTTATACACAGACGCCATAGAGAGAGATTTATTCTGACAAGACTAATTTGGTAATCAGATAAAAACCAGATATTTATTAATAGAATTCGCAATCGATTTATACTCTTGGTATAGGGTTTGTCCAGATTGTGATTGGACAGAGAAGATTGAACCCATCATTGTTCACTGTGTCAGAATATGACTAATCAAACAACGGAGCCAAGAACTCTCAAAGTAATGACGAAGAAGTGGCATAACGATGACGTGTAATTACACTTGCAATGCACGCAAGAGTATTCGTTCACCCTCCGATCACAACTGAAAGTCCTAGGTGATAATACTCGATTGTCACAAAGGAATGGATGCCAAAGTAGTGCATATCCAGTACCAATTGGATAAAGACATTGAGAGTAAAGTGTTGGCTAGGGTGTCTTAGCTGCCATATGATGACTAAAAAGTCTGCTCACCTTAAACAGCCCCAGAGTGACCCACAAGGGAGATAAAACTAGACAGCTCCTCAAGGTGTATCTTATTTTGTCTGTATGTGCAATTCCAGATCAGACTGCAGCCAGTTCTCTTTCCACTATTCTTTCTGCTATTCTCTAATAAACCATTTATCATTTCAACTCTCTTTCTTCTGATTTGGAAAGCCTCACTTTTCTTAGCCTCAGTCAAATTATAAGAAAGCTTTAACACAAGTGTATTGCAAATTTGAGTCTTTTATAATGTTTAAAGTCTGGGATAAGATGTTGGTGAGTGATAGTCTGCAGTCATATGGTAAAATGAGACATGTGAATGTGTAATATTACTCAATTATCTACCCACGTAGAAGTGAAAGAATGAATTTAAGTAACAGTATTTATATTGCAAAAATTTTTTTACTGGCTCATGTTTTCGAAGGTCTTGGCATGATATCTCTCTACCCGGGAATTCATTTATTTAATACATCTTTAAAGAAATACAGCATTGACCTAATGTATAGAAAAAGTGACTACTGCGTTGTAGTAAAACTATTATTTGATTACTTAAAGACGTTTCTAGAATATTATTGATCTATATTCCAATTTTAGATTTGGTTTCTTTAATGAGAACACCTCCAAATGCAGTTCAGGAAAGCTGACCGATGGAGCATTGGCTGGAAGGTATTACAGGACACTAATATTATTTAAACGTAATTTATGAGCAATGTAATACAACATTTCTGATATGAAATTAGTCATTTTTATATAATTTGTGTAATAATTTTGAATTTGTTATAACGTAATCGATTAGAAGTCCCGCTAGTAATCTCGCAGAGCCAACAATCTAGGAAACTCGGCAATATAGCAACTTAACACAGAAGCTAATAACCCACAGCAGATCACAAGACACGTTATGGTAAACACACGTATACTAACGAAACTCACTCTCAATCAGTATCGGCTTAAACAAATAAGTATAATTATCAAGTGTCTTTTGCCAGTGGGGAAATAAAGAAAGAAATTACATTTTTATTCATAGAAGAAATATTGGGAGGGAGGAAAATAACTGTTTCCTCTTACATCTCCTTTCTTAGGCAAATCATCCGTAGGTCTTCGAGGACGGGTGGAACTGGAGACAAGAAGGTTTCAATTTTGTTCGAGCTGTACACGACGGAACCATAACCTGATCTTTTACCTGAGATATAGGTGGAAGAACATTAGTAAGATTAAATGCATCATGGAAAGAATACAAAGAAAGATAATACTTATCCGTAGTAGATTCCGCCAGTCTTCGTCGAAGTTGATTATGATGACGGACCCACTTGTCCTTACCGACCCCAACATCATAAATCATGCTCCCGTGCCTTTTTGTGATAATT
This sequence comes from Hymenolepis diminuta, assembly GCA_900708905.1. Lineage (NCBI taxonomy): Eukaryota > Metazoa > Platyhelminthes > Cestoda > Cyclophyllidea > Hymenolepididae > Hymenolepis > Hymenolepis diminuta. The sequence continues at coordinate 505,330 of CAADRB010000026.1, read as the reverse complement.
GCAGCTGTCTACTGGCGACCCAGTCGATAATCACGAGCATAAACTGGTGTGTCAACAGCAAACCCGTTCTTAATCGCCTTCTTCCCGTCTGACAGGGTTTACTTCGGCAGCATCGCTTCGTGCACCGTTTCCAATTTTCGACCCATTAACACCTCGGTCGGGGATTTCTCTCCTAGCGCAGGATGCGGGGTTGATCTGTATCCCAGCAGGGAATTCCTTAGTACCTCTTCCATAGTCCCCTTCTCTTTTTCGCGAAGAACTTTCCACCATTCAGGATCGTGAAGAGTGCATCTGTTACGAGCAGTGGATGGTGATTATCCTACAACGCTGAGTTAATTTCCTAGAAAAATCTGCACGGATACGTGTCGACCCTTTCGCCTTTCGTATCACTACAATTGAGGCAGCTCATTTCGAGTATGCAACCGCTTACAATATGGCCATCTGTTCTAAACGTACCAACTGGTCCTCGACCATTTTTATAGCTGTAATGGATACTTGTCTTTCCGAACGAAACACACTATTTGTTCCTGGTTTTAGAATCAATCTGGTGGTAGCTTGTGTGCACTTTCCCAAGGTGTCCTCAAACACGGTTGCGAATCGCTTCATCATCTCTTTTATTCGCACTTGTGGGCAGGTTACACTTTGTACTTTTGGGCCAACAATCTAGAAAACTCGGTAATATAGCAACTTAACACAGAAGCTAATAACCCACGGCAGATAAGAAGGCACGTTATAGTCAACACAAGTGTATTAACGAAACTCACTCTCAATCGGTATCGGCTTAAACAAATACGAATAATTATCAAGTGTCTTTTATCAGTGGGGAAATAAAGAAAGAAATTACTTTTTTATTCATAGAAGAAATATTGGGACCGGGGGAAAATAATTATCATTTCTTCTAACAATAGCATAAGCATATGTGTATTTGAAGGAGAAAATTATAATTTCGATTTAGTTTATTTCAAATTTATTTATTTTAT
>CAADRB010000026.1:475146-494896 GCA_900708905.1 Hymenolepis diminuta | reverse complement strand
AGTAGCGTCACTCTTAGCACAATAACTCACAAAGTAATGAATAGAATATCATGAGATTTTAACAGCTGTCTTTTGAAGGTTAGTATTAAGTGAAAATAAGGTGACTGCAATAAAACTAGCGCCATCGATGTGTTAGGCCCGGGACTTTTCAGTCCATGTGTTATTTTTATGTATACATTTGTAACTATTTATCCAGAAATAGCTGTCATTTATTTGGGGCTTTCTACCAAGAAAATAAATTTTATAGCAAAAGACCAGATCATAATTTATTTATTTCTAATTAGCACTCTTGTGAGTTCTCTTGTCAACACTTTTTTAGTATATTGGTTTTATTAAAAAAATTAATTCATTGTTTAATAGGACAACGATTATTTGAAAATAAAGTCCTTTAAGCTAACATAACAATTTTGGAAGCTGGTAAATCAAATGGCATTTAATTTTATGTTTTCCTGGACTTAAAGTTTATGTAAGGTTAAAATTTCTTTTAGTAAACAAGTATATTTCTAAATTTTAATTAAATAATCTTTGAAGCAAAATTAGTTTTGCACTTCCTATTATTTTTCTGTACTCATCTTTAGTTTTTTAATACTTTGTTTTGCTGCTTATATTTTTCAAATTAAGTATGTTTAACCTAATGAAATTTACAAAGCATCTTCTTTTACTAAGCCATATTTATGCAAAGTAACTTTATTAAACCCAAAGTTACGGTGTGACACCGGTTGACCACAAAATAATTTCAGGAGACTTGAAGAAATAATACCATACCAACTGATATGTATATGATAGCTAAAAAGTATACTCATGAAGAAAATACCACCTCGGGTAATATTAAATGGTTCTAATAGCATTATGGTCGTCAATAAATAGGAAAATGATTCATTATATGTCAAAATTAGTGGAAAATCAATCTGTCTATTGCTTCTTGATCTTTTACATCAATGCTATTCTCCCTTGCTGCCTAGCTCCAGAGTTTAGCACCGATCAAACCTCTTCACACATTCTCTTTGCATTTCATTTTTTTAATTCCAGCACACAAAACATACATATTGTTTCGTGCCTCTTTGAATTCGAAATTTTTTACTGGTAAATCAAGCTTATATTCGACACTTAGCAATGTTATATAATCAGTTAAATTAAATGGGATATATGCAGCAGATACTTATGCCTTATTCGGCTAATCCTCGAGACCCATTGCAGAGAAATTTTATGAAGCGCGCACTACTTAATGCTTCGGCCACTCAGGACACTATTAATTATGCAAGAAAATGAGGTCAAAATAATGTGACCTCCAGCCGCTGGCAGAGGTGACATATTGGCATTTAAGCAAAACTTTTATTGCGAAATAGTAATTTTATGAAGATATTTTCCAAGAACAAGCTCGAAAATATAATTTTAACAACAACTTTCTAATGCTTTATTAGTATTCCATTGATGATGGATGAGAAATTTGGCTCTACACTAATCCTTCTAATGAAGAATTACCATATATTCATTATGATTTTTTATAATGAAAAAAAGCCTTTTGTCCATAAGCGTTCATGCTTGAGAGACTGTCTAAAAAGAAGTTCATTGTGATGTAACACCTTGTAATGTGATATAGAAAGAAACTTTTGCAAATTAAAGTGAGTAATTTATGTGTCCCATAATATAGTGTAAATTCAATATCTCCATATGGAATAACAGGAAAGTAGAGATCGAATTTTACAGAATCTCTTAAAATAAATAGTTAGTGTTTGTAAGAATCATTAATTGTGATCTGGTATAGGTAACATTTCTGTGCCTGGGTCTCAAGAGTCGACAAAACAAAGATCGTTGGTTTTCAGGATATCTACCGTCATATCCGACCGGTGTTCTTATGCATTAATGATAATTTGTTAGCCAATAACAAGTAGAGCTTCTAGAGATTCAGTTTTTCTTATCGACCAATTATACAGGTAAGAGATATTATATTACCATAAACTTGGTATTTATTTCATGTATAAAGGAAAGAAATTAAAAGGTTATGATCTATGTTCAGGCTCATATTCAAATCGAAATACAGTTTTAAAGGGGAAACGTATAATTTTTAATGGTACATTTAATAGAGAAAGAGGGGTAAATTTAGGAAATTGTAAATATAAAAGACAAGGCAGTTTTTTTTACTTTGAGTAGTTATTGTGCCATTTTGTCCTTAAACTCGTCGTTTCAGACTATTGCAAGCATTATTTTCTTCAGAAGCTTAGCTCTAAAGACAGACAAATATGGTTTAAATTAATAGAGAAAATAGAGATTTCAAATTATAGATATTTTTAGGGTAGTTTATTTCAAAAATCAATACAGCCCAATATGATTGGGATAAGATTAGGTGGAAAAATAGCCCATTTTCATGGAATGGTGGTTCGATATTATTTATTTTCCTAATGATAAAATATTCAAATCATGTATCAAATTTATTGTTTAACGAGTTAGGGAAAGTCTTTCTTTACGAAACTAGTTTGGTTTAAAATTCGCATTACAATAAAGCATTACGTTTGTCATATTTCACCATTTCAGTGACGAGCTTCATGTTGTATCCAAAAGTGCAGTCATGTATGCTAAAACATTGCCAATTTAAACACCACGTATCACATGAAAATAGTCTCTGGATGTAAATCGTTGCTAGAAAACTGTCCTGAAATTGGATTATGCAGTCCAAAAGGCTGAAAATCAAATACTCCGCAATTTCCCATTATTTCACTCCTGTGTGAAATATTATCAAATCAGCCATATCTTATATTCTAGGTTCGTTGTGCTCAACGAATTCTTCCAATAATAGATTGAATTCTTAGCTACTGTACCATACTTATGAAGAAATGTAACTCAAAGCTTCCCATTTAGACAACCGAAACTGTCAGAATAGCTCGTGATTAAATTAAATGCCTTCATCCTTAAAATTAAATTAGTAAATATGAGAAATCCATTTTTTCATTTTTGATGTTTTTACTGTTAAAAACACAGTCAATTAAAACATTACTACTTTATGGATTGCGCTGTTCTACTGAACGAGGATAATTTCAGACCAATTAAATTATATATAATTGAAACAGAGTACGGTGATCGAGAGACTTGGTAATTTGAGTGACGGAATCCGATTCATATAGTCAGTTGTGTAATATCTGTAGTTACTCTAGTGATGTAGCGATGGAGTACACAAAATTAACTTGATAATTAAAACTGCTGACCATTTTGTTTAAAATTTATTAAAATAAGAGTGAAAGAATGAGGATTTATTAATCGGGGAACTTGATATTTTCTTCTCGAAAGGTGTATAAAGTTTTTATTCTCAGGGATGATTATTTTGCATCTTGAATAACCTCCTTAGAAGTTCAGTTTAGTTTATGAAAATATGTCAAGGCTAAAATGCCCAGCTTATGCCTGACAAACTCTCTGAAATTGAAGATAGGATCAAAACCACCACTCAGACTTCAAGATTGTGCAATTTGATAAGTTAGTTCTTTCGATATCAAATTAAAAAGAACTTTTTCGTGAAATTTTATGGCAGGATAATAATTCTACCATTAGGAGAACATGCAATCAGTGCAAGTATCTCACTGAAGTCCCAACGGTTAAAAGTGCAAAGATGCATTTATTTGAGCTCAACTATCAACCGGCGTTTATATTTGCCTTCATCTCACAATGATTAAATATCTCATTGAAAGTGCAGCATCCCCTCCCCCTTCAAATAACATTTTAATGCAGTTTTATCCTTTGTACTAAGTACTTGATCCATCGCGCAGGAAAGATTTTTTTAAATACTTTTCAACAAAACCATTAGGACACAACAATTAGAATCAAAACATAACTGTGCTCTCCGGTTTATTTTGCTGGTGTGAATTTAAGGGCATATTTCAAACTCTCGGTTGTCCTTGTTTTGCACTTCAAGATTCTAGATTTAACAGCTTTTAGAGCCTTTGATATTTAACGTCTTCTAATTTAAAATTTTTTAAAATCCAATGTTTTTTATGGACTTTGTATACCTTTTTAGTTGATTAAAAAGGAATTTAATTCCATCTAAATAATGCAAAAAAATGTCCCTTTATTTAAAAGAAAGAACACTTACACCTATGTATGCGTTAAAGCAGGTATAGTTGAAAACTAAGACATGCGTACACAATTACTATTCTTATTGGAGCAAGAATGGCCGGACTCGACTTCACGTTCAGAGGTGAACAAAAATTTACCTCCTTACAGAAGAACATTTCTTGTAAAATTCTGACCTATATTCACTTGATGGCATTCCAGATGGTATGCAGTTAGGAAGATAAAACAGTTTACCTTGAAAAGGGAAAATCTACGAACGTTATTTGAAATACCTCGTTAAAATAAAAATATATATTTAAGATATAGGGTCGCCCTTTTGTGACACCTGAAAAACAAGATTTCAAAAGATAGCGAAGTATAAAACTTTAATTTCACCCTACGCTGTTTTCGAAAATCGAAATTATAACACCTTGATTTTTTGAGTCAACTTTTTGCAGTAAAAAAACATTTATTTAAATTAATTTAACGATATATATCTGATACAAAGAAAAGGTTATCGGGCAGCCTAAAGCAAACAATTTTTCCGGTCAGATCTACAGATGTAAATAAAAATTATTCAGTTAATCAATAAAAGTGATTAAGCATATATTGGTAAAATTATTAATGTTTAAATTTACGTTATAAACTTTTGATTATGAATTCTGGACCGAAAGGAACAAAATAAACTCTTCACAAGTCAAAGTTTAAAGTACGACGTATCTGTTTTTCTCTGCTCCCGTTAGGGATTTGGTTTGAAAATATCAAAAGGTTGATTGTAAAAACTGATGAAACGAGAAAACTTATAAAATCCGTAAATAAAATTTGCGAAATTACCTTTACATTGGAAGGTGTCTTCCATTAATTACTGCAAACAGTTCAAATAACAGTTTGCAAATACGTTGTTTTAAAAAGACCTGTTTCAATAGAAGAGGAAAGCAAATCTAACAATTTTTATTGAGTTTGATCATCTCTGCTTTATTATTATTATCCACAGTATTATAAGAAACTTACAATTTTTAATTGTGGGGAGCAATTGACAGTGAATAACGGGGAGGAGATCAAAAGGATATAGAGAGCAAAGTCGAGGTATTATGGGGTCTTACTTAATCTGATTTTTAAACTAGGGTTGTATAGTACTTATTAAATGGACATTTAACATTCCAAAGTTCAAATTTCATGATTTCAGCAAATGCTTGCCTACGATGTCAGTGCTCATTGGCCATTTTTTTAATCAAGATGGGATCGGTCCTGCCACTTCAAATCATTATTCTTTCATTGACTGAGACTTCTACTTGGTCTTGCATGATATTTAGCAGCTTACAGTTTTAAAATATCAGAGATGAGAGAGCTACAAATTTTAAATTAGGATAGTTAATAACTTGTTTTATGAAGCCGAATAATGCTTTGTTAGAATATGCGTGAAAGATTTCACTGTAGCCTTGAAATGCCCGCCAATCGTTTTCATTTATTGTGAACTACGTGTTGGTTCTATGCTACCTGACTGACCTTGTTGTATAAGAGATTTTGTATGCTTAGTGAAGTGTTTTGTACTGTTAATGAAGATAGGAATGATCGCTAATGAGAACAGTGGTTATAGATAAGAGTAGATCCGATATAATCGCAGGTCTGCTTTCCAGGATCAAGAGTATTTGTTTGAGAAGGTAAAATGAATTGCATGCATGTCGAGAGAATTAGATTAATTACTGAGGTGGTGTGCAACGCCAATCGAGGTAAGAACAGCCAGATACATTGCGTTCTGGTGACTTGAGATTATCTTAAAATAATATTTATTGCGTGAAAATTGCATCAAAGAGACTTTAATAAAGTGAGGTGGATTAATTTTCTGCCCTTGCGGGCTACTGTAAAATTTTCGAATTTTCATTCTTCAAAAGTGAAAAAAACTTTGCACAGTAACGAATCAAAATTGATTGGCATAATATTTTACTCGCACTTTAAAAGTGGGTGATTTTATCAATTTTTCGATAAAAAAGCCTTTGATTTCTGAGTGCGCCACAAAGAGAATAATCAAATTGGATATCGCGTTTGATTTGTATATCATTTTCATACCACAATCATGTGGTCGGGATTTGTTTATCCATAAAAGAGCAATGGTACTCTGCACCCGACCTCACATTAACGCACCGATCATAAAAAAATATCGTTGGTCTAATGTGAAGTCCACCTGCTACGACTGTGGCTATGGCAAAGAAAAAATTCGTCACAGTTTTTCTTCATATTCATATATTTGTCCTATGATGTAGGTTTCTGATAAGAAGCACAATCAGATAATTTTTGTGTTCAGAAAAAATTTCTAAGTTCCTCCGAATGGAATTTCTTTTTCGTGTGCCGAATTATTCGATCTCTGTTTCTCCATGCTAAAATCCAGGAACAAAGTCTCATCACTGCTACATCAGTGGTTAATAATTTTTTGGTTAATAATTCAAAACTGTATATTAGTTATTATAATTGCATAATGCTAATTATTATCACCCATAACAATAAAAAAGCTTCGAGTTTAAGTCACAGAGAAGCACCTGGATAAAAGGAACAACAAAGTCGGACAAGTGAAGTTTAATAGGGAAAGGGGGGGGGGGGAATGAAAAGGAAAGCGTTAATCGGGTTACTCCACTTGATATTCGGATTCAAGTTTCAGAATTGTCACGTAATGGGTAGTTCACGGTTCCTGTTTCAAAATTCGAATTTCAAAATTTGTTCTCTGTTTTATTTTGATGATCGGTTTCGCCACTTCAAATCCCTTCTTCTTCCATTGGCCAAAAAAGCAGCATAATCTTAAGTACTTTACACGATCTTGGCACGACATAAATTATTTAATTTGCCTTAATTTAATTTTTTAAAATTTGATTTATGACGCGTAGTTATGAGACCTTAGTTCACCTCCTAATGTTTTAACGTTTGATATCCAAGGCTAGTTCATATCCGTGGTGTCTAAGCGTAAGGGCTAACCGATTAAACTGAATGATTGGTAATGCCACCTTGGTTAGATTGTATCTTCTTACAATCAAGGGCAAGTAGAAGAAATAATTTGAACATAAATATAAAATAATGAAGTCGACTCTGGGTTGTAGGTCTTCTTTCTGCCTCCTCTGGTTCAGAGATACTTAATAATTTCTCATTTGACATCAAGTAGTATCGGAGGGGCAGCCTAGATTAAATCAGTTTTAGAAAAATTTTAAAATCAAATGAAAGGAAATAAATTTACACTAATAAGGACATTTTAGAAATTGAATATCAGGCATTTGTCAAACAGGCAGTACTGAGCTTACTGAAGCGCTGTTTGGGAAATACTAATAACCCTTAAATATTGCCTCAGCTTAATCACTTAAATATAGAAAAAATAGAAAATATTTTGATAACTGAATCAACTCTTGATTCCTTTGAATACAAAGGGTCCAAGCTTCTTGAATAAACCTATGAATTTGGAAAATTCATTAGTGAATACTAATAGTTTTCAGTTCGAGTTCGCTTAAAGCACTTATTATGCAAACTATTTAATAAAATTACGAAATTTTACATGCGTTTTCGTTAACAATGTACTGTTTTAGAAGATTTAACTATGCAAGTTTATCTAAACTTCATTTAAAGTGATGGGCACTTACATTTTTAGATGTTTTATCGTTAACAAACACGTGTTTACTTAAATCTGCAAATCTAACAAGTTTCCCATATCCTAAAATAGGTAATTAACTCCTAGGTCCATTTTGACACTTAGTTTGGACAGAGAGGTAGTATTATGAAGCCTCCTCGATGAGAAACTGGAATTCTGGTACCCATTTATTAGCAAAACTTAATCACGGTGGTTTCCCGTTCTGCTCAGTGGGAGTGCACCAGTAAATATCGAACATGTGACCTCTTACTTCACAGACGAGCACGTAAATCAGTGGACCACTAGCAGTTGAATCTTCTCTCACTACTTCGGATCTAGGGAGTATCTTAGGATATATAACTTATTAAAATTTCCTTCTTTAAATAACCAAATAGGGAAAATAAACAGGCATAATACAACCAGCTATCTTGCATTTCGCAAGGATTTCAGGGCTAACATCGTTCCGCAGCATATGTTTTAGCCCCATAAATGCAGTTAATGCATAGAAAGCATTAACCAAGCGAGGAAAACGTTCATTTTTGTTTTATGTCTATAATAAATGGAACTTATCATATACCATTTTGCAGATGGCTGCCGACTAAGAGAGGTTCTAGATATCAGTAAGGGTATGGATAAATAATATAAATTTATCGTCATAAACTCGGTGTTTTTTTAAAAGGACATTTTAGGCAAGCTCATTTGAATAATGCCACCATGGTAGATCATTAAAAACTAATAGTAGTTTTTTGTTATTCAGGTCTAATAGACACATATGGCCTTATCTGTAGTCGCTACAACTAACAATGCAGTTATTAATGACCAATTATTCAAAGTGCAACAGTGTGATACGGTTATTGCTCAGATTTTCAGAATTTCATCTTAATCGGCAAATTTATTTGGACTGTGTATTTTCAATAAAATTGCCATCATAATCTATTTCTAGAGATTTGCTGATTGGCCAATTATAGAGATCGCTCTGTCAGTGCTTTCGTCTAACCTTTAGTGTATTCAATGCCAACTCAAATTAAGCACACCTGATTAATACGCTACTATATGTATTCATTATCTATGAATATTCCCAACACAATGAAATATTCATTTACAAAGAATCAAAGTTAAAGCAAGTTCTCACGATCAATGTGATTGCGATACATTAAGGCTTCTTATTCCACACACTTTCTGTGAAAATATATTCATTCTGCTTTGGTAAAAACATTTGAGCTGGTATTACCCAAAAGAGATAAAGTTAACGGCATGACCCATCCAACTTCTCCCTTCAATAAAAGAGTAAATAGACCCTGAGCATCAAGAAAATAAAACAATGAAACTTGAGCCTTTATCTTTCCTTTACTCGCTTGAATCCTCATTGTAGCTTTGTCAATATATTTTGGCTTAGTCAGCTGTTGTTAGGTGTTAGCTGCCAGCTGTTAGTTGTTACCCTAATCACCACAAATCAATCAATTCATGTAGAATCCAAGGCTTTTTTAATCTTCGCGACTTATGGCAGTTAATGCAATTGGCTTGAATAAATTATTACTTTTGCTCACAAATGAAGGTCTGAAAATAGGCTCATACAGAGGGGAACTTACCATATTTATAATCAAATTAGGAAACCTCAAGAATGATTATTTTTAACATGATTATTTTGATGAATAAACAAATCACTAGAAATGCTAAAGAAAACAGGCTTTAGGATATTTATATAATTAACACTTAAAGGATCACGGATGATTTCTAAAATTAGCAGGCTGCATGAGCCTTTATCAATGATCATTTCTTCGCTATTATAAGGCAAACTTTTCTAGTTGTGATTTGCGGCTTTTACTCCATTACTTCGGAGATCGAAGTGACGTCATCACTAAACTTTTAAATTTTTTGCCAACTTGTATGCCAAAACGCGGAATTTTGGAAATGCAGATAAATATACATCCTCGCTCTTGAAAATTAATATCCGGTGTAAAAGATATTCGTGGTGTCCTGAACAATCCTAACATAACGACTGGTCTCGAAGTCAATATCTGTTTCATGTAACCTCACCCCACATTTGTGCACTCATTCTTGTTCCCCCGATCAACCTAATTATCATATATACCTTAAGTTTTCAGTGACACAAAAGACAAAGTCATGCAAATCCCCCTTTGTCATCCCTACATGGTTATGCGTATAATGTGGTCCATAGGTCAGAATTAAAACTAGCTGCTTATTGTGCAGACATTTATGTCCTGATTTGCTGTTTATGTCTACTGAATACGACGATTTCTAGGGTACATAATGTCATCTCGGTGTCCTTAAACCTCAGCTTCGTGCTCAAACCACAATGAACATCAGGACAAACTTGCCAAAGCGTCAACTCTAGCTAAGTAGATATCTTTATTCTCCCCAAAGTTAACTATCCGCTTCCCTTTCCACAGTGTATACTTTAAAGAAAGCTATACACTTTAAATCCAACTCCACTGATGCACACAATTCTCTTCAATTCAGAAATTTTCTGTTCTCTATCTGCCCCTTCAAAAAGTAGCATTTAAGTAAATCTAAAGTCAAGATTCATTCTCAATGCGACAAATGTCTAATACCTCTACTATAGCATTAAAATTTTTATTAAGCTTTATTGTTTATTTTTGCCTCGAAATGCTATGTTAGTACACCTAAATGTATCTCCACTTATATCGAATTTCTAATAATTATTTACATTTATCCCTAGTTTTGTTCCTTTTTCGTTCCACACAAAGTAAAAAATAGGTGACAGGCTTGAAATAGCATTCATACCATTTTATACCATATTATTGAATTATCCATTGGTACATTTAGTATTATTCTCAAATATTCCGTTCGCGATACTCTTCGATTATTAGTGAGTATTTCTTTTGTTTATTGATATTTAATAAGGAAAAAAAGGTTGGAGTTCAGGTTAAAGATGCTCTCTTTGCATCTAAGCTACTGAAAAACCTAATATAATCAAATATTTTACAGTGCATCAATTAAGCAAATGAAAATTTTACCTGAAAATATTTGATTGACTAGCATCAAGTGCTTAAATAGATAACAAAAGCATATATTAAAGCTTTTTTTTTAAATTTCAGACACTTGAAGGTGAAAAGAACGTATTGTTGAGAAATCCATTCGAAAAATTATTTGTCCGTTTTATATTTATAGTTTTCTAAAACATGCAATCAGTAGGGAACGCAAATGAATACTTTTCCTATTTGGTGGCACTGGTACTTGATATTGGTTAATCAGATGTCGTTTAATCAGACTCCCACGGTATTGTGAGGACGATTCGAATTTACCAGTTTATCGAGCTCGAGAATTAAAAATAAGCAGATTATTGGTAAAATGTTCTCTCTCAACTCAACTAATAATATCCTAAGAGTTACCAATTTGTATTAATTAAATCACAATGAGGATTCCAGAGAGCAAAGGAGAGATGAGGGAGAGAGGATATAAAAGAAAGAGTACGAGCAGATAGCTGACACGCGTGTGTCTACGTTTATGTATATGAGTGGAATTACAAAAGCGGTTTGTATGGTTAACTTGGGCAAGGGCGCGTGAGGAGATATGTGAAGATGTACTTTTAAGTGAAAGGGCAGTTATCGAAAAGGAGAGCCGATAAACTTGTCTAGACATGCCAAATAGGGGTTTGAATCATAGGGACATAAGGGCGGAAAATTAACGTATTTTCATAAAGGATACGATCAGAGTAACTTTAAAAATGAATAGAGAGTCATCTTTCAATACTATAGGATCAAACTAAAGAATTTAGTATTCTAAATCCACATATTATTGCGAATATCTTTTTACAAGAATTATTTGCTTAAAGAATTTATTTCATGAAATGCAACAACCTTTTATTAATCTCCTTTAAAATAAAAGTGATATGCCTGCAATTAACTGTAAAACTTCATAAAATTATTGAAGACCATTCATTTCTAACATATGAAAAGATATTTAGGAACACCTCCAATGAAAAACATCTCGAAGTTAGTTTGGTTCACTATTTCAACCATTTAATGCATGCCAAAAGCTTTAAAATTTGAGATGCGTTTTAAAACAAATTTTAGAATATATATTCATTAAGCTATTTATTTAGTTCCCAATTCATCAAAAAACCGGCAAATTGATAAAACGTTTCTGAATTTATGGAAGATTAACCTTAATTTTTCTGATTTATCCTTTCACCCAAACTGCAAGTATCCATTTTAGCGAATCAATATTTAATTGGCTGTTGGAGTGAAACAGTTATAATCCAAAACAAATAGCGCTTGCTGTCAGTTATTCTCGTAAGTAGCACTAAAATCTGCATCCTTTTGATATTCAACATCATTTTCAACATTTAATCAGGAGTTCCCTTATTTTTAAAAGAAAATATTTTGACAAACTAAAGGAAAATTAACCACAAAATCTTGGAGTAAATCTTCTAGAGCCCTTCTTCCCAAATTAAGAATTGGTACTAATGGGAGATCACATGTCGTTTGATAAATGTTGTTTTCGAACATTGGAAGAAGGCTAAAGATTAATGCCCAACGCGGTTAATTAAAACATTTGATGAATCTTTACAATTATTTTTGATAATAGTCAGTCAAAGATCAGCGTCTATGCCAGCAATCTGTTTATTAGAATTAGTGTTAAGGAAATATCAACTGACCTCGAACCAAAGTGCGGCCAAAATATTAAGGCAGAAACCATTAAAACTATTTTTATCCACTCTCTAAATGTAAAAAGCGGGAAGAAAACTTTATAGCTATATTTAAAAAGCATAGACGTTGAATAATAGTAGTATTATAGAGTTTATTCATCAATTTCCTTTTTCTCCAATAATACAATATTGCAAATTAATTTTTTAGTTATTTAAATAACCTGAACTGAAACATTTTACATTTAACTAATAAAAGTTAAAATTCAAAATAAAAGTTACATCTCTAATAACTTCATAAAAATAACACAATGAAATCTGAGAAATAAAGGCTGACCATTAGGATTCTTTATTTGAAATTAAGTTACATTAGCATTGCAAAGAATGCTATTTGGGTTAAAGATAATCAACGCTCATTAGGGTACAAAGAAAAATTCTGCATTTGTGCTCAAAACACCGCCTTGATAATATCAACTTAATGGACGTGAATGATGAATAAATGAATATGATAAAAAGAATGTAATCTTAATGCTTGTTGTCACCGCCGTTATCTGGACTCCATTTAACAACTTGTAGTTTACGTGACATTTCTTGAACTCTTTGTATCCATCTTTAACGATTCATCACCATCTTTACACTCAATCAACTGATCACCGGACTTCATAGTGTACCAATAACTTGGCTCCTTTTCGAATATTTAAGCGTCTTTAGATCTTTATGGGCATTTTTCAGTCACTTTCTACACAGCAACTTTCAAATTTAATCGTATTTGTTCCTTATTTGTAAAGTTAGGCACACAGTGCCTAAGCAAATTGCCTGATTTCATGTTTTTTACTAATGTATATATTATTCCCTTAGGCGTTTCCAAAAGCTTCCGTAACAAAGTTATTGGCACTGACGTAATCCAGGGTAGTACAATTATGGCAAAAGTTTTTCCGCGTTGCCTTACAAAAACAATAAAAAGTAAAATAACCAATTATATCATAATAATAAAATTGATGAACAATTATTGTTTGAATAAATGCAACCAAAATACCGGTTATAACCTTATTAGCATCCGTTATAACGTCATGGGTTCTGTCGAGGCTACATCGATCGAATAGATGGAAATAAGTCAAGTCACTCATGTTGTCAGATCAGTTCGGAGGTGACAAACAAGCCATCCCAATTTATTTATAAGTAAATTAGGTTTATATACAAAAAAATTTCTTTATTGGACGTAAGTCATGTCTCTTAATCCGTGTCTCGGCGTGATGATAGACACCCGTTTAGGAATCTATATACAAACACACAGCGGGACCGCCTGTGGATACTTTAGTGGAGATTTTATCGTTAGTCAATCATTTCTAATCGCTAGGTGATGATAGACATCTGCTGGCTATAGCAGCCTCAAAAATAGCCATAAATACAAGAACTCAAAAGTAACATATAATTGTCTTAATGGGTGGCTTTACTTTAAAATTATGACGGAGAGTGATCAGAAAATCAGCACATTTTAATAAATATGAACATTTTATGAATAAATAACGGCAAATTTAATTTTCCTTGGATAACAATTATTCCTTTTCACCTAACAATACCTGGATGGGGGAGCTAATAAACTTGACGGATGATTCTACGTATTTCGAGAATTACTCTTTATTCGCATTCTCCATGACAATACTTCGGTTCTTCATCCACGAAGCCCCGGTGATAACTTTTTTATCCCTATGACGAAAAATCCTATCTGTCATATCTAAACGTGCCTATCTATTCCCCCCTTTCTATAACAGCCTGGTTTCACTTAAAAGTACATCTGTGCTCATGTTCTCGCACATCCTTACCCAAATCGCTCACATAAAACTATCTTTGTATTCCCACCCTCAAAACACACGCTTGTCAGTTCCGGTTCAGACGCTTCTCTCCCATCTCTTCTGTTCCTCAGTTCTCTCTCTCCCTCTCTCTCTTTTACTCACTTTAATCCTCATTACGGCCAAAAACAGCTCCTGGTCTTCTGATCTAGAACTGGTGTTAGCTTTCAGCTGCTAGTTATTATCCTAACTCCAATAAACTAGTCCAATTAGAGATTAAGGGAAGGATTTGAGCTAAAACTGATGACAAAGTTATGGCTTGAAAAATTACGCTTCATATTTTGTGATGAAATTAGACTCCAGGTAATTTGAGGTTTGTTCCTTGAACCCTCCGATCAGAATTTCAAGGGCCTTCATTTGAGTTTCGTTGACAGAGCCATTAATCACTGCTTAGGCAAAGACTTCTCAACTATTCAGAACTAAGTCCACTTGTTTACTAAGATGATTAAAAGGATGGATATAAGGTGATGAATATTCCATTTTGCTTTCAAGTTCTTTGAAAATTTCTTTGATTTATTGACCTGTGGATCGTATGATTCTTTCTCTAATCAAACTATTTTTCCATAAGCTAAGTTCAGTAAAACGAAAAGACAGCTGAAATGGTTTTTTGCGTTGCTATTTGAGATGTCCATAAATAAGAGACATTCGAATCCATATTCTTAAAATTTCCCTGATCTTATCTCCAGTAGTAGGACTTTCTTTTATTTGAGACGTTATTTACCGTTAGTAAAAGACGGAATTTGAAAGGTGTAAATGAATTCTAGAATATGTTTGAGCTGGGTTAAACCTATTTTTTAAAGTAGAACGGTCCAAATATTATCATGCTTTCACTTGCAAATTGTGTTTCTCATTATTAATGGTGCCTGGATAATATTTTTCATTCCTTGTTGTCATTCCTATGGCAAAGGCTCATCAGTAAGAGTGTTAAAAATAGCTTTTAGCTTCAATGCTTTTGAATCACGTAAGCGATTTCAATCTGTGAAATAAATCATCAAATAATTTCTTCTCTGCTTTATATTTCTAAATTCCTACTTAGTTAAAAAAATAATAATGCTGTTTCTTCAACGATATTCTTAGAATTATAGCTAGACTTCAGAAGTTTCTCCTTTAATAATCACCTTCTCATTGTATACCAATGAGATTTGAAATTATGATGTTAGATGTATATTCATTGACGTTGCATGGCTTAAATATTTTTTATTATCATCATTTTATATTTCCTCAAAAATAAATGATACTGAACTGAATGTAAACTCAGCACCTCTTTTCGAATATTTGCCACCTATATGACAACGCATAAGAAATTGGCAAAAAAGATGGCTTCTTTCGTCGAAATTCAGCCAATCAAAATATAGCAACACATTATTTTTTAAAAGACTAAAATATTGTCCCTACCCCTATGCAATCCTCTGCCCATGCAAAACATATCTGCTGACAGAAGCATAGAATTTTGATTTTCGATGTAGAGAATTTAAAAGTGTTTAAGGATTTGAGTATGCAATGATTTGAAGTGAATAATTGCAGGAATGCCCTTTGATAATAACTGAACCTAATTATCATCTGCTGAACACGTGCCAAGTTCTTTGATGCTCTGAATAACAATTAAGGCGAATAGGTAGATAGTCAGAAACAAAATCAGATGCACAAATATAATTGTTGAATTTTTTGGATTATTGATTCCTTAATAAGAAAACTTTCAGTACGGGTCTGGAGAAGTAATCAGATCAACTATGATTTTAATTCTCTAGATCTGGATTACCTTCCAAAAACCGGAAATAGGATATTAACACTGATTGATTCTGATACTTTAAGCTGACAGCCCTTTTGGAGTATGTAGCAGTTAGGCTTCCGTATTTTTGTGAGCGCCTAAGCATTTGCGTTATTTGTGTTTTTAATATTTATTCTTTTTAGCTCTCTGAATCAGCCTGTTTTTCCTGCCGATTAACTATATCAGCCAAAAGTACATCTGTGATGCTATACCAGCTAATATTTGTCCCGAAAGTGTCCTGAACTATTAACTAAATATAATCATTTGCGTTAGCATTTCAGGGCATATAGCTGACCTTCATATGTCCCAAGCCCACTCAGGAAAGTGTTTTTCAGCACTCATCTCGCCAAAGGAGTAGCATCAAAGTGACCAGTCCTACCAGTGTCGTTGGCCATTTCGCTCATCAACGGATATTAAACGGTGACCTCCAACTTTACAAACGAATAAATTAACCGCTCCGCAACCGAGGCACGCATTTACCTAACCTATAAGGAATCATTTCTTTTTCAATAAATTAAAGTGGAAAAGGACCAAAACTTTATCCTGCTGCATGGGAGATTTAGCCTAATGCTAGCTTATTAAATCATTCATCCGAGCAAATATGTTTAAGACTTTGCTTTAGAGTTTAGCCATTCTTGTCTACCGTGACACCTCAATTTCGACTTAGTGGCGAGGATAACCTTGAAAATTAGAAATGAAGGTCTATTTAAATCTCCTTTGCATCTCAACAAGGTGTTCTCGAAGAGAGCTCTCAAGTTACTCAATACGTTTTCTAGCTGATTTTGCATTACAGCATTTTACAGCAATTACGGACCTCTCAACTTAAGGCTAACTGACAATTTAGAAAACTTGCTTTTCCACAGTGTTTCGAAATGTTCATCGAATAAATACTAATACTTGTTCTTTTCTCCATTAAATTGTACTTCATAAAACGCACTCGAAAGTGCGAAAATAATTAGATAATAAGAACATAACCTTGACACAGTAATGTGCCACTAAAGATTTATGTTATATTAGTTAATCCCGATTTTTATTAATATAGGAGATAAAAATGATGAGAAAGGAATTTTGGACTCCAGTAAATTTTAATAAAAAGTGGGAAGAGAAAAAAAAATCATCTAACCCTCTTTTATCTGTATTTTCAACGAATTTGAGGTAATTCGATGGTATTCCGTTCAAATGCCTTAAATCTTCCGTTTTCTTCATAATGAATTTCTGGAGTATAGAATTGTGTTAGAGCTTAATTAATCAATTTTCCATTATTCCCTCGATTTTCACAATATGCATTTAGCATCGAACTTTTTCTCATAATCAAACTCAGCTGTTTTGGTTGCCCATTTATGGGGCATAGGTATTAGTTTGTTATGACGTAGTGTTTTGACGGTGCTATTTTAATACCCTCCGTGTCCTTATTTCGACACCAGCTATATATGAGGTACTGAATTCCATCGATAGGCTTGATAACTTACAGCTGAAAATATGAACGTTTTGACGAAAAATGGCAATAAATAGTATTCGATACCAGAATATGTTTGAAATTGTGAAATGTGAAGGGATCAAGTTACTTTAGATTTGCAATTTTGTGAATACCCTATGATTCCAAATATGAATATTAGAGTGAAAGCGACTTGTATTGTTCAGCAAAAGTCTTAGTTAAAAGCACCTAGCTGCTATTAGGAAAGACGATTTTATCGAGATGGCGAAACCATCCACTTAATATAATTTCTGGTCGGAATGTCTCAAACATAGTAGGCACGAACTCAGTCCCAAGCCTATGGGGCAAATCTTTAGCGTTTAATTTCAGGAGATTAAAACATTGTGCAGTGAGTATTATCAATAAGGTAAAAAGTATACGAAACATACGAACTCAAAATTCAAATGACGTTGTAGTCTTTCGACTTCGGGATCTTACAATCTACTTTTACTTGCTCCTATTCGCCCCTCACTTCGGTATTTTATTTAAAAGTTGTAATATTTTCAATTTGTAATAATAGTACAATAAAATAAATATTATGGAGCTCTGACTGGATCTTGTGTATGGAACTTCTGTGAAGCTTTTATTAACGTATTTTCAATGCAGTTAAAATTACCATAAATGAATTTAATGTAAACATAAAGCAGTTTTAAATTGGCAGCTTCCTCCACATGTTGATTTGCGATGCTTCCATGCTTTAACTAAGTTGAATAAGTTCATACTCCAAAAGTGCGTAATCTTGAGGTCATTGCTAACTCTTTACATTAGTGAGTCGCTTACAAAAATAAAAATAGTTTGTTCAGTTTCATTTAATATTATTTTATCAATGAAAAATTATGAAGAAAAACAAGGAAAGGTAATTTTGGGACTTTGCATACAAAGAGTTTGTTGGAGTTAGATAACAACTAACGGCTTGCGGCAGCTAACAAATTGCGACAACAACAACAGTCATCCATTCGTAGCTGTTTGAGCAAGAGCCAACAACAATTGTGAAACAGAACAGCAAGAGTTGAGCAGACCAAAATGTATTCAAAGAAGCCACAACGAGTAACAGAGAGAGGAGGAGAGAGAGAGCAGCGTGCTGAGGAAGAGAGGAGATGAACAGGAAGTGTACGAGTCCGCACCGACCAGTGTGTGTTGTTTTTGTCTAGAAAACAAGGCTAGCTTTATCTGGGTCACTTGGGTAAGGCCACGGCAGAGCATGAGCGCAGATGTGCCGTGGATGCGTGGACATGGCAGATAGGGGTCATGCGTCATAGGGACATAAATGAGGTCACTCCAACTTCGTGGGCAATATTGTCGTGGAGAATGCGAATAAAAGGTAATTCTGGAAAATGCATAGAGAGTTATCCTTCAAGTTACGTGCATTTTATTTGGTGTCCACCAATATCAAAGGTAATACGAAGACAAAATTAGATTATTAATAGAAGTAATTATTTTAGTGTATCAACGTTTTTCCTCCACTTTTCTCGTCATTAGCACTATCTTTCTCTTGCTATTCCTCTGTTTTTATATTTATCTTGTATTTTATCTTCTAGTAAAAAAATCAGGAGAGCTATTATTTATGCGCATTATGCCAGCATCTTCTAAGTTAATAGAAGTATCCTGTATAAACTGTACCTCATCTTCGATTCTAGGACTACCCTCTGACCATTAGCACTTGCCAATCTTCTTAGGCGCATTAAATATGATATTGTTTAGCGCTATTTTCGCAAAGCCCGATATGCGTATTAAAAAGAAACTCTTTCGTGAAATTTAATTACGGATCTATTTCCACTCTTACTTTTTCAGCTTAAGACAACAAATAGGCATTTATCCAGACGCTGGAGCCTCTTTCCGCGCTCAAGTTATAACAGAATAAAACAGTTATCATGCCTCCATTATTTCACCGTCATATCATCCATTAAATGTTGCAGTGCAGTCTTATTGGAATATTATCCGATTTGAAAAATTTCAATCCCGTCATAAAAATGATTTGATTATTTACCAGTTATAAGTGTGAAGACCTGCAATCATCAAAGCGCTCTTTAATGAAGTCTCTCGCATTTTATGTATCAATCAATCATAATATTTTATTCTCAAGTGATAAATTTTAACTAGGAGATCAATTGTGTGATTGGTAACATTTAAACACGGTGAGAAATATCAACCCAATAGGGTCGTCGATAACTGTATGGGGATTTCATGTTTAACTCTCTTTTAACTGGTATGTTAGAGGTGCAATATGGCGTAATTTGATTCATTTAGTTTGGACCTGTGTTGTATTAACTCATCATCTGAAACGAACTCAACGTGACAAATACAAACGCAATGAAATAATCGATTCATTAAATCAGAAAATGTGCATAACCTTATTCAACATTTTAAAAATCACAAAATTACAGGG
>CAADRB010000026.1:363422-475134 GCA_900708905.1 Hymenolepis diminuta | reverse complement strand
GGGTTTAGAATGAAGATGAGACAGTTAATCGAATGCCTATCATTTTAATCACTTCCGGTAGGTCAACAATGGGGTAATCAAAAAAATGATCGACCTTTCAGCCCATCATTAAACAATTTACACGATCTCCTCCAATGTGCTATTGCAGAGTAGTTATTTTTCTCATGATTAAAGATTATAAACCTTCAGCTTCAGTCGTCATGCGTTATGGGCTCGTAAATCTTCAGCGTTTTTCATTTATTTTTCGATTTGGCAACATAAACCACGGAAATTAATGAACATGTTCGACAAAATAAGTGACTGGAAAACTGTATTTCGTTAAGTGATACTTTACATTGGCACTGTTTCTCTATATTAGTCATTAATTTTAAATGTTCTTTTATTAAATTCACCCAATACATATGAAACGATCCTGATAATGACATCAGAAAATTATCAAAGTCAATGCTACATGACCCAGAAGCATGGGCCTCCTTTTGAAATAGGAAAACTTTATATAAAATTTCAAATTCTAATGAATGATCTTATGTATTGTACTACAAAACTTAGAATTTGTCAAAATCTGTTAAAGTCAACATCGCCTAAATCTTAGAAGTCATCATATATCTCGAGCAGATATGAAAAAGCGTAGGAGGGCAAGAAATTGGCAGGCACAATATTTTGCCTTTTCAGTCAATCTGCCACCAACGGTTTGTCAAGTCGTCAGAAGAGACCTTAAACTCTTCACAGGCAAGTTTATAGGGGCATTACAGAACTGCATAAATTTTTAATTCATCTCAAATTATTTTTGTTTGGCTAATCTTGCTATTCTTGAATATTTCTAACATGTGGATGGTTCAGCATTATTTGAAAAAATTTAATTTGATAATTGGAAGGCAAATAGGATGGAATACTGCAAGAGTAAGTCGAATTCATTCAAAAGTGCAAACGAACCTTAAGGGTTAGATGTATGCTTTAGGTAAAGCAGTGAGGTGAACATCTGCCAGTTCAAAGACAACTTGACCGTAAATATATTTTCCGAAACTTATTATGGATACAGGTCTAGGATCATGGAGCCTCCCAGTTAGAAACTCGAACTCTGCCACTCACTTTACCAGCCAGACTTAACCATTCCGCTCGCTGGGTTTGCAGCGATGAACATCTATCCATGGAACATAACTTTACGTTAATTAATGATAAAAGAGGTTGGAAATTTACTTGAATTATCGAGTGCAATTGCTGGCATTTTTAACAAAGGAAGGATAAACGGGGAAGAGATTGATTCCTAACTTGATTCTTCCAAAAGTATATATTTCTGAATGAAGTATATTTTTTCCAGCCTTCGTATTTGTAAAATTTGAGATACAGATGCTTAAGGTTGATACAGATGCTTAAGGAAGAGGATATACATCAAATATTGACATGTCCATAATCTACTACAAACTCAACAAAAATACCCTTATTTCGGGCTGCAAGATGGAGAACCAGAATAAAAGCAGTCCTAACTGCTGATATCCAAAACAGGGTTAATCTTCACAACTAACACTTCTCCTAAAGAAGGAAGAAAAAGAAGTAATTTCTTCTGAGAATAAACTACTAAAAAAACATTCATTTTGTAAAACGTAGTCTTTCAATAGGAAGCTGCGCGATATGTCCTCGCCAATATAAAGTCACAAACTGTAGATATTAGGTGATGGTCATATGAAAGGCACGACTAGGGTAGTCGAATGTATAGTTTGTAAAAAATAACATCTGTTGAGATTAATGGAAGTTTTCGACCTTGAAATCAAGATTTCTACATAGCTTTGATTGAGACTGATACTTGATGTTAGTTTAAAGAAACTCTTGTATTTCAGATAAGTCAGCGTTCCGTTATAACAGAGCTTGAATGAAAATTGTTCTTGATGTCAGTTTTCAAGGGTGTAGTCTTGCTTTTCACAAAGCAGATCAAATTTGTTCGATAGCGGAAGAAAACGTGAACATGTAAATAACCGATTTGGTTAAGTGGCCAAGAACCAGGACAGTTCACTTCTTCTTATTAATACTTATACTTTAAGTGTATTCAGTTGATGATTAAGAATTGACTGGCAAATATGGAGACATAATCACATTCGGAATGAGCTGACTCAAAAGGTACAAAGAACTAACAGCAGAAGTCCGTAATTAGTAGTGCGTATCCCAAATGGTATCCTGAAATTAACTATAAACACTGTCAGGTTCGCGAAATTGAGTAACTTAATCGACTACTTGTCATGATGGTTCAACGCTTGAAACTTAATAAAACTCAGAATTTATCTCGCAAATCAACCAAGACACGAACCATAAATACATTAGCTGACATTTCAGCAGTCAGCCAAAGAATGCCAACACCATTTCATTGAGTTAGCATCACGACCGAGAAAAGCCATTACTACCCCGACGAAAGCGAGCCAACATGAAGAACCATCCAAAGTATTATGTATTGATTTAATCAACAGTCGTGTTACTGATACAAGCAAAGATTCATAAACGCCCCGAATGGCAGATTTTGCATGACTAACCCGACCTAACTACGCAGCAAGCTAGACACGACACCGATCAGATAAACACGAAAAACCTTAAACGACCATAGCAACACAACTAATGGAATGCTAAAGATTAAATCATCGTTACTTGATTGAGGGCCAGGGGCAGTTTTAAGAAGGGAGCTCGAAAACCGTTTAGAGTATAATAATATAGTCAAAGGACAACAGCGATAGGAAAGGAAATAAGTTACACAAAAACAGAGGGAAGCAATGTGTGCAAATAGAAAAGGGATACAGTCAGTAGATGATAAAGTGGTCAATAGAGCGCCGCAAATTACAATAAGTCCACATTCGGCGCACGCGTGAAAAGAAGCTGAACTGAGGTGAAGTAGTAGCACAGACGAAAGAAAAATTGGATAGTTGTAGAAATGAAAAGAGTATGGAGAGGATACTATATCTACTCCTGATGGTCTGATACGACGTTGCGAGCGAAAGATGCAGCGGCGTCGGATTTTGCTAGAGGAGCAAGGAAAACAATCGATATTAAAATTCGAAAACTTAATGACACATTATTCGAAATCGAGAAAACAGTGGATGATTAGGGAGCATTTATCCCCAATTAAATTTAGGTTCAACCACACAGACTCACGATTTTCGTCGGATGGCAATGCCGAGTTAAAAACTTTACGACAGATAGCAGTATAAACAGTAACCGCATTAAGCTGCAGAAAATAATAAAACGAGCGAACATACCCTTTTCAACGAATTTACCGACTTCATCAGCGGCTTTGTCAATATCGTTCTCGTACTTCAAGATATATGGACGGATGAATCGGTTGTAAAGTAGAACTGATCCGTTATATTTTCCGGGAATCATTAGATAGACCAAGAGAATACACTAACGTGTAAAATGTAATATTGATACCCGTTTAAAAATGAAATCATAATTGCAAAACAATTGATAAAATTGTGAAATTAAAAATACCTTGTCAAGAGCATAAAAAGGAATCCAGTAAAGGAAGATATCTGTGAATGTTTCGATCAGACCGAAAGCCGCGTATACGACCCAGTAAGTAAGCCATTTGGTATCATCTTCTTTGCACGTGGATTCAATAGCTTTGATACTAAAAAAACCTATGCACAGAATGACGACTTACGAAGCATAGGCGGGATAGAGGAAACCGATGAAATTTGCAAGCAGGGTAGCTCCCCATCCGACCATTAACCAGAGAACAATAAATGCGCAAACGCCTAAGCTTTACGTCAACATTCGGCTTAAATTGAAATTACCATAAATAACATATTCTGCCTTGACTCCGGTTTTTTCTTGAACCTTATTAAGACAGTCAGTAACGGCATTCTTTTCCTTTAATTTCTTGTTCAGTTGATCTCGAACCTTATTAACGTACTCCATGACTCAAAGTTAAATGTGTATGGTAAACAGGGAAGCTAGTGCTGGCAAATTAAGGAATTTAAACAAAGCTGATCGACGTATAACTAAAATAATTATAGAATGACATCATCTCTAATAATTAACTGATTTGCATATGCAGTTAAATTAGGATTCTTGAATCGATCATTTGAAGTTCAGTCAATCCCTGAGCTCTCAATATTTCATGGAATGTAATTTATTAGAGTAGTAGCATACAATGACAAGCACAGTTAAGAAATGGCATCATCAAAACACATTTAATGATGATGCCTCTTTTCTTAACTGTATTTAAAATAATCTTTTGAAAAATATCTTTAGGTGTGCGAATAAATAAAAAACGTCTTAAGTTTTATCCTTTGCTACACGATGAATCAAAATGTGTATCCTTAATTAAAATAATCTGCGCAATAATGAACATGATAGTTTGATCAATATATGTGATAAACCGTTGGCTATATTTGCTACAGCGATCAGATCATATGGAGGGATTTGAAAGAAAAGAATGTGAAATTAATAGGTTAACGTGTGAAGGAATTAAGAATGAGGCAATGACTAAGGAGTTATGTTTACGCAATACGTAGGAAATAATTACTAGAATATATTAGAGATGTGAAGGGTTTTGCCAACTATTTTCATCTTAGAAATACTTTTAAAATGGTTTTGTTTCCTGGATTGAGTTCAGCATGCACATGTCTCTCTGGATGCGTATCTGTCACCTATATGCAATTATTTCAGCATTTCCATTTTCGTAAATCAAATTTGATCAAAGAATCTAGCTTGATCCTTTAATAAATTTTCGACACATTGAGAATTTATAAATTGGAAAATTTTGCGCTTTTACTATTTAATATTTACTATTTTTATTAATTAATTTTTTCATTATTTAGTCCGTTTAGTTCGCGGCAAATTCCGAAGCGAGTCATTTTCGTCCTTGAACTTATTTTCGCTGTTTTTAGGGAACTATGAATGATTCACTTAACTTACAAGCCGGTAAATTAAGAGTTATCATATTTGACTTTTAGATGTTGCAAGAGCTATCGAGCTGTTAGATAGTTTACTCAAGTGTCCCGACTTGCAGCCGGCCAAATTGGCTTCTCTTCAAAGAATTCTACAATCAGATTTCTTCAATATGGTTCGAGAGGTTTACGAGCATATTTATGATACTGTTGATGTTGGTGGATCTGAAGAAGTATGGTTTTTTAAAATTTATTTACTAATTTAAGGTACGAGCTAGTGCCACTGCCAAAGCGACTGTTGCCGCTTTTGCAGCCAGCGAAGGACATGCCCATCCTAGAGTTGTTGAACTCCCAAAAACTGATGAAGGACTTGGTTTTAATGTAATGGGAGGCAAGGAACAAAATTCTCCAATCTATATAAGCCGTATTATTCCCGGTGGCGTGGCTCATCGTCAGGGTAAGCTCAAACGTGGCGACCAACTCCTCTCCGTGAATGGTGTTTCTGTGGAGAACGAAAATCATGAAAAGGCTGTTGAGCTACTTAAATCTGCCCAAGGTATTATATATAGTTCCCATGCTTTAGCCACATTTTTGGTGGGATGCATTTTTAAGTTTGATTTTTTTCTTTTAAGGCACTGTGAGTCTGGTTGTTCGTTACACACCAAAAGTTCTCGACGAAATGGAAGCCAGGTTCGATAAACAAAAGACTCGAAGAAGGGCAAATTAAGAGCCGGATTATCTTCTGCATTCTGTGATAAATATCAAGATATCGGCTTAATCATTTCGTTTTAATTCTATTCGCTCATGTAATTCTGATAATCATGTATGGTTATATCTTATTACTTGACCAGAAACAAAAAGATCATCTCGCTTACTTTATGCTGATTCAATTCTGCTATATTGTAGAAATGGGTTTATCGTCAAGTGATTTTCCAATCAATTTCAACTTTTTATTTCATTTTCATGTTTGTTCACTTTTTTGCATGAATAAGCTAATTAGTCATTTGTTTAAGCTTCAAGGTAAAAATCAATAAACTGATCGACTTGCATACGAGCAAGAAGATGCAATGCATAGATAGCGCGGAATTTCCAGCAGTTGTGACTTACGAAAAGGACACATTTGAGGATGATTTGTTGCACATAAAGATGGAAGGGGAAAGTGAATTGCTTGTTTGTGGATATCATCCAAAGGTAAGTTAATTAGTTAATTTATTGTTTTATGGTGAAGTTATTTGTTCTTCATACAGAAGCGCTATCAGTACTTTTCAATCAACTTGAATTATTTTAGCAGTCTTATTGGTATTTCGATTTCAAGTTTGAGCTCGGTTGCAATCTGAGTTTTTATTTTTACTTTGTTCCATACAGTAATTTTTCAAATTGTATACGGAATAGATATGGTAGTCCGCTTTTTATTTATTGATTTTTCCAGTTGTTTATTTGTTGCGCTGGTAGAGTTATTTCCCAATCATACGTTAAAGCTCAGGTCCACGTTTTGACAGATACTTATTTTGATTCATTTCGAATAGCTTGAGTGTGTACATTTATAAAACCTGAGTAATAATTGGGAATATTCGGCTTGTTTTGTGCTCCACACTTAACTTTAGAATAGGCGATGGGTGAATCATAATTCATTTAGAAGATATAGGTTATAAAAGGGTATTTGAAAATGATGAAGTTACTTTAGGCCTCGGTTATTAATTTTTATTCCATTATAATAAAATATAACCTTGAATACACGTCTCCGAAAGAATTTTTTCGAAAGCTTCTTAGAATTTTCACTATCCCCTCAGACAAAATTTGGTCACGGTCCTTTCCCCATTTGCTTTTATCCAGCGAGAGTGCATGTACGCTGATGTTTCCTACCCTTACGGCGTCTGACCGCTTCACCACTGGTTGCTTATCTAATCATTAAATAAACAAATAGAGCCTAATAAATATTAAGGTTAGGGATTTGAAGCACCCTAATGCAAATTTTACAGCAAGGTGTTCACCTTGCTTAGCTTTAGACCGCATGTATGACCTGTTAGTATTATGGAGAGAAGTATTAGAGAAAACAGGTTGATACTGTTCACATCTTTTTCAAAAAGAAAGTAGGTCATTTCTGATCATCATACAAGTAAGAAACGTTAAGCCATGGAAACAAGAGTCCATAGGGGCTTTTGCTGACTGGTATCACCTGTAAATTACAGCTTTATTTAATTAGCTCTTAGATGATGGATGGTGCCACCATCCAACCTTTAAACTTTTCCCCTTCTCAGTATATACTTTGAACTGGTCTGCGAGATGTGCGCCTAAGAAATCACAAACGAATCAATATTTCGTGCAATTGTCATTCAATCTCCTTCAAAGCTAAGCTTAAATCACATAGAACGCCTTCAAACACCCTTATCTATGAAAGCTATTACGACAATAAGGCACCAATCGCAACTTCTGATGTATATAAATTTTTATTTTTAAGTCAGAAATCACAAGTTTTATATTTCCTTTACTTCAGTACAAATTTTACTGATATTTATACGTGTTCTATCTAAATCCTGCCCGTGATGTGAAATTCTGATAAGGTTCTAATTGCGTATATAAGTTATTCATTAGAGTTCAGAAGTTGGTACCCTTTCCATGAAACTGCGATTGTAATTGTGATAAATTAGCCAACTAGTAACTTTTACCATAGCAGTGCGTTGAATTAGGAACAAAATTTGTCGTTAACTTATAAAATTAGAGTTTTTCCTAGAATGTCTGTTAGTTGTCTCTTTATTTCTACAAATTTGTGGAATATCAATTGTCTTGATTACAGTGGAACATCCTGTTACCTTAATCTATCAATCCTAAGTCTAATAAAATTACATCTTCATATTTCAGCTCGAAAAACACCAAAAAATGTTCCATTTAGGGGTGAAGGTATGGGGATCAAGTAGAAGTTGATAATAATTTCAGGCTATCAAGTCATACCTCATACAATTTTTAAACTTAGGTTGTGCGAGTTTAACTTAACGAATAAAATTCATGTTCTAATGGTCCTGGCTTTCTAGGTGAATTCATGTTTGTGACGTTCGAAACTTATTGACCAATTGATACATTCATTTCTTCGAATAATCAAGAAATCAGCAAGATGATTCTAGCTAAAATGCTTCAAGCAGGACAGAGCTCACTAGAGTTCATTCAAGGTGAAATATCAAAGAAACAGAAGAAGGAAGGATGAAAGTAGAACAATTTAATTGGCTTATTTTATTAATAGTACATGTGACCGTGCTGGAATCAAGTACATTTTTTATGTATAACATGTTCTGATATATTGATGTCAATTTGACAGTAAGTAGTAATGTTGAGTAATTATTATCTTACTACTGCCATTATTGATGAACCTGATATTGAGCGCTTTATACACCTCCATTTAATTTCGTTAGCCTCCAAATCCAGTGTCTCTAGAAAGCCAAGAGTTAGACTGGCTGCGCTGCAATCAGATCTACGAAATAATTTTCATAGTTACAATCGCCATTGTAGTGCTCGTACACCTTCAGTTTATCGTCGATTTTCTACAAGTAAGGATCAAACGTGCCTATTACAAGCAGACGCATTTGCACACCGAAGAAGGAGAGAAGGAGAATTTGGAGAGTAAAATGGAATCAGATTTGACAGTATCATCAACACCCTTTCCTACTACCGCTACAAAAACCTCAACCACCAAGACGAGCAAAGTTTTAAATTTTCAGCTTCTTAATGGAATGACACAAGAGGATTATATTGACTTTGAACGCTATGAGCATTTCATTTATACTCATGCACGTGAACTCTAGTCTATGTAAATAGAGTAGTCTATGTACTGCTCATTAACTCTGGTACTACCAAGTGCAAATATTTTACTTCTTTTATCATTTACTTAGGAGGGGGTAATAACGTATTGAATGAATGATTGTCGTGGTCCGATGTCTCAGTGGTTATCGTAGTCACCTGTGAAGTCAAAGATCAGATTCAATGCTCCCTGGTGCATGCCCAGTGAGCGGAATAACCAACCGTTTAGGTTAAGTTAAAAAAGGAGTTTATTATTAAAAGGTAACCAAGATGAGTATTGAAAAAATGCTTTATAGAGTCGCCAATTAATGCCCTGTAACTTCAAACAGTTTTCACTGCAAAACAAAGAAAGGGAAATACAAGACTTGACAAGAAGAGTTTTATAGGGAATAAGGCAAATAAAGGGCAGAGAAAACAAGTGGGAAATTCTTTTCATAATTACGCTTAATATTTAAACACTGGCATCATACTGAGGTCAGTGCATGTTACACGGAAATTACTTAAGATGAGAATATAAATAGTTGATCAAACAAATAGAGAAAACAGTCGAAGGGTAAAATGACTTGCTAGGTTAGGGTAACACATCCGTCTTAGTCGCCACAATACTTTGCAGTTTAAAATGATTTAATTAGTTTGAAAGATGAATCACTACGCCTTTCCAAAATTTTTATGTCATTACTAATTCCTGAGACGTAACTTATCTCGTCCTTACACTGGCGCTTGACCCTGCAGTGACCTCAAGTCCCCACAGTTATATCCAAAACTATTTATATCTGTTTATTCTATTACCATTTTTCCTTGAAGCTATATTAAAACCCCTTTTATATAAACACGGGGCCACTAAACAGTTATGGGCTCCTACACGTCTTCTCACCTCCCCCCTTCATTCACTGTTATACTCTCTAATCTTCACCGTACTTAGCTCAATAGAACCCGCGTCTACATCACTCTTGTGTTCTACTTTTAGAACTGTCGATTGATGAATTTTATTTGAAATTCTAAAAGTACTTGTTCACTCGCCATTTATAATTAATCTTGCTTCTGATTAAATTAATTACGAGGGCGAAGTACAGGCTACGAAATGTCGGTTTCTTAAATTCCTCGAGGTTTCATTAAAGAACAGATGTTCTTAAGAGATCTTGCTGTCTCTATACTTCTGTAATGACCTTTCACCATATTTGCACTAGAACAACTGACCCCCAAAATTCATAATGTACTGATAAATTGGTCTATTTTTTGCAAATTGAATGTCTAAGAGATGAGGGTTTGAACTCAAACGCACTGTCAAGAAAAGAGCCGCACCCGAATGAAGTTGTAAGATGAAGTATTTCATATTTGGTTTGTTAGCTTCAATACGTTCCCATATCAAGATTAATATTGGCGGATAAATTAAGGATCATTAATCCTGCAGATATAATAATTCTTTTCTTAGGCAGATGGTCATGTCACATTATCTTCAATAGTGCTTTCTTAAGACTGTCACCACCTGGGAGTGGTAAGACCGAACATCATGGTTAAAAGCCCGTCAAAAAGCACTGGACATCGTAGACAAGCATGTGCTGCAATCCTAGAGGCGAATCATGAAAGGAAGGATTTAGTAAATATTTTGCAACCCGAATCCGAAGGTGATAAATAAAGTAAGACTTTCTGGTACCCCGACTTTACTAACACCTTTTCGATCCCTTCACCTTTATCATTAACGGATTTCCGTCACTTTCAAGAATTAAAAAATGTAAATCTTTTGTGCTATTATGAGTAATAATAGTGGTTAACATTAAAGACTGAAGCAAATCATGATATAAATATGGTCCATTAGTATTGTGCAACACTTCTAAATATGCTCAGGTTGTATCATTTGCTTTATTAATGAAATAATTCATGTTCATTCTTTAGTTTACAACTTAAATTTAACAATAAAAACCTATTCTATCCCAAGTTATCTGCTATGTATTTAATTTTCATCTAATCGTCTCTCAATTCGATTCTAATCGGATCGGATTGTATCATAAAGGTTAGATCTTATCTTGAGTGGACTCTAAAATGAAGTTAATAAAGTAATGTAAGTTAGTATACTTTTACCATACCGGCCTTTGAACGAAGAAAATGAATCGAAGTGGCAAGAATGAACATCCTAATTAATCAACGTGTTAATAAGCACTGAACGTCTTAGTCAATAATTTATTATGTAATCCTGGAGACAAATGGTGG
Source organism: Hymenolepis diminuta (assembly GCA_900708905.1). NCBI lineage: Eukaryota > Metazoa > Platyhelminthes > Cestoda > Cyclophyllidea > Hymenolepididae > Hymenolepis > Hymenolepis diminuta. The sequence continues at coordinate 464,266 of CAADRB010000026.1, read as the reverse complement.
AACATGAATTTGGCAGATATTTTACAATCCCACTTTAACTTTTTTCTCAACATCTCTTTAATCCCGTCCCCTTATTCCTCATTCGACTTTGGCTTAATTACGATTACGTTCCCTCGATAAAAATTGCAAAATTGTTTGCTTTGCCATGGGAGAATATACAAAATAATAATTTAATTTAATAATTTAATACATGCTTATTTTTCCAGATTCTTTATTGGATTCGGCTATTTACAATTATCTATCTGCATTTGTCTTCTAAAATTGCTTATTTAAAATAAATTTAAATTCAAATGTGTTATGTAGTATTCATATTAGACAAAAGAATAATAATCTAGAACTCCTTGAATTGATGAACACTATACCATTCTATTAATCTGTGTGTGTTCGATAAAGGATTATTGCAACAGTGATCTCTCCCCATAACTTTAGGAACACTTCACACAACTGTCCGGGAATAAATTTCATGACCGAATAAATTCGATTGATCAAATTGTCATATTAGAAAGGGTGATGGACCCTCAAATTATAAAATCAGATTCTACACTTATTTTAAATCAGGCGAAATCGCATTTGGTTTATTTTCGGTGTGTACCTAAGTAAACCGTGTTAATACTTCCGTTTAAACTCAGGCGCACTCAGTTAAATATGGTATTTGCAGGCATTTCGAGATAATTTTAGAGTGTTTGATTTATCAAACGCATAATCGGCACAAACCCTTAAAAAGACCCGTTTTAGGGCCATTTTCGAACATTATCGAGAATGCACCCTAGATCTCGTTAAGGTTAGGCAATCCAGGAAAGGTTATAAACTTAGTATTTAGATAAATATTGCTGAATGAGTAAAATCGTGAGCTCATAAAATGCTCTCATTTATAATTAAATAATTATCATATACTGGTAAATGTTCTTAAAATATGACAGCTATCAATGTAATTTTTAGAAAACAATACATTTTGAAGTCGTCCGATAGTATTAGAAAGAAGTTAGTTTTAATAAAACCCCGTGTAATTGTGCAACAAATTGATCAGTATCTGATTAGATTGAAATTTCTATCACTTTATTCAGATCGATATACTGTATCTGATGTAGTCAAATAAATCAACTCTGCAGTCTATGAGTAAAACAAGATAAATTTTCTGAAACCAATTACTTTCTACCACAATGAAGCGAGCTTCAGATACAAGGACAATCAAGCTATAATACCAAACTGTATTCAATTTACCACGATAGTTAAGAAATGTGGAGGTGATTATTGAAATCATGTACGTTTCCTATTGCTAAAAAAGAACACATAACTGAAAATTTATATGCAAAATTGTCAGTATCTCCCAATGTCTCCCTTAACAAATGAATTTTATGATTCAGTAATGAGATGTTGTGACCTCATTAATGTTAATTAGTCTCAATCAATAATAACTATCTGTTAACTTATCCTTACGTTGTAAGGTTAATGAAATTTCGTGATAAAACCTTTCTCCTTCTCTCTTCAATAGTGATTAGCACATCCTACTGTTAGCTGTAATGGTCATATAATTACGCCACTCATTTGACACTTTGGGATGCCTAGGGAGGAGAGACCGCTTATGTCTATCTGTTAGATATAAGCATGGTACTGTGTATTTAGGGGACCGTTTACCATAGTTCTAACAGACATATCATTATCTGTTTTCCATACTTAAGACAGGGTACAAAAAGCCAAGAGGAGTCATCACCATAAATATGGCGAGCTACACTTCATTATTAACAAACCATCGTTAGCAAACAATAATGGAGTGATTATCAGTTAGAGTGAACCTGAGTGCTATATGAGGAACTGAAACCGGATATTTAATAACATATTTTTGCCTCTTACCTAGTCACCCATATCTTAGCGGCACTCCCTTCCTATTGATTTTATCTCTTTGCTCCGTGTTCTATAACTGATGAACAAACTCCAAGTAAAGCTCCCGTCCTCTCTTTTATTATTCTCATGGGCAAACTAAATATTGTTTATTCATTGACTCCCAGTGAATCTTAGTCATATTAGGGCATCCATATTTTCGTACCCAATTACCATTGTCATCTACCCTATCCTGCATCTCTCTGTGAAAGACTATTAGATCATTCACTTATAATAATCATTAATGCGCTCAAGACGAGTAAATGGAATGCAAATACACATCGATAAACAGCATATTCCAATATCCATCAGAGAACTGTTCCGAACTTAGTCTGAATTACGCATTTATGAAGGGTTACAACTATCGGAGAGTGCAGAAGTATAAGTATAGAAGGAGACAAAGTTAATGATTCATTGGCTAGAAGTGCAAACAGATTACATCTATCAATAACAGGAGAATTATTTTAAAGTTTATTAGTTATATAAAAATATATCAACCAGATCGTTACACCTTTACGGTATGTCACACTTTCTAGAGCATCTCCCTCTAAGTGAATTCGACACTTTCTTCGTCTTTACAACTCGAATGTAGTACGAGAAACCCTAAAAGAAATAAACAAATTTCTCAAAAGAACTATTCCTGATATTCTTCATATCCAATAGATCCACAACAAAGACTTACTGCTACCACCCAAGTTATTACCTGGAGAAAGAAAATATAGCTTTTGGACCTAACTGCGACTCTTAGCAGGGCCAACTTAGTGGTATTTAGCTTTGAGTATGGGATTGATGCTACTACCGCAATCTTTTAGTTTTAACAGAGCTATTCCAGTAAGGGATGAAACAGGATGTATATAAGGAAGTCTTATTTCATTTGAATTCCGGAAGCATTGAGCTATTTGTCTTCTTGTTGGAGGTAATATGCAAATTTCCCAAAACTAGATTTTCATGATCTGATCGTTAGGTTTCTGGGCAAATTTATGTCCACGATATTCAGGGCATTTTGGCCACTTGATTGGTTAGTCAACTTACTATGATTCATTCATTTATCAGTCATTAGCCAGTAGGTAAGACCAAAAAAGACATCATTAGCAGTACGGCTCGCTTAAAAAGAACAATGCAATTTACCATTCAGCAGAACTCAAATTAAGATCCAATCGATCAATTCCAACGAAAATTCTTGCTTTTTTGCCTTTTTACCTTCTGTTCAATGTAATTTTGACAACTGCATACATACCCATCCGAGTGATCTTTAATACAAGTTCTTGGTGATCAAAAGACAATAAGCCGAAATTCCACTGAATTAGAATTTTGCACCTTTCAAGCAGAAGACACGCATTAAAGCAGCTCATTAAGTAAAATCGCTTGTAATAATTCCATGTAATGACCTTACTGATCTGAACTAAAACCCACGTATAAACCACCGGCAAGTTTCAACGTAGCAGAAATTCACGGGTAAACAAAGAATTATATTTAGAAATCAAAATTTCAAACATTCACAGAGGAAATTATCAATATAAGCAAAAGGCACAAAAAGAGTACGTCGAGTTAATTGGAGAATAAGGGGAATGAAAGAAGAGATTATGTTACAAATAGCTATCACTAAAAGCGGAGAAAAGCTAGGAGAAAGGAGGTTCATAAAAAAAAGCGGGGAATTTAGAGTAGTCATTGTAAGGGAAAAATGACACCTTGAAAGAACTCGACTAATCCTCTCAACACCTTATTCATCTTCGTCATCACGGAAATCTCCGTAGCGCCAAATTACATAGCGCTTATTCCTAGCATTTTCCTCAGCCTTCGAGTAACTTACACAAAGATCTGCAGGCATGCGAACATTCTCCATGAAGACAAATCCGTTCGCCAGCATGAATTCAGCGACATCTTCGGCATCTTCATTGGCAGTTTGACTAGAGCCTGCCTTATTTTGGCACACTTGGACTACTACACTTGGAACTGGGTGCTTGTCATCAGCACCGCAGGGCGTCGGCACACCTTTATTGGCTGGGAATAGACGAATCTAAACAAGAATGAGATTAGAAAGGGATTCAATCGCGCACGATGTACTGAAGTAACAACTTACATCGACATTCTGGATCTTTTGCCAAAGAAGGTCCAGCGCCGCAACTCTATCATCAGAATCAATGGGTAGTTGGACGTAAGCAAGACGATATTCGGTTGCAAGAGGTGAAGCATTTTTAAGATTATCCGATAAAATAGCAAATTGTGCAGTACTCTTGCCTACTGTCTCTTCGTAACCATAGTCAATTAGAAGGACAGTGAAGAATTTATCATCCCAACGAAGTATACGAGCTCGGCACCAACAGTGTTTAGAAGGAGACATCACGGCACAAACCATACCCCTTCGTGGTTGGAAGTTGGAAACGGCATCGGGACTTGGGAACCCTTGAGAATTAAGGGGTGCAAGAAGAGTGTTCAGTTTACTAATTGCATCTCCCTTGTACACAAAGAATCGAACACCTGAATTTTTGCCAGTTGGTGGTTCAATCGGTTGAGCATCATCTCTGTAGACAACTCTCGCCATAAAACCAGTTGCCTATAAGGGGAAAAACAAACAGATGCATTACAAATCGCCATACTAAAATAAAACACAAATGAGCCGAATTAAACTCACTTGACGGTTAGCTTTTGCTTTATTAAGAGTTGCTTCATCAGGCAATGCATTCTGGAGGTCCCTAATAAACATTAGGCCATCAGACTGAGTAGTTTCCTGCTCCTCATCCTTTTGCTGATCAGCATTCATCTCCTCGTTCCATTTAGCTCGGAAACTCTCGGATGACCATATTCCAAGATTATGCGTCTGAGCAAACTGCTCAGCATCCACAAGTTTGCGATAATGGTTTGATTGTCGAGTGGTCGCGTTGCGATTAACTGTGGCATAACCTTTTGCAACAAGAACTTCACTCAAATCTTTGCTTGAGATGTACTTTCCACCTTTCTTTGTCTTTTTATCCCCAGTGGGGCTTATCTTTACATCTGAGCGGAGTCCGATATGGCCAATGAACGTACCCTGTTTATTGATAGAGGCCACTGCAAAGGTGACATCTCGATGCATGACCAAATCATGAACAAATTTTTTCGCTTCATCGGCAAAAGCGTCTCCCTCCGGGTCAGGCTGATTTGAAATCCTTCCAAAAAGGACGAACAAAATCGAAATGTTAGAAAATTTTAACACAATGAAAAGGAACCAAACACTAACGAAATACTACCACTTTAAGACTGTTTAGAGCACCCTTACCTAGCGTATGGGATATCAATTCCAAAAGGCGAAATCGAACAGAGAAGACTTTCCGCTATGATTTCTACTCGGAGTTTTGAGACTGAGAATACATATTCCACCAAAGCATCGACGTTTTCCCGTCTTTGCAGAGTATGCATGTAAGATTGTGGTTTAACGTTTTCACCAACTTCGATGACTTTGTGCACTCTTGGTTCCTTCTTCTTTTTATCAAACAAACCGACTTGCCGTTTCTCAGCCGCCGCTTCAGCCTTCAAAAGCGCATCATAATCTCGAGACCTCGAATCAGCCGGGTTGCGATAACGAATTACAGTTGCAAGGCCACGATTTACTAACGCTTCGGCAACATTTGCGTTATCCAATATGGTTGCACAGACTCGATCATCAAAATTTGAACCCTCAGGTTTTGGTTGAACATAATCGACCAGAACTTTCACGTTTTTTCCAATGAGACGTTTGCGGAGAAATTCCCTAGCGTCATACATCCAAGGGATTTGGTAAAGCGGTCTAAATTGCCCCTGCTGCAGTTGTTGAGGCTTTCCTCCTTCAGGAACAACTGCCGCCATGGGCCTAGGCGATCTAATACTGGAGAGGAAAAACTTCCTAACCTGACCGTCTTGGCAACGCACAAGGACATTATCACCATTTCCAACCTCAATAACAGTTCCAGAGTATTCTTTTGGCACATTGGAAGTTAAACCATTTGCAACTTTACCATCCTTACCAAGTTGACCTTTTACAGTCTGAGTTGGATTGAAATCTTTCCAAATCAGACGCCTATCTTTCTTTGCTATTTGTTCTTTTTTCTTATACTCTGCCATACCACCAGCTTCTTTGCTAACCACACTCAGGTTCCATTCCAAGCATTTAGCAAGACCTTTCTCTAGTAGGCATTGGGCAATATTGCCATTTGGATGCAGAACACTTCCAACGAAGTTGTTGTTCATGACTGACTCCAAAATGACTGTTACTTCACGCTGAAGCAGCCGTGACTCAACGAAAAATTGGGCTTCACTGGCAAAGGGCTCTTGGACACGTCCTCCCTCACTCATTTTCGAACTCGGTGCTTTTATACCCGAAAGAAGCAACATGATATTATAGTAAGCACCTTCGGGATCACCATTTATTGGGAGAAGCATAATTTGCATTGAGTTGCCATCTCGGACATATTCGACTATTCCTTGTAGATGTATCTTCCCGAATTTACTGAAAAATTCAGCAGGGTTAGAGATACTCCAACAGATTTTGCGAGGTGCTCCCTCGGGAGAATCGGACCAAATACCCTTTTTACTCTCCTGGGCGGCTTCTTCACGAGAGATAAGGTCCTTCATTTTGCTCTTTTCGAGCATTGCAGGGCTCATATTACGTCTTACACGGGCAAGACCTTCTCCAACGATGAGATGGGCGAGATTTACCAAATTTCCGTTCTCCTTTATAAAGATACAGCCAAAGACTCGATCCGAAAGCTCGCCATTGTCAACCGTGAAGTAAATTTCTCTGCCGATGACCTTCGAACGAACAAATTCACGAGCTTGCCAGGCAAAGGGCTCATCAGGGGTATATTCTCCCGTATTACTACGTCTTGCAATCTTGGGACAAGAGATGTTTGAGAGCACAACGATTCGTGATGGTGGAGGACCATCTACTGCTCGATCACGAACAACAACCGCATCTCCAGAGAGCACCTGGGTACCAAAGGAAAAACGAGTTAGTTGGAACTAATTTTCCGCTAATTATATAGATAACAGTCCCACAAAAGAGGAAAACATAGCATCTAAATTCACATGCATTTACCAGCTTTCCAAAACCACAATGTAAGTCAAGAGCCGACATCACCGCCAACACGTTGCCTCGAATGACGAATAAGGTTTCAAATCTGTAGCATAAACATCAAACGGCTTAAACAATATTGACTCATTTACTTAGTGATATTTTGGGTTCCATACATGCTTTACAGAGAAAATAAAATGCAGAACTTTTTTACATTTTTTGATTTATTAAAAGCTATTTTCGGGCGAAATACAAAAAATACTATTTTTGAGGAATCGGCATTATACAAATAGTAAAAATGCTTATTTACCGATTAAAAGGTATAATTACCCCTTTGAAAAAATTTCATTCGTGAATAAATATGCTTTGGATTAATCCAAGGATCCAACTTATTGGATTATTTGCTATTTTTCATTAGTTTAATGAATAATCATTAAGCGTGATTCGGATCCTCATTAACCTAATATTATCTGTAAAAATAGATATAATATCATAACACATGTAAAGTGGATTATCGAATTCATTCTAATCTTAATATCTCAGCCTTCTTTTCATCTCGTCCCATTGATTTGCTTTAAAAACTTCGATATTTTTCCAATCAGTCAACTTGGATCTGATTGTAAAAAAATGAACAGAAATTGACGGTAAGAATGAAAACAATAAAACTATCCAACCTCATAAATAGAAAAAGAGCTGATTCCGTTAGGAAAGCAAAACCATGCCTTAACAATGAAAAGGATATCTTGCCGTTGATTTTTATGCAAAATGAATATGGGAGAAACACAAACATCTTAATATTTCATTTGAAAATCAAATTCAATATTGACACTCTCCTATCTTCATATATATCCGTAAACCGCTGGGGACATCGTGATATAGCCTACTGCTTGCTCTTCGCATGAGAGTTCTCGGTAATCTTTGCGTTGATCTGAGTATATACTTTAGTTATTATCAACCAAATTATTTTTATTGTACAACCGATTTTCGAGCATTATAGTGTATCAAATACCTGACATTTTTTCTTACAAGTTTAAATATCTGAAGGTTTTTATAGTTTGATTTGCTTTTAAATCGTTCTACATAAAAATATAGCACTTGTTCACTTTTAAAGGCCAGGCTGTGATGATTTAAATACTTGATTTAATTGATTCCACCCTTCACGTGATTGTCAGTCTATCTTCATCAATCACTAGTCATTTGTTTACACATAACCCACGTTCGACTCTGTGACATCTTGATTCGGATGCCAGTGGTTTGCTCGCATGAGTTTCTGCAATATAAATCCCGTGACAAGCGAACTGGGAGGACACTACTTACACTTATATGTAGGAATCGTGTTCTAAATAAGACTTTATTGAAAATATTTTAGATTTAGGACAAGTTAATATGAGAGGACATAAAGTTCATAGGATGTAAGCTAGACAAAAATAGGTCTCAAGAAGAAGAATGGGTATTGTAACTAGTGGTGTTGTGGGGCTATCAAGAACCGAGGTCACCAATTTAGGAGTTACCAAATTGTAGGAACTAATGAAACAGATCTTGGTTGTAGAAGGTAAGATCACAACTCGCAGCTGGCATTTTTAGAGCAGAACACCAATAATATAAAGAGTAAGAGGAAGCGGCCATCTTGCCATGTAGTCACACCTCTCTGGCAAAGGAAGGAGCCATTGGTCCACTCAAACGCAAGCGTGCGTACTTTCTTTTGGCAGGTTGCGAGCCTGCTTCTATTTCTTCAGTAGTAACGTGCTTAATGGCTTATACAAGCATCCATGTGGGCAATACCGTAATATATTTCCGTTCATTGACCTGTCGTTCAACACATTGCTGTATTTTTCCATTTCTTGGTATCTTATTCAATTGCCTGGTACATTGTTATTGGAATATTACTATTTGATCAAAGGGAGAAAAATTTTAAGCCCTGCATCTAAAAATGCAACATCAGTCATATAATTACCGTAATGTTCTAACAAAAATGACATCAGTAATTTAGCCAATAACTACCTCATTACTTTTAGTCCTAAATAAAAAAACGACAACATGTTCGCCTTCAAACCCTTACAGTTACGTGATTTAATAATATGTCAAAATCGCAAATATTTTACCTTTTATTTGAAATTCAAAATTTTATTAGAGTAGTGAAAAGAAAAGGCTTTTAATAATTTTGTAGTTTTACCATTTAATTCATTTTTCCTTTACAACACAGTAGGCGAAATGTAAAAATTTGACGTATTTTGTACAATTTACAAACATACTATCAAGCAAATAAGGAAATAACACCAAAAAAACGTTTGCATTCCGTTTCAAATGTCATCGCCAGTTGTGACGGATAAAAACCATATTTAGCTTTGCGTTTCTGCATTTCTCTTTACTGGCAAAGAGAAAAGGAAATTTCAGTTAAAACCAGTAATTTAGGTTTGATATAAAATGGATGGGTAGTTAAGGGTTATTTTTTTGCCTTTATATTAAATGATACACAAATCTAAATAAATCTGATAAAATATTCTTCTAGTAAGTTCTGTTATAGTTATAATGTTTTCGCTAGCTCCACCTAACTGTACATAGCCACTAGAAGATACAATCGAATTAAAATGGCTTGACCGTATATTTAGATGCTGTCCCAAGGTTGCTTTGTAGTATCCGAATACGTCAAAGCTCAGTTATTATGATTTGATCCTTAGGCGGTCGGATGATTTTATATCTGCAACATTCAGGGTTTACTGACTTGTTAATTTAATTGAATGGTTGGTAATGTCATTTTGAATCTTGAGCAGGTAGATGAAACTAGCAAAGGCATTATAAATGCAACAGAGTTCATTAGAATTCATTGAGACCGAATTGTATTAATAAAGTGACTGGTCAAGTCGATATAACGTGTTGGAGTTAGATAACAACTAACGGCTTGCAGCTAACAAATTGCGACAACAGTAACAGTCACTCATTCGTAGCTGTTTGAGCAAGAGCCAACAACAACAATTGTGAAACAGAACAGCAAGAGTTGAGTAGACCAAAATGTATTCAAAGAAGCCACAACGAGTAACAGAGAGAGGGGGAGAGAGAGCAGCGTGCTGAGGAAGAGAGGAGATGAACAGGACGTGTATGAGTCCGCACTGACCAGTGTGTGTTGTCTGGAAAAACAAGGGTAGCCACGCCAGAGCATGAGCGCAGATGTGCCTTTTATATGAAGCGAGGCGGTTGTAGAAAAGAGGGGAAATCGATGGACGCGTTTAGACATGTCACAGGGACATAAATGAGGTCACTCCAACTTCGTGGGCGATATTGTCGTGGAGAATGCGAATTAAAGGTAATTCTGGGAATGCATAGAGGGTTATCCTTCAAACGGACGGCAGTGGAGTAGTTGCAGATGCGTCTGCTTTTTAACACAAATTAGAATTGAATGTTGGCATGGACAATCAAGAAGATGCAAATAAATTACCAATCTTCTTTTATGAAAACCCACATCCAACGTGGCTGCCATTAAAGTGTCTCCTGAATTTGCTTCCAGCCAACACGCACATTATTAATCCATGGGTACTTAATGAATTAAGTGGCACCATTCATCAAAGGAATTCTTGGCTTTAGTATTGGATGACATTTTAATGGTCTTTAAATGGGCTTTAATTACTTTTGGTATTCGCTTCATAGCCGAAAAATCTAGTGCTCATTGACTTCTAGGGAATATGAATTACATTTTACAATTCTACGTGGCAAACACTAGAATAGCTATAAGAATGAATGAAAATTGAAAAAATTTGAATCGATAAAGTAGGGCGATGATTGCATATTCCATAACACTTTTTGAGTTTTGCGGTAATCTGGAGGATATCAAATCACCCACTTAACATAAATAGCTTCGATTTCCATTATATGAGTAAATGCAAGTTTTTTAGAACAAACAGTTATTAAGTAGAAAAGTGGTTCTCATCTCAAGTGCTTGAAATTGTTACCGATTCAGAGAATGAAAACCATTTATCAAACCCCAAGCTTTGACAGTGACGCAAGAAATGTGTACGAAAAATAAAGTGTTGCAAAAATTATTATTGTTTATAAATTCTTTGCCAAAATTGATTAGTGTGGCAACAGAATTAAGCCCTATGAGAAATACACCATTCAACTTAATCCAAAAGTGATTGTGTAATCTACAAATGTAAAAACAGTAGACGTTATGATCAGATTTCTTAAGTGGACATGTTCTTATAATTCCCCTTTCAATAATCAAGCGTCTGAACATATACATCGGGTATAGCTGTGATCTTTTAAATTTAGCAAAATGTGCAGAGGTTTATGACAAAAGAATTTTAACGCGCGTCATTCATAAAGATGGCAGTAAAAAGGGCAGATTTATGAAACTCTAACTCACAATATCTTGCGAAATTCTGGTCTATTTTGAAGGACCCACAATCGTAATTTAAGGTAAATGCAAAGAAAATTTCAAACTCTGTATAGCCAGTTCTCTCCTCTTGCCTTTCAAAAATGTTACTTAATGCAACCGACTACAATGGCAGGCCAATATTGAGACTTCTTTTATAAATCGATGAGAGATAATGAGTCTACGGATTCTTCTGAGGCATCTCACAGCCAAGATTTGGCAATAATAAAAGCTCTCCATTTCCCTAACAAGGTTTGGGCAGTCGGTTACCCATAAAGGTACTCACAAAGTTGTAACTCAGCAACAACGAACATCATATAAGTTAGACCAGAGGTAACAGTATTATTGATCTCTTATTTGTATATCAAAATTACTCCCGAACCCATTAAAGAAAGTATTAAGCACATTTGATTTGGTAGAAGGAATGCATTATGAAGTGAGCATGATTGGAAACGTGTGTTAGTACTCTTATTATTGGCCAGAATTAATAGGTGAGATCGTCCTTTCACGTAACTGGACGTGGCTGATAAACATCAGTAGATTGATCTCTGCACCACTGGTATATCTGGACCAAATATCTCAGTACTATTATACTCTTAGTGAATCAATGTGTGACATTCAAAATAGAGAGGAAATGAATGTTAAGGTGGTAGGAAAAAATGTTAATCTGAAGAATATTGTGGCGTGAAAGACGGGGGGGGGGAGGAGGAAAGAAGTTCTCTGTTAGAGTCTTCACAACCGTATTTCATCTCAAATAATGTAACCTTGACTGAGAGAAATGTCAAAGAGAGAATGAGGAAGAAAATTTTTTTAACACTTGACACTAAATTTATTATCCATAGCCATCGGAAATTTTATGAGCTACATATGGGAATACAGAAAAACTTCTGACCTACAAAATTCGTTAGTAGTTGAGGAATGCTTATAAACCATCATTTACGCCAGTCCACTGTAAGGCGTTTATATCGCCGATTTCGACTACAAACACCACTTAAAGAATACGAAAGGATTGGTCAAAATCTAAGTGTTACGACTATTTAAAAACAAATGCCTACGCATGAATAACTAACTTGCAAATCTCCTTCCATAACGCTTTGTTCAAAAATGTTTAAAAATTTGAAGGTAAATCGTTTTAAATAAAATTATTGTGAAGTTGGGTGCTTATTATTATTAGGGTCAACAATGTAGAAGTTACCGTAAATGATACGATAAGAAATCTCATAAAGTTCAAAGGTAATTGGCAATAACCAGAAAATTTTAAACAAACTCCAAACGAATACCAAAGAGCAAGCATTAAAAGAATTAAGCCAGGAGAAAACATACCTTCTGAATGGGTTTAATATTTAGTTGCCCTACCCTTGCAATGCCCAAAGTGTGATTTAAGAGTGTCCTACTTCAATATTAAGGTTACTTTCTTGCGATTGTGATTGAGGCAAAACTTTGTTCTTTACCTTGAAAAGTAATATTATTTTCACAAATGTAAGTCCTTAAATTTCCAGACATTACAAATCATGTTGGTGCAAGACGATGTGCACTCAGTAAACGATTAGTAAAACAGAAATGCGACATAAATCTGGGAGACAATTAAAGGCCTTAGAGATTAGCGTTGTTGGTTAACTCTGTCTAAAGGTTAATTGCTGATTATCTCAGCATTTAAGAAGAATTTTGCAGATAAACGATATAATTGAATGCTACACTGGGCATGATTCAACTGGAGGTCATGATAGCATAAAATCATCCGAAAATTCGTCTCTGCAGCTCTGAAATAGGCTTAAGGTAAATCTTTATCTAAAACTATAATTCTTCTGGAGTTCGCAACGCTACCAAGGCTGAACAAGGGAATCTCGTGTGCGCTAAGACATTCTGGAAAGTACCGCGCGCTACTGATCGCGTATAGATCAAGTGCGGCCGTGCGTGCAGAAGTCTTCCCAGTCAGTCAGCGGTCAATATTCCAACAGCGCGGTGTTGGTCATATTTAAGGACTAAACATGTTGATAGTTAGAAATATAACTGCAACTCTCTCACCACTCCATACTTTCTTTGTTTTTGCTACTTTGGGCATCGCCCAGTTAATTTTAGGGACAAATTTGTACTACTAGACTCTGCTAGAGGCTATTTGGACTTCTTCAGAGGATTACCGAGGCTTAGCAAAAAGGCTTATTTGTGTAGCATCTGCTACAAGTTATGGACAGACGAGCGAATACAAATACGAAGGTGTTAAAATCAAAGATAAGAGGTGTATCAAAAATGTGAACGACGGAGAAAGAAGAAATAAGTCGGAGAGGACAAGAAAAAACAATTATGCTGAGCATGCGAAAAATAAATTTTGTAACACAAGTAGATGGACCCAACTCAAACTTCATGGCAAATATTAAGAACGTAAATCCATAATCAGTGTGCGGATAAATTTTGACCTCAAGAGGCAATGCATTGACTACATTCGGTTGAAGCATGGACTCGAAAAGTATCATTGAAGTCTTCAATGATCGGTTGGCATTTCATCATTTTACATGCATTTATGTATACAATGGTACATATTGGAATCCAATATATTCCACTTTTTGCTTTCTCCTTTTTGAAGTAGTGGAGATTGTAAAGGAGCAGACGCTCAGAGATGAATTCAGCTTCTGTTTTTACTTTTGGATTATATCTTCCATTTAACTGAAATGACAGCCATCATACAGATTACAGAATTGTCTGAATATGGAAAGAGACCTATTTTGTCATCTATTGCTCTAAATTGTTCTTCGGGATCGAAATAATCAGAACATTTCCTAGGAAAAGGTGAAATAAAACAAATACTTGAAGTTGTCGATATATATATTCAGGTGTACATTTTCAATCTTGACAAAATTATCTGCCATAAAGCTCCACTTAAACGGAATTGGAAGTAGTAAAATTCCAAAGAAAATAGGAACAACGAAGTTCAACATCAATTACTTCTACATTAAGAATCTATCTGCATTGTTGATTCTATGTTCATCTAATGATTAGACTGACCAATTGCATTGGTTAGCAGTGGCCAACAGCGAGGGTAGTTATGTGCAAATTTATCTGCGGAGGAAGCATAGAGTAATTTTTTCTCTTTCCAGGTTTTGTAAATGAAATTAGGCTCGTTCTCATAACCATAAATTATTTTTTACCATCCTATCCCATCAATAGAGTCTATTTTATCCCGTACTCATATTTAACGTCTATTTATTTAAAATTCGTATTCGTATATATACGACTGGAAAGACAGATATTGTTGAATAAAATGAATAATTTTTATCGGAAAATCACAAAAATTATCATTTTTTGTTAGTTTTTTAAAATACTGCAAGATTGTGGGGTCGTTAGGCTGCATAATTTTGAGTAAATTGTTAAAATTTGCTCAATCCTGTGGAAGCTAATAAGGTTGCAGTAGATACATTGCCTACAAATTCTAGTAGATTTAAGAGAGTTTTATGGCGACCATGCAATAACATATAACCAGAAGTAGACGAACTGCTACCCGAACGCTCTTTGCTTAAAATTTTTTCATCGGATACAAGCGTGTTAAGAAAAAATTGACCATGCAACCACTCTTATTTTTTTGCGCTGCCGAATGCATACTTTCTTAAAATTATTCCTAATTTAAGGCAGTTCAGTGGAATGAGGAGAAAATATTTTCGGGAATATGAACTTCAGAATTAACGCTATTCAGGCATTCATTTACCCAGTTTATTACATTCCACCGGTCATTTTTGTCTCTGCCAACTTCACTAGTCATAATTGTTTTATAGCTCAGTAGTAAATATCTGTTGATGAAGGGAATCGCGAAAGTGCAAATTTTTGAAAGGGATTTTGATAAAAATGAATTAGCGTTCTTAAATTATAGAGAAAAATGACTCAGCAAATCAGTAAATTTTAAAAATGATAAAAGAAATTGTTAGTAAATAATTCATTCAGTTGTGATTTTAACACCTTAATAAGAATTAGATTATAAAAGACTAATTGGGATAGATAGGTTACAGTCCCTATCTTCGATTTCATTTTGTTTCAAATGCAGCGATTTCCCAACTTAAATTTATTACACACAGTAAAACAAAAAATAAATTTTTTAATTGTGGAAAGCAACCGAAATCGCCTAACGGAAAGTTAAATAAATGATAAGAAGGAGGGGAACTAAAA
Source organism: Hymenolepis diminuta (assembly GCA_900708905.1). Taxonomy (NCBI): domain Eukaryota; kingdom Metazoa; phylum Platyhelminthes; class Cestoda; order Cyclophyllidea; family Hymenolepididae; genus Hymenolepis; species Hymenolepis diminuta. The sequence continues at coordinate 448,844 of CAADRB010000026.1, read as the reverse complement.
GATGCTCAGAGCAATGTCAAGGTATCAAAGAGTCTTACTTCACTTGATTTTTGAATTCCATTAGTACATTAATTGCCAAGTGGGTAGCTTACGTTCCGAAATTTAAAGTTCACGATCCGTCCTCTAGATGTTAGCAAATGGTTGTCCTCGATGTTTAGTGCTTATTTATTTGTTTTTAATAAAAAGCAATCAGTATTACCACTTCAGTTCATTTCTACTTCCAATGGCCAAAAAGGCGAAATAATCTTAAATGATATTCATCAGCCTAAGTTTTAGCAGAGCTTTTTAGGCTGTGTTCACTCAATGTGAAAACCAATTAAAATATTTTAAACAATCAATTAATGATAATATATTACATTAAAACAATTAAAATGGACTCAACCTTATTTTATCTTATTCTAAAGTGAAATTCTGCACGTTAATCTACAAATACGATCTGGAATAAAATTTATAAATTCTTAAGTCTTTACATTTTAACGTAAACTCGATTTAACTGATCGAGAGAATATTATGCTTTTGGGATCTGAAATTCATTCTCTGATAAAATCCTCGGAAATCCTGAGTCAATTTTTAACCATTTTAGGCAAAAGATTAAAGTAGGATAAAAAGAAACTTTAAATAGCACACAATTTGCTTTTCTTCGCGCTTTAGATTTCAGAGACAGATGACCGAAAATCGTTGAAAATATGTTCCTATTAACTTTGCCCGTTTCATATAATATAACTAAATATATATTTTTCCTCGCATTCAACTAAAACACAAATAAAAGAAAAATATTAAGACAAAAGTCATTCAATTCTAAGCATAGCTTCTCTGTTTACATAAGCTGTTCCAGCACCCATTAATTCCACACGGTCTTTTATACTACCCGATTTATCTAAGGTACAAGGTAACTCCAAACCCAGTGAAGGGAGTTTTTCAATCAGAAATTCAGAGGAGTGGGATAGCATTCAAGAAACTATCTGAAGGTAATCTTGCATTCAGTCATTTCTTTATTAACCACTTTTGATTACTTTGGTTGCTCATGCCGTTTGCCGAAATTAATTATATATATTTCTAATCCTTGTCGATCTTTAATTTTAATATACCACTTAAATGAAATTTATGGTAAGAAAACACACACCAAAAGTTGATTCACCAAGTTCACCTGTCCTATCTTTTCTTACCTTCAGTGATACACTGCCATAAAATTGATTCCTCTTATGGAAATACAATTTAAGAGTATTTTTTTGTAGCAGGCAACGAACAGCATTGATTATGGGGTTAAATAATAATGTATTCATTAGTACCTATCGATTTTCTAAAACAAATTACTTAATAGTTACATAATATTAATATCTGTTGATGCTGCAATTACGGTAGGTTTAATTCCACATATTACTAAATAGGACTATTCAAAACTAATTTTCCTACGAAAATCAAGGAGACTTTCGGAATCAACATCGATCGGTTTGAAACAAATGCAACCGGTTATAAATACTCGAAGTTTCTATATATAGATAACATTTCTGAGATTTCACTAAATGGGAATTTCAGCTAACAAAGACCGTTGCCATACGTACTGCCGGATTTAGGCTAACCATTATAAAAATGCTAGAAAATTTTTAAATGCTTTTTATTTTTTATATTTGTCAGATTATCAATATCACGATAAACCACTATATGAAAACAACTAAAATTGATGCTTTTTCTCTAGTAAGGAAAATGTAAGATCTTACTGAAGGAATATTTTAAAACAATGTTTCCTGTTCAATTATTTGCGGCCGTTTGACTGTTGGTCGAATTTTAGATAAATGTCACGCAAATGACAGATCAGATTCCATAGAATTTTTGTCTGATTGAAAAGCATAATATGAATAATATATGAATAAGTGTTTCGATAAATTGAAACATATTTTTTACTTTTGGTTTAAAATTTGATAAGGCTTTCTAAGCATCTGTTACAGTAGTGGTTTTAAGTCAATACGGCCGATTTCTGATCAAGTTAGAAAAGAGGATGACAAGATTTTGTAGATCAGTTTTGAATTTAGAATCATTGTAATATAGCACATATCAGGCAGGGTAATATATAAAAAACGAATGGCTGCACTGTCTATTTTTTTACAGGCCTGGATTTGTGAGATTTTAAACAAACAGCGTTAAGTAGGAGTTAATACTATTATGACTATGTGAAAAGAATGCTAAACCGCAAAGACATTCACAAAGTCTCGCAGATCTCTCTTCAATGTATCAGAATCCGGAAGCTATGCATCAGGTTGTTTAACTCGTATCATCAATACGATCCTTTAATAAGAATGGACTTATTTTATCGTATAATTATACAAGAGCTTGTCATGAAACACTTTATTTGAAATGTTCTTGGAGGGCAAAGGTTTTTGGCACTTAATTATATTAACCATCCAAGAATGTAAACATTATCAATCACACGTGAAAAATAAAAAAATATTAGTTAAGCAACAGTGGGCTAAATTTATTTTTGGCTTGCATTCTTGAATTAGTTCAGTAATTTATTGCAGTCATGGCAACTACTAAATCAATACTTTTGTTAGGTATTAAAATCGCTATTTTCTGTTATAGAAGGTAGATCATAAAATAATTCAAAGGTTCTAACAATTGTCCCTTATTTGTCAGTTGAATTGGTTAGTAAAATACGAACAGGAAAACCTAATACAACTCTCTTCAATAAACAAAACAAAAATTAATTACGAGAAATATTAACTCAGAAAAAGTTTTTTGTCCACGTTTAATTTAGCATAGATTTTCTAAAAATTTTTAGAGGAATATTCTTGAATTAACTTTTACGTTGTTTACTGTTTTAAAATAAACGAAAATTCCTGAGAATAACCTCTTATTTAGCTTAATTTGAACCCGGATGTTCATAATGACAACGTTATATTTCGTTACGTTCTTCAGGTGCAAATATAGTAAATATTGCTAGCAAGTGACTAAAGATTCTATTTCAGAATTTTGCCAAATGCATCTCCAGTTCTTTTCTAAATTAATAGAAAAAAGTTCAACTAATAAAACCTTTTTTTCTACTTCACCGATTTTATTCGAGCAGGGCGGTGCTCAAGCTTAAAACTAGTCGCCTTGGTGCTAGGAATCTCATTATTTTAATTAAGGTTCATTTTCTTTCATTTATCACTTTATTTTTGTTTATAAAAGAAAACAAATTAATAACTAGGTAACTATAGTAATTTTGTTTTATTATATATATATATATATGCATATATAGTGTTAGAACATATATTTACAAAGTTGAAGATAAATGAATAGGTTGATATTAGAGACCAAATTTTCTTTAAATTCATGATCTGAATTTCTTAAATAGGCTGAGCACTAGTAGGTGAGCTATTTATAATATTCCCACCATGATGCAGATTATTCTTTTAATATAATTGCTTATGTCAAAGCAAAACAAACTTCATAAGTTTTGATCATGTAGAAGCACCTAACTATGGAAACAATTAAAATCCGAAATGAGCTAGAGCGAAATGAACTTAAATATAAGTAGATGAAAAAGTCTCACTTTATTTAAATTCTGGATACATCAAATTATAATTCATTATTCAATGACCGAATATTGTAAATGTCAAATGTCATTGTCTGACTTATGTTTTTCCGAATGTGCCCATTTCACAATATTTAGAACTTATTCACCAAGTTTATGAAATTGAAGGAATAGTCCTCTCCGTTCAAAGTAGTTATCCATTCCGCTAGTCATGAGTTTCTTTTCAGTAATAAATATTAAGTTTTGTAAATGAATTTATGTAGTCTTGTCTACCTTAACTGCTGTCGTTATTAATCAGGTGATTTATATTTAGAATCAAGAAAAATAAACAGGTTTGAGGAAATGGTTAAATGGCAGGTGAAGATTCGTCCGGCAATCATATTTTAGTTACAAGGTAAGCATGCACAGATTTGTCGGAAATACTTGAATTCAAATGTTTACAATTTGACTTAGTGATAAGAACCAATTCATTACAAAAACTTTAAATCGAAACTGCATGTCGAAATTTTGAAAGAAATACAAGTTCGTATACTAAAAATTTTATCCTAAATGCTTCATATTAAATCAAGATATTTGTTGGTATAAACAGCTTTTTTTGTATGTTTAGTGTAAAGTAAGATATATGATTCATTATGAAACAAGTTTATTTAGTTTTTATGCTGTGGATTCCAGCTCACACCACCTAAATTCTATGAATAGATGAAGATGGTGTGGTACAATCGCCCGTTCTTTAAAATTGAGCAATTTTGGGTGGTAAATTTCTTCTAAAGTCAAATAAATTAGAGCTAAATTGTAATAAAATATGATTACGAAATTACAATAGAAATCAAATTCTCGTTCATGAAAATCAGTAAAATTTTCCACTGTTGTTACGGTAATTAATTTCCAACAGAAGCAAATTTCTCAAGTACCTTGAAAGTATTAAGGACAATAAAGCAATCCGAGCTTCAGAAATATTTTTACTTTCCAAAAAAGAAAACTCTGTACGTCCAATGAAATTTGTGATACAAGTATAAAGGGATCATCTTTGCATTTTGTTGGTAAAACAAGATTGTGGTTAAGAGAATTTGTAAACTTAATGAATAAAAAAATCAATGTCTGCGACTAAAAAGTAAATCCTAATTTTTCAGTTTACTAGACAAATACCTCATATTTAACAACATGTATTATGTAGTTTAAGTGAAAAAGTCTTATGTTATTCAGGACAGTATTGGACTCACTTTTAAGGAGCACAGGTTTCAATATTTCATCAATCATCAATTCGGTTTATTAGCAAAACGCAGGTAAAGAATTTGGCGATTCTGAATAAAGATAGGTTGACCAATTTTTTGGTGCAACATAAAGAAGGTGCAAAGGAATTATATACCGCATCTACACAAAAACGATACCTTTGGAAGGAATTTGCACAGCTAAGACGAAATATTTAAAAATATTCCAACCTATTTTAAGGTCATAAAGTGCATTATTTGCTTATTTTCTGCACAATATATGCAGAAGTTCTTGAGTTTATAATTTATCTTTAGAGGTTTGAAATAATATAAAGCACAATGAATTTACTTAAAATGGAATAATCAATACCCACTCTCAATAATTATAACTTTCTCTCGGTAATTACAAATTAATTAAGTTTTTCATTAGTATATCCAGAAAATTTTATCCATACTTGTAATTTAATTTGAAAGCGTTGAATTTGTTTAATTAGAGACTACTTATATAAGCAATTTACTTCATTTAACCTAGTATTTTTTTTATATCTATTGAAATGGCATTATAAAGGTACTTCAATTTTTCATATCGAAGATTTAATGAATATAAATTTTCTTTACCCTGGATGCACGCAGTTTAAAAAATTAAGCTGATCTTTATCATTTGTCAGTCAAATGGTCGAGAGATGATATAATGCAATAATATACAAGTAGTATATGGTTTTTATTAACACAAATTTGAACGCTTAATTTCTATTAAGGTTTCAAATAAAATTGTTACTTGTCAAATCTAAACTGGTCTCGAAACAAAATTCTGATTAAAGATTATTTACTAAGACAATAAAATTAATCACCTTAGCAAAATTTCGAAAATGAAGATATTGAACTTCAAGTTTTCCATCATAATAATAGACTTAATCTGTCTATTAATTTCCCCTAACTTGCCTGGATTTTCTTTAAAAAGTTCTGTTTGAGTCTACTAAAAATGCATATTTTCCCATTATTTACAATACAATTTAACCACTTTCAAGGCGAGGTGTCTGTTTAAATAAATTCATCAAACTTAAGGAAGCTTTAGATTTAATAAAAATTAAACAGCATTTCTGCTGCGTATTTAAAATCTACTTAAAACCTTCATCGAGGGCATTAGGTAAACACTAATAGACGCAAAAAGTTAAAACCATGATGACAAACTATAAATATTATAATTAGTTTAGAGTTAAGATCAGAAAAAGAACGAATGGTCATTTACATTAAGTACAAATCTAAGCGTTGAAGATGTGAGTAGCCTTGTTAACTGATCTGATTTGTTCTTCTCTGTGGTTAATCTAACACTTAGATTCCTCAAGGAATTGCGCTAGTTACAATTACAATCCGACAAAACCCCAATGTCAAAACAAAATGAACGTTTTGATAAGGGTTCGATTTATTTGTCCACACGTCAAGTAAATTATTTAGGCAAATTCGTTCAAATAAAAGGGAATTAAAGAATCGGAAAAAAGAATCTTACAAACAAAAACTTGAAAAAAATTCTATATCCTTCTTCTTCAGTGATTTAATCACCCTTCAATCTTAGTCGCGAGATTCACCGAGAGATGTGAAGAATGCCATCGAATCCTGGTATTACGTGGGGATAATATCTTGACTGGTTCGTTCGCGTCGTTGCACTACATCGAGGTATTACTGGTTGAATGGATCAGGGAAAAATGATAGCATCGAGACTATTTAAAGAACAATGTCTTTCAGAATTCGATAAACCAAACCCTACTGGTCTGATTTATTTTTGATCGTAGATATTGTGGCCATGCTGCCTGTGATTATGACAGCTGCCCATTGTTATTTTAAACGAGTTACACAAGATCGCTCACACTTTGACTGCGCGGTGAGTTGCACTTTGTCGGTGCACAAAAAGATTTTGATAGCCGCAATTCTTCTTATACTGTCTTTAAATCTTGACCTCTAAATTCTGCAGCAGGAAAGGACTGTCCTAAATCGACGAGAGGGAATATTCGTAAGTGAATAATCGATCGGATCAAAGCAGGGTAAAATGTAGCGAGTCACACCGTGCATGTAGATTAGTTAAGGTAGTTTCCGGTACACTACGAATGGAAAGTGCTTGTCTAGGGTCAACATAACTGATCTCCATGTTGTCGGCGAGAGCTGAATGACATCGGACCTTTTCGAACATGAATCTATTACCATAAGGTATGCTGCACATTTAGCGTTTCCGGAGATGAGTCCAGGGAAAATCTGGTTTCTGGTATTGGGACATTTATTTCTTATGAATAAAAATATTCCTTTTTATCCAACGCCTCACTGCAAAAGTTTCCCGTCATAACCTAATCATGTTAGATTTACCTGAAATCTATTAAGGGGTTTCCAGGAACGTTTTGAAGAAAGAGTTATTTGATTATTAGGATTTCCAAAGTTCCATTGTTTCCAAAGGTGGAAAGCCCAGAACATCCAAAACAATATCCAAAAGATGGGTTAGCAGTTTTAATGATTTTGTTGTGTAGCGAAGACGAGGATGTTTCCGATAACGCACCCAAGTTTGGTCATCATTCACTTCATTTAGAATGCTATTCCGCTGAGCTCTGATGATACTCTCTGCCTATGTGCCATTCTGCCGAATATTACATAAGTAAACTACTGTGCTGGTTGTAAAGTCTTCTTGATGCAAGAAGATGAACTATGAAAGGTTGAGTCTTTTAGAAGTAAAGCATTGTGGGGTTGCAGTTTTAGAGCAGAGAATAGATACCGGTGTGGGGAGGCTTATCCGTTTTCTGACATTTAGAACATCTTTGGATACCTAGTGCGATATCTCTGTCCATTCCAGGCCAGTATGCAAACGTTCTTGCAATAGGTATTATGCGGCAAACACCCGGATAACTGCTATGGAATAGTTATAATACAGTTTGCTTGGATGCTAGAGGAATTTCAACCCGATCTGCAGTCACAAATTACGTCTTTAAAACTGTAGGGGATCGCCCTTTTAGCTTGACTATAGCCATCCTGTACGAACATATTTCATTGCTTCTTTCCACACGGAATCTTTAGTCGTTGCACCTTGCATATCACTTACAGTTATTAGTAGTTTGCGTATAGAATCAAATAAGAGGCGCTGTTTGAATTGCAATGACTATCTCCTCATCAGGAAAAAGGAGAAAAAGGCAATTACCTTGTCTAATTTATGTAGCGGTCCAATATCCCACATCGAAATCATAACCAAAATGGATGATCGGGCAGCGGTGAAGTGGACTTGTAGTGTAAACTGGAAAGCTCATTTTGGATTTAAGGATAAAGAGAACTAGTTTACGATCCGTTAGTAGGGTGAGGTGCCGACCTCAGCGGAATTTGTAAATCAATTTTATCAAAGATACATCCTAGGTACAAAATACTGGACACAAAAAATGGACATTTTTCGGTTCGGAGACAGACGCCTGAATACGCTGAAGAATTGTAAAGAAACGATCTTAAAGTTCCTGGAGAGAGCACCTGCAATAGCTATGTCGTCTAGTTATTAAACAGTATATGAGAGGCTTGGTATCAAGATATAAAAATTATCTGTTTGTAAATAGCAGGTGATATCCTGACACCAAATGGAAGTATTGTATATTGTTATGGTCCACGATGTTTTCATGACTCTGATGTAATTTCGGTCTGCAATTGAGCCTCTGCTAAATCAAACTTTGTAAAGATTTCTCCATCATTCTCGATCAAGAAGATGTCATCAAGAACTGGTAGTGGGTTCTACTAACGGTAAAATAGTCGGCTCAACCTAGATAGTTTCATTTTTTTCTGAAAAATAGCAATTAATGGGCCCCATTTTTAATAAGAAGCAGGTTTTATGACGCTGCTATGTTCCGAATGTTTAGGTTTTTCGTCTACCATAGGGAAGGCTGCTAGTGGAACTGTGATTTAGGACGGAATGTTGGCTAGGCATTTGGCATCAGTTCTATGATTACATAGAACAAGACTTCCTTAAAATATCCCGAGGAAACGCTTGACTGTCATTTCTGCTATCAATTAAGTGGTAGTATGCACATAATTGCAGATAGCATTTACTGGCATATTAAAAAGTTGTAATTGGTCGAGTTATTCAAGACCAAGCAGATTAAATTAAGAGTCTGTTATATAAGGCATTAATAAAATACTTATGCCCAGTAGGTTCCATTACAGCTTATTTTTCATGTCAATTTGGCAGACATCGCAGGGGACTGGCTCTAGTTTTAGATAACTCAATAAGTTCCACAGCTTCCTAAAGATTATGGATCTATCTGAAGCAGTGTCTAGATTAGGACGAACCTGATTCCTTTTGATCTGTAGATTCACATATTAACGGCTTTGCTTGGTGATGATATGGAAGCTTCCCAAAAGACTATCCAATCTGAAGGATTTTGGTTAAGGTTTACAACGGCGATTCTTTTCATGGAACGTTTGTTAATTTTGGTCTTGACTGGTTTTGGTCATGTTGTTAAGGACGAATCGGGAATTCTAGGGAAAGACTATGGACAACAACCCCCTTTACGTCTAGCCTCGACACCATGGACTAGAGGAAAATGGTTTTTGTTTGCTTAAGCTGATAGAGGCATAGATTTAGACATTTTGTGCCACATGGCTCCAGAATCAGCGGGAACTGAATCATCCGGGAGATCTGCCATCTTAACTTCTCTAACCATTTCTTGTGGCTTCACACTTGGGGTTTCCTTCCGTTAATTTTAACGGATGAGTTCGTTTAAGTCCAGAGTGAAAAAGAGACATCTGAACTGTTCTTCTGTTGAGGCGCCAAAGGCAAATTTATTAAAATGAAAATTCGCAACGCTTGCAAAATCACGTAAGCCCCTATCTTGCTTGAACACAAGTTTGAGTCAGTTAAAGCGAGCGTGAATGAAGAGAATTTCTGGCCAAAAACTTCCTCCATGACCCGCAAGATTTTAGAGTAAGCGAGTTCATCGTCCTCAATGAACTTTAATTAACATTCATATCCGATGGGACCCTGCTTCCTGATAAGACAGCTAACTGCTAGTTCTTCATCCCATTTGGTAAGGTTTAATGTGAATATATGTTTGTGCTTATCTTTTGCTGATTTAGGATTATAAATGAACTCAGAAACATTTTATCGATATCTTCAGCAGCTGAAGGATCCGGAATTTCAACAGATGTAGAAATATTAATAGAATAGTATGAAGGAACAAGGGCCATAGATGTAATAGATAAAGTTGTATGTTTAGAACTTTCCAAATTAGCCGAAAAAGCGTTTACTTCCGAAGATAGACTGCAAAAATTCACCGATTGTTCAAAAACTGTTGATTTTGACATTACAGGAAATGCTGAGAATTTAATTATTGCTGCTCGCTACTTGGTACGGCCTAATTAGCCTCCAAAATAGCCACAAACCTCTCCCTCCCTGAACTCAAAAGTAACACAAAATTATGGAAACTCTCAGTTTTTCTCAAAACTCTACCAAGCACCGATCCAAAATTTGGTGCATTTTATCAATTATGTAAAATCTGCACATTTTTGATAAAAAATTGTATAAGACTGTTTCGTAATTTCTTTCGGATAAAAATTTTCCATTTCATCTAATACGGACCATAGTTCTGTCCCGTTTGAGTCAGTGTTTTCCTATTCTCGTTAAACTGCTCTTGGAAAATTCTCTACAGAAGCCTTCTTTGTGACTATTTCCGTTGCAAGCAATGATGGCCTGTAAAAGAGCAGTATCGATGATAGTGATGTCCTTTACGAAATCAGCAACATCTAAAATGGTTGCTTCTGATCGCTTCATATAGGGGGGGGATCCTCCGGTCGATTGAAGATCGGGTATTTCCAGATCCTTTCATGCTGAAAAATTCCTGCTTGCGGTCCTTCACTAGATTTAAATCTACGAGTAGACTTTTGAACTTGTTAGGCTAATCAACAAGATCGTGAACCTTTACATTGTATTCCTTGACTGCGAGGTACAGAAGTTTGAGTCCAATCTCAGCATGGCGAGGAGATTGAAGATCAATAATGAAAATGAGACATCTGAATTGGTCTTCTTTGGGAGAACCAAATTAAAAACTATTGCAAAGTCGGTTAACGATACCTACATAATGGTAAATATCTTCATCTTGACTAAGTAGAAGCAGTTATAGCGCCTGCTGAAGGAAGATACATCGTCTTCAACATCTGAAATTAACTTATTAACAGCAATTTCTTACATGTAGTAACACTAAATTATTATTTTAACTCAAAATAATGAAAAAATTAGAATTTTTAGTTGCAGAAGAAAATTGAAATTGATTAATCAATTTGTCCTCACGATTGTATCAAATGCTTGTCTCTGATTTGTAATGCTCATTGATCGGGTTTTTTAAACAAGAAGGGTCGACCCTGTCACTTTTATTCTATTTTTCTTCCCTAATGTTTGAGAAAGTAACTTATCTTACAGGAAAATCAGTCTTAACGTGGCAGAGTTAATGGAGCTTCGTTAGACTTGCAATGCTTGACATTCGCTCATTTTGCAATCTAACGAATCAGATCCGGTTTCGCAAAATGATAGAGTAATTCAACAAAATTCAAGTCCTCCTTTATGAAAATCAACTTTCTGTGTTTATTTGCAATAATTTTCAAAACATAAATAGATCAGCCGTAAAGCTTTTAAAAATGGACAGACAATGATCTTAACTTAAGAACATAAAATAACACGAAAATATCTTTTTCCTCTTCATTCGTTAACGTTATAATGTAAGCTTTACACCTTTTTGTTTAAATAACGTTTAGAAATGAATAAAATGGATAAAGAAACTTAATGGTTGAGTTAGTATTTATTAGTTATCCAAAAAGAATCTGCGCTTTTCATCACTGAGAAATAAAAGATACAAATTAGTGGGGCGCATATTCTGAAAATTCTACCAAAAATATAAAGGTTACTGGAAAATTACAATATGAAATTTCATTTCATTTTATTCGTTTGTGCATTTAAATATCATTTGAAATTCTAAAATGCTAGTTACACTAAGATGCACTTCTGCAAAAACTGGGGGGTGAAATGATGATAAATTTATCATAACTAATCCAGAAAATAGTTTGTAATATGTATATGTATATATACCAGTTTGAATTGCTGCATTTTTTATTGCTCGTTTCAAATTTTATTTCACATTTAATTATACGAAAACTATTAATAATTTGCTTAGTATAAGCAGCCAATTCGTGTAACAAATGGCTTGTTTCAAAGTCGCTGAAGTAACCGTTATCTGAACGACGCTATAAATAGCTTAGCGTCATTAAAAAGTCAATCCCATCCGAATTATGGGTCATTTATCTTGAACAATTAAGAATGAAATTGGAATCTAAGTTGATCTACTTTAAAATGAATATTTTTGGTTAATTAAATGGATTGTGGATTATAATTGCTATTATAATTGAAATGTTTGTTTGTTGTTAATATCATATTATAAATAACGTAACTCTATGATTGTAGTCATTATTCCAAATATAATTACGTGAAAGTAATTCATTGAAAGTTATTGAACTTGAATTCTTTCGTAATGAACCGAAACTTTGGAGTGTTTTAAACCACGCATACCATTCAGATTTGAATTATCGTTACAATGTTCATGACTCAATAACTAATTTTTAAATGCTTTGTTTAATTAAATTTCATCATCAAAACAATTCCTAACATCATGGATTTTTTTCTTCTGCTCTTATGAATGCAGAATATTTGAGTCGAAGCGAAAGTAGCTTGGGAAAAGTGAGGACATGAGGTTTGAATTTTTGAATTACTTTTATTCTAGAAATACAATTTCATTTAATTTAAACAGCTGAAATTTGAACTATTTTCACTGCTCTTTAGTATACATTGGAATTTAAAATGTAAGCTACTTAAAGCGAAATTAAATGTTGGAAAAACACAAATTTTGGAATTGCCGTAATTGTATTCATAATAAATACATCAATTTTGATGCAATCAATTAGTTTAGGGAGGGAAATTTTGTTTGCCAGATTTCTCCGTTTTTTAAGCTTGCTTTAATTTTTTACTTAAGTAATGATAATAAAATATGTTTATTCAGATTTGCATAGGTTATTAGCACATTTCAGAAAATGCTTTTTACCATTCAACGATTTTTCTACAATAATGAACTTTTTCAAAGTTGATTTAGAATATTATCTCTCTATGAGAATTTCTCTTTATGTGCATTTCGGAATAAGTAAAGTGACCTAATTTAGCAAACAGGGAACAACTACCCAACTCTATAGGCCTTTGGAGTTCTGACTGCATACCTCCTCGTGCAATGAAATTGATGACCTATTTATGAAATATGTAGCTAATATATACATATTTATACAAATGTTAACCACTGATAACCAACATCCAGGTCAGCATGTCCCACAATTACCTGCCAAGGTATATTAATTGTAACGTTAATGATTTTAAATTAATTTAAACCAGTAAATTTTTTAGTCTCAGTTGCCAAAAGTTTTGCCTTATTTTTTTGAATGATATTTCCAATTCAGAAGAAGCCGAATATACGCTAGTAAAATCTTAATGAGAATATTATTTATGAACCTCACATTTGTTATGATTTGATCTTACCAGCTTATATGAAAGAATCAAAACTACCCCTGCAGAGGGTATGTTCTGTATTCTGCACAAATCCAAGAAATATTCACAATGAAAGGCATATAAGATTTTTACCTCCAAAAACACTTTTTTCTGTTACGTTTATGCCATTAGTTGATATGTAATATACTCAAAAAATGTGTATGAAAATTATTATAAGCAGCATAAAAAGTTGTACAGTATGTACTTTTAAGTTGATTAGAGAACATACAAATGTCAACGTTAAAATAAGGATTATTTGTATCTCTTTAGAACACAAAGGCTTTTCTACACTTTTTCTAGTTTCTTTAGCTCCGATCTATATGTGCACTAGATGTCGCCAGACTATAGTCGACTCACAGTTACAGAGGAGGACAAGTCCGAATTACACTTGCCCCAAGATACTTTAACAACTCAGCAAAAATTGCAAGTCGTCTTCAAAATACTCATTACTAGAGGCCAAAATACGTCCAGACCGATAACAGTTTAGACCCCAAATACAAGAAGCGGCACTCACCAGTGTACTGATGAAGATGATGACTGATTAAGATACAACTTTCAGGAACTGTTTATCCGGAGACAAAACATAAACACTACAGCTTCTAGCTATGTTTTACTATTTCCTCCCGTTTTACTCAAGATATCCTACGTACAATTCTCAAATAACCTAAAAATGAAAGCATATGAGTTAAAAATAGTACTGGGATAGGGGTTTTATTTTCAATAAGATCTTCCGAGAATCTGTTCGAACATATTTGACAACTTGCACCTAAAGTTGCACTGTTTGGAAAGTTGAATAGTTGTATCGATTCAGTATATGCAATCACAGACCGTTAAGTTTGTGCGGCTAAATATGCGACACAATAACAATTCTTGTAGAAAATTGAATTGAATAGATTTGATACCTCGAACAGAATTTATGTAATTCTTTGGATGTAGTTCGATTTTAATTATTACATTACTGTTCTTTTATATTTGGGCCAGGGAATAGGCGATACTGACTGCATGTATCAAGCTATCTATAAGCATCATATAGAGTATTTTCTTTCTAAAGTGGACAGAAACTTCCATTGAATTACATAGTTTCTTTCTTCTGGGTCGGAGTTTCTGTTGTTATAAAATATCGCGATTATTCAGCCTGGATTGGCTATGTTCTTTGCTTTCTTACAGTGAAAACACTTCCCCCAATGGCCTTGAGAATGCTACTTATCTAAATGTTAAAAAGTTCATTATAATTAAAAATGACATAGGCATTTTGAAAGCTTAAAAATATATGAATGAGGGTAAGGTTAAGCATAAACGAATATTCACGTCTGTGAACTATTTTGGTCATAAAAGATGAATTTTTTAGCACAAATATCGAACTTTACGGTTATGCGCATATCATAAACATCATGTTTTATGTTAACCAACTAAAATAAAGTTTACATAAAGACTTAATTTATGTAAATTAATTATCTCATCTACCTACTCATAGTTGTTGGAAACTAAAATGATTCAAAGGAACATGACCAAATATTTTGTTGCATTAATTGGTCAGTAAGATCTGAATATTGCGAACGTTATAGTACTCGGAAATCCGAAAATTAAAACGTGAAAATCGCTGCTTGAAACATTTGGAAAATACAACGTGAAATATACTACTTATGGGTATAATAATAAATATACCACTTTGATTATTAAGCAACCAAATAATTACGAATCTTGATCCCTCTGATTCACACCTAATCGACCTATTTCTTTGTTGATCTATGAAAAATACCTTTGAAAGATTTTGGGTTGCCATGGGTAATAATCATCAACTAACGATATTTATATTATTTTATTCATTATGACATAAACTTGTCAAATGTAACATATTATGGCATTAATCGGAAGAGACACAAAAAATTATATGATTTAATTTATTTAGCGGAAACTTTAAATATTATCATTCGATATTAAATTTTAGATGTCAATATTTTATATAAATCCTT
The DNA here is from genome assembly GCA_900708905.1 of Hymenolepis diminuta. Taxonomy (NCBI): domain Eukaryota; kingdom Metazoa; phylum Platyhelminthes; class Cestoda; order Cyclophyllidea; family Hymenolepididae; genus Hymenolepis; species Hymenolepis diminuta. The sequence continues at coordinate 433,565 of CAADRB010000026.1, read as the reverse complement.
CAAGAAATCATATACTGTGAACTAATCAGGTGCTAATTCCGAAATTTATAAATATTTTTTAAACTTAAACAGACAATTTTGCAGCTTCTCCTTGAGGAAATGCAACTGAAATCGGTTAACAGTGGGTATAATAAACGATAATGGGGAGGGGATCGAAAAGACCTTGAGAATTAAATCAAGGTATCAGAAATTCTTACTCCACTTGATTTTTGGAATCGGGTTGCATAATGTCCACTTAGTGGGCAATATATGTTCCAGATCTCAAATTCTACTGAATTACACTGCAATGCCTATACACGACATCCAGTGCTTTTTAACCCGTTGTTCATTTAGAACAATTGATCTCTCCACCTCATATAGGCTTTCTTTCAAAGAATCAGAGAGCAGAATGATTTTATAAAAATTTAACCTGCTTGTATGATTTTAATAGAACAGAGCTATCACTTTAAATGACAGTATTTTGACTTTCCTTATTAAATATTTACTTTCAAAACAATCTCACTTTAATTAATAAGAGTTTAGATGAAGTTCGGCATTTTATTACCTTTTATTGGTGATTTCAGTGTAAATCATGCTGGTCACTTTTGCAATTATGAGAGACTCGATTTATAATTTGGGTTGAACATTCAAGGACAATTAATAGAATAACAGAGTAAAGAAATGATATTTCGTAGTCGAAGTCTGTCAACTCAAATATAGCTTTATAAAGTTCAAACTATAATGCCCAAACTCTTGTTAATTACATTTAAATAAGAAAGCACTAGAGAGATTTACCTCAGCGCTAACGATAACCTATTTTTCAATATAGGTGATATCACATATACCTGGATTTAGCTATTGAAAGAAAAGTGAGAAATCCGTCTAGTTCATATAGTAAATTTAATAAGGATGACGTTTGATTATGCATCTTTATAAATGGAAAACACTTTTATTTAATATTTAAAACTATTTCAATTATTTTTCTAAATTTTAAATTAATCTCCTTTATTAAAACTCAATTTTAACATACCATTCAGCAAATTAGTAGGTTGTGAATAAACAATTCAATGTTACAAGTACACTTTTTAAGATCTGAAAGCAAATCTATTTAAAATGTAAGAACTAAGGGATTTTCTGACCTTTTGAATTAATATTGAATTGAAACGAGAAAGCATCGGTGTTTTCAAAATTGACTCCTCGAATTCCGATACTCTGTAAAAAAAAGCTTTCTATCAATTTGATTTTCCCGAATTGCAACAGATCACGTGTATTTGATTTATGTGCTTTCAACTAATAATGCATGAGTACTTTCACTTGTCCGGTCTACGCCTTCTAATGTTTATTTTGTTATGAATCCAATGTGTGTTTTTAACAACAATGATCCATAACCTGTAAAATATAAAGAAAGCTTATTAATCTAGATTGAGTTTTATCCAGCCATTCTGTTGTGAATTTGTCCAGATGATAATGAAAGTATGCAATTTCTGATATTTTTCCTAATAAAAATTATTATTTTATTTTAGATTGTCTTCTCTTTCATATTGAAAATAACATTTAGTTATTAGATTGTGTATCCCAACTAATGAATAACTTTGCACGGTGCATAATTTGCCCGAGGTAACTGGATATTGCTATATCAGTTTTCTTCTTTCTCCTTTTTAAGGCTATTTTTGTGAGTGTTAAGGGATTGCTAGCTGGAATTAGATTAGAAATTCATTTAATAGAACAGTTTAACAAAGAAGAGTTTCATCAGAGAACATATGTAGATGAGAGTAAACGACATAGTGACGTAGGTACCGATTGCGCTTTAAATATGAATTCTCCAAGAAAAGCTCGGAGAATCCCTAAATGGGTTCAACAGGACTGATATCAGCATGAGATCAAGAAGGCTTAGTTTGAGAGCCCATAAGGGCATCTTGAGGGAGAAATGACTGCAGCCATTTATCTAGCCTCACCCTCATTATGGGTAACCAATTTTGGTACTGTTCTAGTTGTGGCTTCAGTGACCAAAACATTTTGTGGATTTGATCATGGTGGATGATTTATGATATCATGAGGCGAGAGTGCAATAACCATCTTTCTGTCATTTAAGGCAGTATATTTGATTTTCCTGGTGATAAATCAAGCAGGATCTCGTAAATGATTGTTGCTTGGACATGGTAGACTCGAAAACAAGTTGTGCATAAGTTACTCTGGGGCTGAAAAATTCCATAGAATGTGTAAGATTTGTCGCTATCTCCGACTGAGGGACACAATGTTATGTCATTATTGGCCACCTCACTGGGATTTGTAGCAGAAAGCATCGCGAGGGGTAATGAAACAACAGGAGATAGAGGACTATTTTTAATAGAGGTATGAGAAACAGTGACAGCAGAGGTGAAAGGAATATCTTGAGAATATTTGGCTCTAAGCTTTGCTGAGAGGACCTTAATTCTGCTTAAATGCTCACAAAAACCGAAGATTTTTGCTCTCAGCATTGTACAACTTGCTCACTCTTACATGTTACAACCAAAATCTCGCAGACTCAATAATAGCACGAGATTATTTAATATTAAAACAATAAATATGAACTACACATAACGAAATCTACAGAATTTCATGCTTTTATCGATTAATCAAGAAACTGATGCTAAAATCAATATAATTTAATTATTTTTAATTTTACGTGAAAGGAAACCGTTTAACTGATTACTTACAGACACAATCACCGGATATTATATCACCTAAAAGGGGTTATATTAATTTGTAAAATGTTGAAATTGACATAAAACGTGATTTATCAAGGTTTGGTATAATGAAGCATTAAAGACTTACTCGACCGCTCAGGGAAAAAATGAATTGAAGCGGTAAGACCGACCACCATGTTTGAAAAATCAGTTAATAAGCACTGAATATCGTAAACAGCGAGCGCGTATCATAATTAATGAAATTAAATTAAATTTCAGAAATTTTCTAAAAAAATACGTTGTAGAATTAATTTCTGCTATTATTATTATTATTTCATTCACATTCAATGATTATGAACTTGTGTAGAATATATTGTGTATTTAAAAAAAATAGTTAGACAGGGACGGAAGTTTGATTTCTGATTGTCTTATATACCACGATATGCATCATCCTTGAAATTATATTTGCACTTCTATTTATTGGTTTATTCGTTCTGACTAGCAAATTGATCATAGATAATATCTAGACCAGACTTTTGTAGGTTGATGAACTGGGGGAAGACGAGCATGATTCGAGAAAGGAACTTGATTGGTGGTTGTGTGGGTAAAGCGCTTCACTCGTTTAGCCTCCCCATTGCGTCAGAATAGTTGGGCAGTTGGGCAAAGTATTTGCGTTTGGCACGAGCGCTTCCTAACACGCCTGCAGATTCTCCCACACACCCTCCCTTGATTGCATGGTCGAAATTGGCCGATTTATTCTTATGCGTCTACTTTCTGCAATTTAATTGATGATTTTAAAAAGTCACCAAGGGTAAGGTACGTTTTATTTTTTCCTTTATTTTGGAATAATATTTCCCTTTTGAAATCTCTTTTGATAGCTATAGGTTTTTAGACCACTTATGCGATACACAGATGACTTGTCAATAAATGTTTTTGAGTTGATTCACCTGTATGGAGTTACTCCTAACTTCCAATGTTATTTAGAAAGCTTCTGCGATTTCCGTCCAGGGCTGCCTTTTTCTCTCTAATTAAATTAAGTGCTCTTAATCAGATATCGAGCATCTATAGAAGATAATGCACTTCAAAGAAGAGTCGAATTTCAGATTGGATTTTTATAATTTACGTAGATCTTGTGATTTCGGTTTAATATTTAATCTTTATTGCTATTCTGGGTACTTCTGATCGAATAATCAACATTGTTTAAATACAATTGCAACATCAATGCCTTAAATGGAAATAGATTTACTTAATAATCTTATTAAGTACGTATGTAATGTATGGCCAAAATTATTACATTCTCAGGTGTATTTATACGATTGAAATAACATGATTTTAAATATATTTTTCTCAGCAAATTTTTTATTCTAATTACGTAATTGTTTCAGAATCCTTTCACCAAATGATAAAATTGTAATTTGAAGTTATCATTCAAAAAATAAGACGAATTGGTAGTTTGACTACTATGGCAATGTACTGTTTATGACTGATAATCATTAACTTCTTTCCAACCCACATTTTGCAGGACACTTTCGTCTGGCCAGCGCAGCATGGCGCCTTTGATGGAGGGTAAGAAAATACAATTGAAAATCTTGATGTTACATTTTTATAATAATAGGGTAAATACTTACTTAAGGCAGTTTAAAAATTACGAAATGAAAAAAAGATAAAAGTTCGTTGTTATACCCTATTCATTTTATATTTTTAATTGACTAAATAATATTTCATTAAAAAACTCTATCAGTTGTGTTTAATTTTATATTTCATTCTAAAAATAGATTTAATGTGAATTCTTTGTCATATTTTATGGCGGATCTAATTAAAAGTCTATTTTTATCTATTTTAAAAAATATTTAATATTTTAAATTGCAATGAAACAAAGTTGAAAATGGATTTTTTAATAGATTAAATCGAAGCTAATGCAGTGGCCACAGCGTTGCATCTTAACCGGAATTCTATACTCTCTCCTGATTTTACCGCTTTTGGAAATAATAAAACAGAGGGCATCTGAGATGGCAATCTTAATTAATCAAGCTTCCTTTTCATTTGACCCAAGCGATAACAAATCACAGAAGATCCACCGATTTCAATTACCGATCGATTTTAATATAAATCCTCTTCCGAGTGCTTTCGCCACAGATCCTGATTCTATTTGTCCAGGTGAGAGAACCGTTTTCACTTTATTGGCCACGGCTAACCAAGAACTATCTTAGATAATATCAGAATTTAAATTTAAACTTATATCACGTAAACAATTTCCAGGTATAAAGAAAAGAGCGGAGACATCATCCAATCTCCGGATTATTAACCGTGTGAGATTTCGCTTGTTCTGCTATCAAACAAATGATACTTATTTTTACTTACATGATTAAAAAACAACTCAGTTCAAAACATATGTAACTGTTTCCCAACGGCCATGGAGTCAAATAAAGAACAAATTTTGAAGTTTCCTGAAGATCTATTGGCCAATCGCAACTCGATCTTCTAATTAATATTCACTTTTTGAGAACGAAATTTTCGTCCTTTACCTTATTCTCCATAGTAAAAATAAGTTCCAAGCTAAAAAGTGTTTATTTAAATTTAATTCGTATTAAAACCTCAAGTTATATTTTCATATCAGTTTGATCAAATGAATGCTAATCTGTTGAAAATTTAAAATGTTTGTTTCATATGTTTTTTCATTTAATGCTCAATGCATATTTTGCACTAGAACTACAAATATGAATGCTTTCACCTCGTTCACTTCCTCCGTTTTATATGATCCAGCTAAAATTAGATGGATCAAAATCTAAACGGAGTAGTTTTATTTTATAACTTTGATGGCTAGTCTATTTTATTATTGCTGTATTATGTGACAGACATCCGTTCACCACTTAGCGCACATTTTTAAAAAAATATTAATAGCATGAATTTGCCTTTTTCACTAATTATTAGTTGTATTTATCGGTTTATCACCAATTATACACATATTTCACACCTATTAAAATCTATGAAATATTTTAATATATTTTATATGTATTTGTCATTAGAAGATAACTCATGCAAATATATACGCAAATTTTGATATAATCTCTTTACATATATATATATATATAACTGTCACGTGCCAAAGCGTTTTTCTGCATCCCCAGAGAAGCAACTCTGTTGACGTTTCAGACTTGTATTATTATTATTATTATTTAAATACCCCAGCCATTCATTTATCAGGAAAACACGAGTGGGCATTAAGTACTAAAAATAGTGTTAAAAATGAAAAATTTGACTCAACCTTCGATTGTATGTTTAAAAGATGTTATGAATAATAATTTTCATAATTTGAAATAAGAAATACGAGCTTTTAAATATTCATCAAAACAGTTTGGGGATATTATTGCTGGCGGTATTATTTTAAACATATGATATGTCATTACCACGTACATTTGCATGAAATAGCGATCTAAAGGCTTTTAGTTCAGTTGTCAAAATGTTAAGAAAGCACATACTTAAAAGCTTGGATTAGAATTTTGATATTAAGTAGCTCTAATCCTACCTAAAGCTGCTCCAATGATCCCCAACCAGAAGATAGGAAGTTGAGGTGTGTTGAATTATAGAAAGTTAGCTGGCAGCTACCATCAAGGTGCGTATGTACAGAGTTTTTTGTATAGATATACAGTGTGGAAACACAGGATAAGTGGGCATCGGTTGAGACTGGTCGAAAATGATGTTCTCAGTGCAATGTGAAAATCAGGTCATGTCGATTGACTGAAATCGTCAAAATTATGTTATTATAAAGGGAGGACATTTATCAGGAGACAATTAATTTACTCGAAAGTTAGGAAACCACTACACATATATGCAGTTTAAATTAGGGTTTTACTTGCAAACCTATTTTATTATTCAAATCAAAGAGAGATTAATTTATTAACTTTTAAGTTGATTATCATAAATACAAATGTTCTGCAACTTAGACAAAATTAACCTCGCTTAAGGATATACCAAGAATACATATTGGAAATGTTCTTAGAAAGAGAATTAATTCAATTTTCATTTATTGTTAACATGCTGGAATTGAATTGTTGGCAGTAATTAAATTTGATCTGAACTGAATATTCTCATCTCTTGCCAAAATTAATAAATTAATGAAGGATTTTCGTTTTATTTATAGTTCAGAGTATACTTTGTGTTGAATGTCGATCCGATAAACATCCGTACTGTCGAGATCCATTTAATCGGACGCTTCTCAACTTTAATGACATTCCCTTCAAATTATGCAACGGATATTGTGTGAAGTGGATTCGTGGACCACTTAACGAAGGTGCGATTAAATTTTATGAATGAATAAGAAAAATGTCTGTTCCTTTAGCAAGAATAAGCATGTTATCAATTTATTAGGAATTAGGATTAGGAATCGAACCAGGTTTTACTGTAAGCAGGACATTGAGCTTTAAAACTCTTAGGTATGTAATGCTTAGTATGCAATAAACTTTATGTTACCATGCCAATATTTATCTCTTCCTATCGTTATCTATATTGTTTTGGTTTAATATAGTAAAGGGCATTTTATTCAGTCGTTACAAAGAAGCGAGCACATAAATCTCTCCAAAATCAGTTACGCTAGAGACTTATTGCATACAATTTGGTAATATTCAGCCGAAAACAAACAGTTGGAAGGCATCATACGTTTATTCAAGATTCAGACATATCAAAAGTGCTAATTAAATTACCTAAACTCTTTATGATTATTATGCTTATTTCATCAGAAATGTTTATCATCATTCCAATATATACCTTTTTTCCAATGAGAAAAGTGTAGAGTTAAAGAAACAGAATTAAATTTTGGGCTTAATCTGTAAGTTATAAGTGATGACTTGACTTTTTCTATAATGCACTGATCAGATAAACAAAAATCGTGTTTTGCTAAACTTTCTCCCAAAAAACAAAATAGTTGCATCATTCAGTTTGCAATAAAACGTATGGGTGTCGGCGCAATAGCTTCACGGTTTTGCCATATCAGAGATCACGAGATTGAGATCTGTGGATGCTTATTTGGCACATTTGGTACTCGTCGCACGGCTAGTTGCTGATAATAGGGTGAAAATCGAAAGCGATTTACATAACTGGCGTCAAAACATATCAGTAATAAGTTTAGAAGTTAATAGTCTATGGCATATAAAACCTTACTTTTAACACAATGTAACTTATGTGGCAAGGAATAGTTTCTGTCCTCCTATTGTCATAGTCTTGTGCCGGCTTATGATGATACAGAGCACTTGACATAGCCGGCACTTAGCGACAGGCATATCAATCAGAATAATTTTTGAACTTTTCAAACAACCAAGAAGCGTTTAAAAGGCATTATCAAACTGTATAAAGAAATGTGAAAATAGAATTTCAGGATAAATTATTATTTTTGTCGGGAATTATTAGAATCAAGGTCCTTAAATGAATTAAAGGTATTAATAGGGGTATCATTCAGTTTATCCTATCTTAGTGTGCTGACATTCTCGTGACTGTATTATTAAAAATATGAGATAAATTTGTTAAGGGTGCCACACGTGTTTGCTAAGGGAGATACCACAAATCGAGACAGACTTGTACGTATTTAGCGATTTTAATGATCAGCACCTCACTAAAGAAATATTTCTGCCAATTTGATTGTTAAAACGCATTATCAGCTCATTTGGGAGATTTTTGTTCTCTGGTAAAATTTTAATGGCTATTATTTACTTTTGAATCTTCAGATTTAGAACATGATGATCTATATATCCGAACATGCTCAAGTAATCTCAACATACGCTTTCAAATATCACCTGTGTGTCTCCATGAATCCCATTCGATCAGCAGACGCATATGTTTTTGCAGTAGACCCAAGTGCAATTCCATTTCTCGGAATCACTTTTCGCCTTTCATCCTACTTGTACTCCTTCTTTCACATTTTCTCCAGCACTTCTTCCATTTTCTGCCCTAAAGTCTATCTAAACGAAAAAATCATATTTCTCAATGTTTCATTATCTCCTCAACTCTCAGTGAGTTAATGTATATTGTTTGTATCTAATGTATTTTCGTATGAAAATTTGAAAACTAATAAAATTAAGTTTTTTGCGTCTATGTCTGAAAATGGGAGTTAAATTAATTTATATTTAAATAAACTTATTTTTTATCATCACTTCAAATAAATTACATAAATATAACTGAATTTATTTGTGGTAATGTAGCTATAAGCTCCTGCTTATATAGTCAAAATGTTAATTTCATTCAAACTAGTGGCTTTGCAGATCAAAGTGGAACAGCAAAAAATTTTTTAATCAAACCTTTTACTGTAATCAAAAGGATATGAACTGAATAAGAATAAGTAAATGCTAATAAATGCAAAGCTTTGCTCTTGAAGCCCAATAGCTACATTTTCCACTTACTTGTCTCGGAAGCTTAGCCTAAAACCGACTGCCTTCAAAAGCTTAAATAAGCCCTAACCCGCAACTGAAGGTATGGAGAAATCTCAGCTCCCGGATTGAATTTTCTGATTAATATTTTCCTTTTCTTCAGTTCAGTAACGTGGGTTCCATGTTCAAATAGTATCCTATGAAGGACTTTCCGTTTAAATGTGCTGGATAAAATGCCGAATTTAAAATTTTTAGACAGAGGGTGTAGACTTCAAAGCCTATATTAAAATTAGGATTTAACATATTTAAATATGATATTCATCATTAACAAGCCCTTTCAAATGTCAAGGTATGCCGAAATTGGTTTTATATCTCGGTCCGGTTGATTAAAAAATTATTATATTTAAACTTTTAAATCCAGAAATCGTGTTCTTTTTTCGGTTCTAATATATCAAACTTATAATGTTCACTGATCCAGTAAATTTGATATATACTAATTCATAAAAAACAGGATCTACTAACTATATTTTAATTAGGAGTCCAGTTTAATGTATTTAATATCTACCATTAAGAGTCTAAAACGAAAAAGCTTCCGAATTAATTAAATTAGTTCACAAAGCTTGCCAATGAAACACTGAACCTCCAGAAGTTCCAGAGCTATTATCTCCTAATGTCTTTCTTTTTCGGTTCTTTAAGTTTAAATGTTTAGGTGGAATTAAATTAAGCTAGATTAAAATAAAAAAGTAATTGGGAAAATTTAATTAACAGCATCAGCTTTTAGAATTTTGCAAGCCACTGACCCTTTCCAATCTATCAAAGAATAGTGAGGGATTTGAAATGCATAAATCCTGCAAAATATTGATTAATGTATTTTATTTACAAAGAAAGGGGAAAAATTATTTAATGAATTAAACGCTACATTTGCATTCACAAATGTAACAGATATTTTTCCAGGTGGCATGAAAAGAGTTTTGATTTAAAAATGCTAGATAAAAAATCTACGGACAGGAAGTCACGCAACATATTGTAAACAATAAACATGCTAAGTGTAACTCTTTCCAAATTTTTATGAACTTTACATTTACACTTCCGTTTAGACAGTGTATATTTTGATTTTTGAATAAAGAATCCCGTCAATTATTCGCTTAATATTATCCTACGTTACTAAATTTTTCATAATTTTGGAGGACTTAGTTCAAGATGCAAAAATAATTAAATAAATTCTATGGATAAGTATATATATGCAGTAATAAAAGATCTGGTTTTTAATTCAAATGTCCACTACGAAATCGACGAAATGAAAGCCTTTTTCTTTTACTGTTGACTTGGGGACGCAATTATCGCTGACGAGATGTTATGCGGCTTGTATAGCTCCATTAGAATTTAATTAGTGCTCCTCTGTTTTCTTGCAAAACAGCCTTTAGATATTTTAGCAGAGAAAAATTATTGTTTTAGGACCGTAAGAATCAGGCATTAGATTTATCATTTTTATACTTGAAAACTGTCATTTAATTCACATTCAACAACAATGCTTTGCTAATCAACGTTATGGAGCAGAATTGATATTCTCTACCGCTAAATGAGACGTCCATAGTACTAAGACTAATGTTAAAGTCCATGATGTTTAAATCCACTCTCCTGGAACGCTAAAGTGCCAAAAACACTGTATCCAAAGTTAGAAGACGGGGTAGTAACTAAATACGTCGGTTGGGTAAGTAAGGAAAGGAGGATGGTCGAAACGCCACATGTACAAATGTATTCCTTAATGTTGACGTCGGATTCAGTGCGAGTCATTCGAAATGTCGTTTGAAAACACAGCAGCATATGCTTATCGAGTTGAGAGAGTAGATTTAACTATTTAAAATCACACGAACCACATTTCCCTGCCCTTTTCTCACACTATTTCAATCCTGCTGTACATGCGCTTGCCTGAATGATATAATGTTTGTATTAATAAACTTCCATATACTTCTACGTAATATGATTAACGGATAGATGGACGTCAACTAATAAGTCTATAATTTGTAATGGAATAAAATGCACCATACCAATTATAGAGATCGCTGTTGATCTGGATCACCAACGGCTTCAAAGTACAGGTGCTCTCAAAGTCCGAGATTGGGCGTTATTAATGAATTCTACTAAGATTCCAATTTTAAAACTGCTTTGTTTTTTTGTATTTTTAGATATAAAAAATATGAGTGTAAGGTCTTGAAACCTAACATATTAACATGGTAGATGAATTTTATTACGGAAGATGATCTATAACTTTTGACGTTTCCGGAAAGTCAACCATTCGGTTCTCATCCGCCAAAATAAAATTATTTTTTTTAATAAAAACACAGCAAATATATATGTAGGCTTTAACATCTTTGGAAATGATCACTAGAAACAATATTATTTTATTTTTTCTAATTATTAGTAATAACTACATTACAAAAGCATTGCTGGTTTTCTGACGCAGAATTCAATTTGCCATCGATAATGAATGAAACACTCGGATATAGTGAGGATTCAATTTATTTATTAATAATTAATGATATATTCATTATCTTTGACCGGCAAAAAAATACCAAAATAAGATTTGATCAGTTCATACAACGGATTAATCAATTTCATTTGTATCTTAAATAAAATAAGTATCATTTGAAACGGCCGGAATCATATAATTTTTACTTGATTAATATAAGTGGAAATTACTGATTAGATGACAATATCTTTTTAATATAAGAACATTATTTTACTTATATATTTTATGAAATCATGCATGATTTTTATTTAAATAGGAAATATAGTCTCTTATTTTATGATATTGCTTATTGTGAGCTGCCAGATGGAACGGAATTGCTTTTACAGCTAATTAGCTTCAATTTCCGAACATCTGCTTCTTTAAACGCTGAAATATGACCGGGTTTGTTTGATCGTTATCATTTATTAATTCTTTTAAATATCGATTGAGTTTGTCAAAAATATTGACCAATAAATGGTGCTTATATCTAAAAGAATATGGATCCCGTGTTACAACAAGAGGAGTATTTTAAGAAGTCACAGCTGTTAGAAGGCAAACCTTCACATAAAAGAAGGCGAGTTCGTCGAACTCAAGTGGAATTGGTCTTTTATCTTCTTCGGACACTGCATCAACATTTTACTCCCTTTTATTTGTCCCTTTTATATAAAGCGTTTATTTTGGTAAAATATTTTGGTAAACAAGCTGTCTAGAAAAAAACAAAATTTTGTAGAAACTAAGTACTACAGTAACTGATTATCATTTAATATGGCTAAGAAATATTAGCAAGATAAGTAATTCATGTCAAGAAAAAATATATTACACCTTCTCCATCATGAAAAATTGAGTGACAAAGTGGTGAGTATCAAATAGATGCTGAAAATGCAATTGGGGTATTGGAAGAATCTCCCTTCGATTTTTTGATCTCGTTTGCGTCATGCCTACTGCTTAAAGTTTCAGTATTAAAATTTAATGAATTATTGAGCAAATCCTTGCTCATGCTGCCCAGATGTTTTTGGTTTGTTGATTAGTAAAAAATAGTCAAACTAACCATAAATTTGATTTTATTCTCCCAAATATAGTTCAAGCAGAACGATTATTTACGCTATTTTATTATATTTTTATCGAAACCGAACTTTATTGATCTATGAGCCGAAATCTCAGCCAAAGAAAAATGGAAAGCATGAACTTTCTTTGCCATAACGAAAACGTATTACAATTCAATACGAACTAATTACAATTTAACGTAAATCATATTGGTTTACGCAAACAATTTAAGAGATATGCGTTGTTTTCAATAATAATAGGAAGAAAATTTAAAGTAAAACTTCATTAAATGATTTTACATGGTCATATTTTCTTTGCATCTTTTCCCTTAAGACATACTTTCCTCATAGAACTTCTTCGGGTTCGCCTGAATTCATTCGATTAGTTCCGTACTCCCTCATGGTGACTCCGCATTCAGGAGATTATTCAGATGATTTGTGCAGACTCGGTTTGTTTCTCCCCAGTAGTAATTCCGTCGGTGACTTTGAATCAATTTTAGCATGAGCAACCGTCCAGAAATTCAGGAGAACAACTTTCAGCTTTTCTGCAATCGCTTCTTCCCCTTTTGCGTAGGAACTGTCTCTCTCTTGGTTCGGAGCATTCACATCGTATGCCTGAAATGAAACACTGGATTTAATATTGATTTCATAGAAAGATCTCCATTCTCTGTCTTCTCGGTAGCCTATAATTCCGATCCAGGTTTCGATTCATTGACTATTGCAGGAACTAGTTCAGAATGCCACTTCCTTTTCTTTACTTCCTATTCGTTACACCTTCGTGAGGATTCCTCAGCGGATTTTAATTCCGCTTCATATTCTCCTTCGAGGTGGCAATTGATTCTCTCATCTGACTGATCGTTGGTTTATACTAATAAGTGACACCCCCATTACTGAAATCGGATTTCGTTTGACGCATGTCCTCGCTTGTCACACAAGTTGCGAATATGAGATTTTTACGGAAAAATCGGTAAAAGTGGAAATCATTACAAATCCAGCAGTCAGCTGGAGTTTTACAGAGAAAGGAAATTTTCAATAGCACTGTTTCACTAAAAATTCCTTAACGAGAAATTGGAATCACGAAAATATTTTCGCAAAATCTCTGCTGGTTCAAGCCAATTTCGATTTTTATGCCCAAATTTATGCTTTCACTAATTAATGTGATTTTAATACTTGCTTCGATCGTTCTGAGGGCTCGACAATAGACATCAGTTTGACAAATTCCTCGAGGACCACTCAAATAGTAGATACTCGGAATGATCCTTCGTAATGGTAAGAAAAGTCGCAAAGTTCAAAAGTGATATGACAAATATAAGTCCTGTAGTCTTCAGCATGCTCTTTAGTGGAAGAAAGGCGCTTGGAATATTTCTGCAGTTCGGAAGACTTTTCACCAGTCAATTCAGAGAGAATTGAGACTTTTTCATCAAAATTTAGATCGGAAATTGTTCTTATATGGATGACACATTTAAAATGTTCATTTTCAGCAACTTCTAACCTCAATAGCAGCAGCTTAACTTTTACATCATCTGAAATATCAGCTAGATCATCTCAGAGTACACTCGCACTTTTCAAACCAGTTAGCAAAAGTTTGATCTGCTACTGGTCACAGTGAAATTCGCTAACTTGTACAACCAAAGATTCTGCAGATGGGTTGGGGAAGGAAATATCCGATATTTCAGATTTCATGTTCTGAACTTTAAAATACCATTCTTGCAGTATCATAAGACTTTCTGCTGTTTCTTCAGTAACACTTCTTGACATTCCCGATGTTTCATCAGAAAAAGTTGAATCTTCAGAATAAGTTCAAATTAATCAACATTCAGAAACATTTTCATTAATATTGAAATTTTGATTTCCTTTTGGCCAACTTTTACAGTCTGGAAGTCAAGATCTCAGTCAGAGAAGAAGGAAAAACGCAATCTCTGGTTTTTATAGCAAAAACGTATGACGTTCGACTCCAACCATTAGTGGTGTAACGTAATTCATATTGGTTCTCATAAAAAATTAAGGTATAGGCGCTATTTTCAGTAATGATGGAAAGAAAATATAAAAAATATCAATTTTTTCAAGGAAGAATACTTATTAGTCTTATATAATTATATTTTCTTTTTTACTAACGAAATAGCTTGATGAAAAACTATTTATTAGAAGATCAAAACTCAGATCATAGTTAAATTAAAATCACTCTCATGGACAATTTGCACAAAAAATTGGGTAAAATATTTTTAACCTTCCATGAAAAAAAAAACAAATTATCAACTATTTAAAATTTTCACTATCCAGGACGCTACGGATCCTATTAAACTTTATTTCCAATAAACCAGTAACACAGAATGTAAAGATGACGACTGAATTTTTCTCAAAATAACTTATCAAAACAACACATGCCCTTTACACCGACTTCCTGAAAATAGAAGTTAAATAATATTAATGAAATTGGAGCAACTTGATTGGTGCCTGGCAAACTTTTAGAAATAGTTTGAAATTTAATCAGATATGTTAACAGAATTTGGTAGCGTTAAATTGCCTATATTAGTCTTAGAAGTTATCTCTCTTGATTCTAGCCCGTCCAGTTAACTATGTCGTTGATCTTGTTCCTGATTTAATAGACACCTCAATATTATAACTCAGCTATTTTCATTATATATAAAATTTCAATCAAATAATTTGATTCCTGCTTCATTCGTTTAGTATAACAAAAATGATAGTATGAATAATTCATAATATCTCAGAAACAATACAACTTGACAAGTGTGCATCCTAATATATTGTGAAAAGTAAAAAAGTGTGAAAGGTAAATAATTAAGTAGTGGAAGGATCACTCCAAAGAAACGCCTCTAATTACAAGATCTTTAAAGTAGACCACTAAAGAGTGAAGATGACGGAATTAGGAATTTGAAAGAATAAACCAGGATGATCAGAAGAATCTTAATTCGTATTATAATTAAATGAGGCCAATATTTTAGAAAATGGTGAAACCAATAACGTTCACAGTTTTTCTTTATAAATGATTACTCTATTATAATTGTCCATGGTACTGCTGAAATTTTACCACCTTTAATCACGAGAAAGCATCAGAATGAAGGGAACAGTAAACAAGTCCCTCCATTAATCTTTCTTTCTACAGCCAATATCGAGTAGATGAGGATAAAATCTATACATTTAGCAGAGCGAAAATTATTAATGTTCACTTATGTTGAGCATATTTACTATTTTACTTTCACTTGACTAAAATTCTTCAAAGAAACGGCAGACCCGAGGAGTATATATTTTCCTCCTTGATAAATAATCATTTTCATGCAATAAAGACTACCACTTTACCAATCATTTATGATGCTTTCATATGTTCATTAACTAGATTTCAGCAGTGGATACCACCTTAATGGTGTCAGAATTTCCTAATATAAGGCTATATTCTTGTAAACAAGAACTCTATTTCTAGATATTACATTCATTCATCGTAGTTTCTTTTTTGTGAAACCGTGTTGTACTGGTTTTCGACCACGAATTCCACCGACTTCGCTATTTTAATTATCCGTGGTCATCTATTAGTCATATACCTATTCACCGAAATCCCTTTCTCTTTCTTAATGACATCAAAACTCTTATTGATTGACTGATATATTGAAGATATTGGTAACTGTCGATGAATCTATTAAATATTATATAGGGACAATAGTTATTCGGATTTCAGCGTCTCTGACAAAAATTCAAATCCTTTAAAACTCATTTAACTGAAATTTCGACGATTTATTTCATAAAATCAATTACCAAACTACGTCAATTATATCTTCACCTGTGACTTATTTTCATCCTTTTTCGTTACCTAATTCACTAAAGAGTGAAAACGGCAAATGCAGGTGCATGCATGCAATTTGTCCTACTAATTCATTCCGACGAATATTTTGGAATGGACGAAAAATACTAGATATGCATGGAAAGGTCAATAAATAATACCTCCTTATTCAGACGATATCTTTCTCATTCATGTTTTTAGAAAGGCACACATTATATTGCACTTGCATGGTAATTAATATGAAATCTCCTCTTCTGTTCAATTCTAACAATTTATATCACAAACACATTATTTTTTCGCCTATATTATGTTTAAATATTCAAATCAGTACACATATGAGCAGTGTCATTTTTCCGAAATGCAGTTGCTATTACTATTTTTCTATGAAAGAAACGATGAAATCATTTTTCGAGAAATTATTGTATCAAAGTAATGTATGTTCAAAATTTGCTCTCAGTCTTGGTACATTTCTAATTTATCTATAAATCCGCTTTATAAAGAAAGTTTTTAAAAAGAATCGGTGGATGGAGTCAAAAGGAGGGGATCAAAGGAACTACTTCAATCGATTTTTGGTTTCGAATGGTTGAATATTTACTTAATGAGCAGTTCAGTGGTTCACTATTCAAAATTAAAAAGTTATAATTCATTAATTGATCAAATTTTCATCCACTATATTCAGTGTCTATTCGTCGGTCATTTACCTTTAGTGATTGGTCTTTCTGTTTGATCTAAAATGACCTTAGGCAGTATAGATGATCTTAGCGTAGTAGAGCTCACAGAGCGGGGTTCACTCAGACCGAACTTGAATAAAGTGCTGGGGAAATTCTCCACTAATAAAAATTACAAAAGGTCCGGTCAGGATTTATTTGTTGCTTAATAATGATTGTCTTGAATTTTTTTGCAGTTAAACTCATATGGAATTAAAAAAAGCTTAATTGAAACTCTTAAGTCTTATTTTTTGAATTCCTTTAAGCTAATAAAGACAATGTAATGCTGATTTGTGCCTTTTTTATTAATTCGGCCAATTAGAAAGTACACTAATTGCAAAAAATATATTACTTTGATGGGAGTGTATGTCTAATTACTTTTCTAGCTTCACAATACAGATAAATACAAAATTTCCCATTTCTCCATATTTGCTGGGTTACTTTTTCGTAATTAAGGTAATCTATACTTATAAAACTACGGCATCTCTAATGTCATTAGCACATTTTTAACCTCTAAGTTCGCATGCAGGGAATTTAAATGCATGTGAAATTGCTGTAAGGCATATTTTAAAGATAGCATCGGAATAAATAGCAATCCTTTATAATCGCTTCGTCTACCGGCAAATTTGAATGCTCCTAGTTGTAGAACCGGTCATAATTTGATCATTAATTCAATTGAGCCATGTTTCAAAGTTAAACATAAAAAATTAACAGTTTCTATTCTTAACTTCGTAAAACCAGAAATAAAGGTAGAGATTTTGGATACTGAGGTAGATTAGGCTAAAAACTTGAAAATAATATTTCATGGAAGACAATAATAATAATTCCTAGTTTATTTAGGAAAGCGCTTCTCAACACTCACTTTACGCATAGAGTGGTATCGTAGAGCCTCAGTGGTAAGAGACACGCATTTTGAAACACCCCTACGCCATTCCACTCACTGGACGTGGATCGATGAAATCGCGCATGTGACCCCGAACATAGAGAGGAGGAGACAATGAGTCTCCAACGGGCAATATTAATAAGTTTCAGGCCCACTTATGGAGTGTTTTCTAACACTCATCTTGGATATAAAGCTGCAATATGTAAACATGAAAACATGCTAATTATCATTGTTTCCCGGGGCAAAGTATAAACCTCTGCAATGTACAATCATGGGATTGGTAAAATATTCTAACATGGGACGAAAAAGGGTCAGTGAAGACTTAAAATGAAATTATAGAATCAAGAACCCCTTTTATTCTAATTATGAGAACATAATTTTTGTATATATATATATATATTCATTATATTGAACTTTTAGGCTATCCCCAATCTAGGTATGCTAATTGTTAACATTCAGTGCCCTATACAAACTTTCAAACCATATTTCTAGATTTATTCAGTTCTGAATTAGAGTGAATTATGATTGCCATTTGATTGTACTGGGTTGCCATCCCGAGTCTAAGTTTGGCATATTAATTTTGTAAAATCCCCATTACCAGAAGAGAGCTCTAATCTTATGGCTTAATAATGCTAATAATTTACTATTAATTCGATAAGTGGTGAATACGTAGACCAAAAAGTTCATACACTGAAATGATAGTAATGCATGGAAAGAAACGTGCAAAAAGGAATTAACTAAACTCAATTTCAAATCACACAACAAACCCACCAATGGGATAAAACAATGAGAATCAACATGTTGAGACAGTGGTAGAAAATAGATAATTAAATTCAAGTATCGAAATTCATTAGATAGGGGCCTAGGTCAGTAAAAAAGCCCTGGTTTTATGCCATGGCATATACAAACTCGTAGACATTTGCGATGGAGACACTTCATGCTTTTACTACTATCAAAATATTTTATTTGAAATAAAAAATTTTGAACGGACCTCCAAAGAAAGTACACTTTGTGTAATAAATCTGAAAGAAGAAAATCGATCCTATCATAATTTCGAGGGATATGACTTCATAGGAATGCCCAGTAACTGAATTTCTTGACTAAGATCTGAGCAATCAGGAGCTGCATCAATGTATTTTCTAAATCCAAATTATTGGCATATGTGATTGAAATTGTCAAGTAAGAGATTGTCTGTTTATTTTGAACGTAAAATATGTTTCATTAATAAATAATCTATACCTCTTAACTATCATAAAAAATGAATATAATATAAATATAAATTTTTAAACCTACCATAGGAATTTAAACACTTAAATTCTCGAGAGAGAATGCTTTAAGGTAAATGTTAAAAAAAACAGAAATGAACAAAACAAGAAATAAGGACAAATAAATCAAATAAAAATAATCTACTTAAAAGCATATTAAGCAAATAATTTAATTCAAAAACTGCACAAAAATAAAAAAGTGATTAACGTATATGCATTGGAGAAATGATAAATATGCATAACTTCTAAAGAGGTCACTGACTGAGAATCTTGCGCAAGACATTGGCATCGCTATTAACAGACATTATCTTGACTAGACTCTAGACTGATCGAGAACCTCTGCCAGATTAGCATTGAGGATTTTAAGATTATTGGAGTCCACCTTGAGGATAGCTTTGGCCATATTAGGGAAGAGAGCATGGAGTGCAACATTCCTTGTCCTCGACAACTTAGAGAGCAATTTGTCCACCTTAGAGGAGACAATCTAATCTTTTCCAATTCCTCCTTTGTGAATATGAAATTATACTTCTCAGGCTCTTTGTGGGTGCCTGGTCGTGGTGGGAGCTACTTCTTATTTTTATAATTGGACAAATGAATTGTATACACCAAGATAATGGACCTGATTCAAGGCAAAAGAAGAAGCCTAAATTTGACGAAATGGGAATTAGAACCTTATTCTATCAATAAGTATAAGTGTTCCCCCTTACTTTACCTAGGATTATTTATCTTTAATATTTGAAACTGCTTAATTCCCATTGGCGACATTTTTAGAATATTGGAGTCAATACATTTTCTAATGTCAACATACTGGTCTTATTTTTATTAACGGTATATGCTCGATGATATATTTCAGTTTTGTGTTAATTAGGGGGCTACACAACTGATTTTATTACAATGGCTACTAACTTGGGTACATTTAGAATTATCTGTCCTGTAATGAACTCGATGTATCGAGTTTACTATCAGCTTAAAGACGCTTATTAGAAATGCTAAGATGATCGTCAGGAGATCATAAAATGCTCATAAATTAGACACCCGATGCTATTCATATTTTTAGAAACTAGAAATAAAAAAACTGAAGGTGTATGAAGTTGAAGTTTTTAATAATCAAGAAAGATAAGACGATTGCATCCAGTGGACATTTTATCGAACTTAGTAATCATACAAATATGGTGATTTATTTATAAAGTGTTTTGTTTATAAATTATTATAATCATAAAATAAAATACTCATTTCGGAACATTTGTATCTTTTTTAATTCAAATGATACGTTGTTTGAGGGAAGACTATCGTAATATCAAACTGTTTGTTGTCAAGGATACTTAGTCCACAATTAATTACAGGAAAAATAAACTGCGATATTTAATGCCGAATAGAAATAAAACGCAGTTAGTGTTTGTGTCAGGACAAACCTGACGTGAATTGATCTCTCTCTCACGGGTTTGGTCTGAGACTATTTGAGTATATCTCAGTAAACGGGAATATTTCTGTGTCCTGAAATTCACCTAAATGGACTCTAATGAACTATGTCAACCTAATAATATCCTGACAATTCAACTGTTTATACGAATTTCCAGATGTTTCTCCGAGTTTTTTTTATTTTTCCTTATTTTGTCGCGTATCTAGATTCACTCCTAAAGCATAATCAGCACCTTCCCTCTTTAAGATAGAGATTTGAGTGGTCCTGAACCCTACTTAGGGTGTTATTTGCATTAAATTGCTCTGAAAGTCAATGTATGAATTAAATAAAGGCTATTTTTTGGAAAAAAATTATCTTCATAGCAGTCGCGGTATTGCGTAATCGATGGCAGGCTTGCTGAAACTGTCAAGATGCAAAGGCCAATTCCGAGACAAAGCCTAGCCTGTGAGTCATATCTGTCGGTATCCTATTAATAAATCTCTTAAATAATTAAGAAGTTCATAACTTTCATTTGTTAATTTTTGCATCTTTTTGAAAATAGCAGTGTATTTTATGATTCTTTTACACACGGATCTCCTTTTAGAGGAATATTATTTTATACAGAGTGATGAAAGTGTTGTAATGTGTGACCAACCCCGCTGTTATGAGATATATTACAATTGCTATGACTTTAGATAGAGAGGGAATGGGGAAGAGATCTAACCGGGCAAGACTAGTCTAGAAACCGGACATTTATTGGTGAAAATAAGATTCTTTTTATTCTCTTGTTATAGGGCTTGTCCCAATAATGATTAGTAGAAGATTGAATCAATCATAGGTCTGCATTAAGAGATGCGTCGGAATACGATTGGTTAGACAATGATGAATGACGCTTGCTCTCGTCATGCCGTGACCGCTCATAGCTACAATGGGGAAGTGGCACGGTGATAACATGTAAATGCACTTCCATACATATGCACTTTGAAAATTTATTACTTCAAAGTTTAACTGTCAGTCAACTGTCATAAAACCTTAGCAAATTGAAAAAAAGTATTGTGATCCTGAAAGCCAGTCAAAAGTTACCTGAATCGATTTCATTACTAATTAGCAATTATGAATGACCGAGGGTTTATTTTCTAAATCTATAAATATAACTTAGCACGTCCTGGAATGAGACTTGGAAACTTATTAATGAATTCTTAAGGAGAGCTTCAGTAGGAACAATAATGAGGTTCACGTAGACGATATTGAGAAGATAAAAAGCGGCCTTTCAAATAGCTAGAATTTAAATATTGCAAGTAGCAGTGCCAACCAGCTTCTAACGATGCATTTTGACCGACAAGACTTATTCGACTAGCATATGAAGAAATATCTTTACTAGTGAGTAATAAACTATAAGGAATTTTCCTTATTACCGTATTTTTAGCATGTTGCTTTTAATTATATTTTATTGCATTTTCTAATTTCTTTCAAAAGAACTTTAAATGCCTTGACTTAAAGAAAACATTAAAACATAATGTTCTTCCCAAGAATAAACGTTATTTCTGCTTGATATAGGAAGGCATTCAAATTACGTACATCCGCGTGGTTACAATATTCGTAGGTGAAGTTAAATAAGTGAATTTGCTTTTAAAAGCAGTTACACTAGGCTTCTTTTCCACAAAATGAAGGTTTGCATCCATTTCCGTTTTCAAACTTTTCCCCATTCTATTCAGGTCGATTTAACAGGGAAAAGAAACTAACCAAATTGGACGATGGGTTGAAGATGCCACTCCCATGTTAATAGCTTCAGAGTGACTTATTGTAGTTCCTTCTTTCATAATTGCTTAGTTACCGTCTTTTATAAAGCATGACCATTCTCTGTTGCTGCATTGCTAGAAAGACTGGTTTTCTGCTACTATGATACAATTGTCCACTAGATATCACTGGATTCAGACTGGAGAGAGAAATTTAACACGGAATGCAGTTAAGTAAGCCATTTAATTCATTAAACAAGGGCATTGTAGAGAATACAAGTTGTCTTTATGTTATTTACGATCAGAGATCGGACTGGCAATAGATTTAGCCCAAATAACTGAGGGGCGATGTCAGGAGCGATGTGCACCACATATCGATAAGAGAGGTAGAAAACTCAGGAACAATCTGTGAGAATTCATCATCCTGAGAAAAAACATAACACTACATTTAAGACCTTTGCTTCTTTTCGGCCTTCTATCCTGCTTTTTTTCTCTTAATCTCAGTATGTCGATTTCGTGCCTGCAGTATTTTCTAGTTGAATATCACCACTTATCCCCTATTTCCTCTGTTACCTTTCTTTATGCGCTTTAATCCTGTCACGTTAGTCACCAATCGCTATTCGTACTTTGCCCCTCCTTCACGCAGCCGTGTGCACCGCGATTACTCATGGGGTACCTGTTTCGCCCTTAAGACTGGTTAATCAACTTTTCCTCTTTTTCACCGCTTTGTATTTTTGTATGTCGGTATTCGATGAATCCATTTATCCCATCTGTCTTAGTTCTTTACACATGGAGGATGATTATGGTTATAGTAGCCGCTTTAATTTAAGTTAACTGCTCTCAGCCTTTTTCCCCATGCTGAATCTCTAATCCGTCTAGTTCTCCTCTCAAGCATCAAAATCGTTTTACATGCCACTTGATACTATTTAATGCTTGCAGCTAATATTCCATCAACATTAAAAGTATTATTGTGAGCAATGAACAAACAAAATTTCATGTCAAAATGCCTTAAATGGGTTCGATGAATAGCTTGTTTGTATATGGCCCACACAAACATTTATAACATACTTGCTCAAAACTCTTAGCCCTCTGTCATATCACTCAGTCAAATCACATCCATGATTATAAATACCCCATTTTGAATATGCACTGAATAGATTTCTTCTTTCCTGATCTCATTTTTTCTCACATATTTGACTCCGTAGCAGCGGCTAACCTACCTATACATTCATTGGCTTCTGATTCTTCTCAAATAACGCTATTCGCCACTTTCTTGTCTTATCACCACTTATTTGTGTGGCGAAGATTGCAGTAGACTGAAAGATTGATAACTGCCCTTCAGATTTCAAGAAGCCTGAACTTTCCCTCTTCAAACAAAAATGTTTGGTAAACTTCGCATCTACAGTTTGCATTCTTTGCGAAATTAGAAAAAATATAAGGCAAGTTCACAATGTATTAAAATGCAATAACACCGCCTGAATGCCATTCACAAATGCCGATAAGGAAGGAGAGATAAATTCAATTCAATGCAGACTCTTGTAATTAGATCATTTTAACGAAGTGGATTAATTTGTTCAGAAACATTTCCGCTGCCTACTGCTAGTTATGTTCCCATGAGAAAACTCATACTCTGTAAAGGTCTTAAAATCGTGCCAAATGCTTTATCGTGAATAGGAATTATGTTTTTTGGTCACTACACAATTCAGGTTACATGCATTTGAGGCCTACACATAGTTTACTATTTGTAGTCCAAATTCAAAGAGAGAGCGAGACCACTTTTAGTATTCATGAGGTTAAAGGACTGGTTTCGAATAAACTGGAAAACTCAAAACGCTTCTATTTTACGGTTGAGCGAACACTTGTAGTGAAATCGTTCAGAGGCAAATAGAATTAAATATTTTTCCCAACACATGTAAAAGAATGGAATTTGATAAGAAGCGGATAAAGCAGTGTCAAAATGCGAAGAGTTGTTGTTTTATCCCAGGATAATCTATTTCCACAGGTTGTCTCTAAGTCGCCGATGGGTGATGAGCAGCTTGACAGTTATTTGGGACTAAAAGTGTTATCAGTCAGACGGTGTTTTAAGGTACGAATATCGATCACATGAAGACGACTTATATTCACATATAGTCTTTGTTTATAAAATCAAGTGTTTTGGGGAAACTGCATTCAGATTCATCTTTCGCCATCAGGTTTGAATCGTTTGTAATCTAACAATATCTCATCTGCAGATTGATCATAGCGGCAGAATCTAGGTACCTAGTATCACAAAATTTACAATGATTTATACTCGATAAAATATTTTTTCTTTAACTATTTCTTCGGCCGTATGTTCGTTGCAGGCTTAACAGGACATACACAATCTTGAATCGATGACTCATAAAAATACTCTGACCTCATGAAAGTGCTCTTTTTATCGGTTTTTGTCAATAGATGCTTAAATCGAAAAGCTTACCCTATCAAGTTCACTGCCAAGTAATAAACTCCATTTTAGAGAATTTAGTTAGTGTCCGCTCAATCTTCCAGCAGAGCGCTCCTAATTACTCAGGCAAACATTTGAAAGGACTAACTCTGTACTACGATTATTTAATATTAAATCTTTAGAATTTTTATATCAAATTCTAAAAATTCATATACTGCAAAAGTCTCTAAGTTCAGTCTTTTATTTACCATAACTGCCCCTTTATCTTTTCTTTTGAGCATCATTTTGACATGAGAAAATTCTATACCATTAATGTTGACGACTATTTCAAAGATGACTTTAGCAATAATTATAAGTAACTCGTTCCTTCGGAAAATCAGGAGTTTCTGGTTCATCAGGCATTCTATTGGCTTATCCTCAAAATTCAATCCACTTAGACAGTTGTAGGCAGATAGAAGGTAAATATTTGTAACGAGAAGGAAGGAAATTTATGACAATACAAAATGACACCGTTAAAGTTGATTTTGGATCAATCTGAAATTTGTCTCCAATGATGCCAAAAAATTGTCATTTGCGTACCTGAATCACGAATGCATGTAAATGACCTGAATAGTGTTGAATTAGGCTTCAGATATTCACCGAGTGTTTCATCATCAGTTCGACTTGCATATTATTGATCGAAAGGATACCAATACTTTCTTTTTTTCTTCTAATCAAGAAAATTTGAAATATATTTGTTTGGATTTAAGACAGTTTCACTCGCCTGCTAAGGACTGCTAATGCAAGTATTGTAAAGAATGAATAAAATTTTTTAAGCCCAAACAACATTTGTCGTGAAGGGAATATTTTGGGGCAAGAATTATGAGAAACCAGCATTGGTTGAAATTTAACTGTGCAGTTGTTATGGAATGTGTGCCAACAGTCACCGAGTTTCTGATCAGTGACTCGGCAGATTTGCCAGTTGACAAAAATATAGGTGTGTGATTTGAAATGTTCATACTCGTTTAGACCTTTGATTATTTTAAAATGTTGGCACTTACTACTTAGCAATACTTTCTGAAATTGGCAGATTTGTTCATAAACTTATGACAGTAACTTCAAAGTTAGGTTCGTTCAACGAAAACAGGGTCTTTTTATCAATGCAAGCTCTCAACTACAAATTAAAAGCGGTTCTCAAGCCTCATTAACAATAATGTATTTTAAAGAAATTGAATTCATATAATCATTTAAATGACACCTTAAGAGAATTAATTATTCAAAATTGATATAATTGACGTTGATCGTTTCATAAATGAAATCTCTTCTGTGCTTTGCAATGCTAGGAGGTATAGTCTCAGTCTCTACGATCTCTCTGTCTATTAGATATCGTTAGGTTACTGTTGATTCGAAACAAGGGGATAAGTCAGAATGCTGTTACCACAAGACTCATTAATCGAACAAAGGCTTTGTATATAGGAATACAATTTGTCTTCAATTTGTTGAGGTTTAAAGATCTAAAGAGAGCAGGAAAAATAACATTTTTAGCCCTAAATAACTGTCGAGCTGTCAATCAGGACGACTTGAGGACAACCTACGGAAATTAATTATCTTGAGAAAAAACATGAACGCTGCAGCTATGACCTTTATTTTTTTGGTTTCCTATTAGATTAAAATTAAAATTTAATTATTTCATTGGATTTATTTGCATAGATAACATTTTACACCGATTTCTGTTAATATATACCTACGAAATTAACGGATAATGATGTTAAGCTATAAAAGTGAACATTTTAGTAAACATCGCTATTTTTATCGTCATTTCGAGAAGAAGCTAATTACTTCCTGTTATTAATATATGAAAAATAATGAAACGGTTGGTTAAGATGCTCAAATTTTAACATTGACTGAAAAGATGAAGTTTCTCAAATGGCAAAAATAATTACCTTGTCAATCAATCTTTTGCGTTTGAAATCACCTATTGGTAAAATACATTAATGTTATTTTAATCACTTGTGAAATAAGACTAAATGCGTTTTACTTCCTATTATGAACAGTATCAATGCAAAAATAAAGTTTTTAATCATGGTAAAGTATATGACAGGCGAAATAACAAACTAGTCTCGTAAAGGGATGAACCAAAGGGTCAAATAGAAGAACATGAAGAAGTTCGGATGTCAAGAGTCCTACCTAAATTTTTGGAGTATTGAGTTGTCTGATTACCCATAAAGGGTACAATTCACTTTGTAATTTCTAAATATTGACAATGACGTGATATCTGAGTTTCCGGGTGAGTTCATATCCGCTTTATTCAGAACTTTTTGACTGGTTGACTGACCTCTGCGGTTGTTCATGCACCTTCAATTCATTTATATTTTCTTATATCACCAATATTGTTAAAATTTTTGATGGAACAATTAAATTATCCGCTAAATATACTTACCAAAATAGTGGAAAATTAGTTTCAGTACGCGAAGCATAAGAACAAGACAAACAATTCGACTGCCCTCATATGGCGAAAGAGTTAATGTCGTATGGCATCATTATACAATTAATTTGGACTTAACTTATGCAGGGACGTAAATACAGGAGAATAGTAATATGACCGTATTTTAACCACGCGGGTTGCTAAATAGTTCAGTCAGAATTTTGTGTTACATGTAGATATAGCATAAACTATTATAAGACATGTTAAGTATGTTTAAGGATAGTAACATTTTTTTAAAACGTTCATTCAAAATTTCACAATTTTTGCATGACAAATTTCATTTTAGTTTATCGTCTTTCTGTTACACATAAGAAAATAATATTTTTCCCAAAATAATTCTTATATGCAAGATTTTTTATTTTCCACCTTTTAATTCTCTTTTATTCCAACGAATTTATTCACATTACGGCTGTAAATGGTGCACAATGTAAATTAACCTATCGTTACGAAAACGTGCGTCTTGTGTTGATATAATGGCTTGGATCGTTTTGTATTGCGGTGTTGTCGGGTCGTGTTTATAATTAATGCGATGTCTTAGGGAATCTAAGAGTCGGTTATGGTATCCTGCAGAGTAGAGAAGATGAAAACATTTTCATTCAAAGGTTTTATTTTATTTCAAACATAAATGATAATTGAAATTGGAACTCTGATAGACTATGCTAAATTAAACGTAACATAGCTGGTAGTTAAAACTCGCTTACTCTTAAGAAAGGCGAATATATTTCGCCCACTTCATCAAAATGTGATTAGAGCTTTCAAAACTGTATTTACCGAAGTATGAAGAAACTAAAACGACATTTAACATCCTGAAGGGACTTTTTATTGGCCGTTATTTTCTCAATGTCCGCAGGCCCTAGTGTTATCATCGACATATTTCGAAAACCAGTTCTAACTCCTTTAATATCGGAAGAAGTAGCACATCTCTAATTGCGGAGTTTAATGAATCGATGGTGTTAAAACTTCCATTTTCATTCCTGCAGAGCACTTAAATGAGAAGAAGTTGAGAAGCTCACCACCGTGCGCCCGGTGAATTTCTGCATCATCTTTGATATTAGCGAATTTTTTGGCATGAATGAGTAGAGAGACTACAACTCATACCTAATACCAGCCCTAGAGGATGGGAACGGGAACTTTCTTTACCGATCAATTCAAGTCGAATTCCACTTACGTCATGGGAATGGTATTTTTCGGTGTCTTTTCTTGTGTTCGTTGAATGCTAATGGAATTATAGTTCTGTTAAAAAATTTCAAATTTCACTTTTGTGAAGAAAAACTTGAAACATTGTGCGGAAGGGTTCCCCAGAAAGCTATTATTAAAAATCCAAGGAACAATTTTCTCCCTGTAATGTGTTATCGTTGTAAGTCTATTTGGACCAATGATACTGTCAACATTGTCGTATATATTAAAATTTGTTAAATTCAATTTTGTTAATATTGAAATTAAAATTTAACATATAGTTTCTATATTTTGAGAAAATAAACGTTTTAAAGGCTTAGCTTTTAAAACATCATATTTTGACTGGTCATTTAGGCAGATTTTCATCTCCTTGCAGGTCACAAAGCTATACGCACCCACATCGATAATATTGCCTTCTAAATGTACTTATTTATGGTTGGAACATCTTAAGAAATGGACGAAAGTCGTGCCAGGGCTCGTCTTCGACTATTCATTACTCCATAAAGCGTAGTTCTGAAGCTTTTACTCAGCATAATATGCATTAGCGGGGTTATAGCATTAATAGTCAGATGACTCAACGCGACCCACATATTTGAGATAAGGGAGAGATACACAGTAATGACTACTGGTAACTCAAGAAGATAAAAAACAGTTGTTCCTGCCCCAAGAATCATACACTTCTGAATGTTCTTTTTCACTCCTCTTTGCCACAAACTCTGCTGGCAAGGCATTGAACGCGGAGTAATCTCGGTTATTTTGTAAACATTATCAACTGCAACGCAGATATGTCTTATAATGATAACATACATGATAATAGTGCATATCCACGTTAGTAGATAGATGAGAATGGGGAAGATGAGAGACGCTCGAAGTCCAGCAATGGTCCTTTCAATTATTTCACTCTTCAGTTCTTCCTCAAAATCGTAGAGAATTTCGGCTATTTCTTTAGATGCTATCGAAAGCATTAAAAAGGATTGCATTCCGCAAATGGCTACAACAAATAAAAATGTAAAACACAATGGCGATCGTCGCATTGTAAAGGTGAGAGGAGACACAATACTCAGAAATTGAATTGTTGTGTTCACAAAGAAGAAGGTTGATATGAAGAGGATTTGAAAGATACTCCAAGAAGAACAGACGACTAGAAGAACCCTCCCATCTTCAATACTGGTATACAAGTCACAAACAAAGATTACCGAAAGAGGGATAATGATTAAGCTTGCGACTAGATTAAATATGGCAACTGCAAAAATGACATGACTGTATCGAAATTTAGCTTGATTGGATAGAGCATCAAAGTAGCTGAAACGGTTTTCACGGGTGATATTGACTTTGAAAGGATTCAGACTGAAGCTCACTTTTCCACGTCTTTTCGGCTCTCCACTTATGTAGAAATCGCTTTCGCGGTGAAATCGTATACGATAGAGAATATTGACAATAATAATACATAAGTTGCCAATTATTCCAACTCCAGCCAGGATCGCACAGACAGCAATGAAGAATATCTTCTCAGATGAGTCCAGAGTAAAGGTAAAAATTGTTTGAAACGTCACATAACGGTTGTCAAGGTAAATTTTCCATAGAAAATCGTGATAAGGTACACTTTTATTTATTTTTGGTACAGGTGTCTCTTTAAACGTGCGGAATATTGATTTTTTCATGTGATCTTAACGAACGCGAATTCAATTTATGGCAGACAAAATCGTGAGAGTTAATAATATTAGTACAGGAGGATATATTGATTAAGATGCTAGTAATTTTTAATTTCTCTTACAAATTTGTCTCATCGATTGCAATAAGATATTTTTATGATAAAGCCAACGTAAGTGAATATTTAGATACTTCAAGTAAAGAGGAAAGAATAAAACATGAGTTTAGGTAGCCATTTTCAATCTCATAGTTTCGATTTTTTCTAAATGATCGAGTTGAACTGTGAAACCTAGCTGGCCGTAATATTGTCTGCTGGATATTTTTTACTAGGTGGGAGGGAGGGAGAACGAAAGCAAATCTTGAGACTCGACATCGTAAATGGTTAAATTGACAGCTAATATAATCGGCCCAATGTAGTAATCTGAACTGCCGCTAATGGCAAAGTTCAGACCTCTCTAAATTGACTAAACTGAATCCAAATACATCTGGACTCGTCAGCTAATGTACTGGATTCAGTATTACTAAGATTTTCATAACATGCTCTTTCTATGACCTGGCCTCAAACTCCACTTAGCCGAAATGCGCCAAACTTCCCCCTCCTACACTGTCTTAGTTGATGAAGTAACAACTAAAGTTCATTCAGCATCTTCCACTTCTCCCACTGATAACTTGTCTCTCTCTTTGTGTTGCGTGCATATGAGTAGTTTTTTGTTCTAAGTAATTAACTCATCTTTTAGAGTGAATTGCATTTTCCTTCTCTCTTTTCATAAACATATGTATTATGCTAATTCATTGTCACTTTATTGTTCATTAATAGCATAGATATTACACAGTTGAAGATTTCTTCTTTCGGATAGCACTATAAGTAGTTATTCCTTAGAATAAAGAAAACCATGCATTCTTTATGGTAACCCAGTATTGGGAAGGTTGGGATTGTTTCTGCGTTATAAATACATGTTAGTGGTTCTATATCTTAAAGGGCTTAAAATATTAATGGATTAATTTTTACGATTATCTTGAGTATTGGAGTGAATGAAATAAATGAATTAATAAAGTTGGGAAATGGAGAGTTTGGAGGTTTTGGATTCTGCTGATTGGTTGAGTTATCAGATATTAATTCAGTTAGATTGAGGGCTCCGCATTTTCAAAAATCTTCTTGATAAGCTTAAAAAACAAGCACTATATATCTGTAAACGTATATGTTAAAGGTTCAAGCATTCCGGGCTCGTACAATATGTGAAGTAAAAATATTACTTGCCGATTGGACATCATCAATGACCCAAAATAAATTGTAACTAACTTTACTAATTAAAAATATCGAATCAATAATGCAATTTCGACAAGAGATTCATAACATTCGAAATTGCATTTTTTCATCCAAAAACTTATATTTAACCGCATTTTAAAAAATTAAAGAGCAGCTGTAAATCATATTCATTTTTATTTAATTTTGATGGGTTAAATATGGTTTATTTTCAAGTTCAAATGAATCCTATGTCAAAACAATAACTCATAATTGCCCATTTACTAATACTTGTAAAAGATTTTATAATTGACTTAACAATGAAATAAGCTGTAAAAAACATCCACGAATCTGCTGATCAGGCTTCTCTTCAGTTCTTGTTATTAAAATCATCTAATGGAAAAACAAGAAATGTTTAAAATACAAATTGTGGAAACGAATGAGATTAGTTAAAAGAAAGTTAAATAAATGGTAATGGCGAAAGTATTAAAAAGACACTGAGAGCAACGTCATGTATCAAAAAGTCTTGGTTCATTTGATAGTTGTGTTCGGATTGTGCTAAATTTACTAAATCGGTATCTCAAGTTACACAGTTCAAATTTCACGATTCGTCACCCTGGTTGCAGCAAATCTTTTTATACGATGTTCAGTGATTGTCAGCCAGTTTTTAATCAAGAATTGTTGGTCCTGCTGTTTCATTTTTGGTTTTATCCAATGGTTGTGGAGGAAAACTTTCTTATTTAACATTTAGCAACATACAGTTTTAATGTAGCAGGGAATAATGTAGTATTTTAAGAAAATAAATTTCCCATCCTTTTTTAAGTTAATAAATCATCAACAAGCCTTGTACTCCATCAGCGCGGGAAAGACTAGATTTTCTTTATAGGCTTATTTATTCAACTATAATTTCACTTAGAGAGGTTGACATCTTTTAAATTCTCCCAAGGGGGAAGTTTTCGGAGATAATTGTTCACCGTGCAAAGGGTAAATATTCATTAAATAATTACTCTCCGAGTGGATGTGGCTAATTGCAAGTGCATTTGCAGTGCTCGAAATCTCAAGTTCACTGTATCATGACTTTACCGTTAAATTTAAAACCTTTAGTGCGTGATTATCGAATATCTGATTGGAACGTCTATGCTTGAAACTGTGCAGATGTTCAGTTCCCTAATGGTCTTAGTATTCATAGTTAAGTGATTCATAGATTAAATTCAAGATAATTACACCAATATCCGTGCTATCATCTCATTGGTTAATGCGATAAGTGAACATATGATGCCGACTGTAGCATTTAAATTTATATCTATTGATCAATGAGTAGTGCAGTAGCACTGAGTAGTTAAAACTATGAAGCAGTTCAAAAACTATCGATTAATATAACTGAGTAATCTCATGAGCATACTAAATAATAGAATAGCACTCGGGTGACACGACCAACTAAAGAAGCTGTGAATACATGAATATGGTCTTACTGATGAATCGTGGAGTCAAATCATTAAATTTAAGGACGCACTAAATAACAAGAGCAACGACTGAAAATAGAAACAGGCACATGATCGAACCAGTCAATGAAAGCAGGAGAATGCAAACAATCATATAAATGATCGGATGCTTAAATAAAATTGAGTTTATCACAGCTTACCTGCGAAGTTTAACTTCAAACTAGTTACAATGCATATACTGAATTAGTAAAAAGAATTTATTTAAAAAGTAAAATGGTTGGCTTGGAGCCATGACATCTTAAGGTCCTGCCTTAGTCTGAATTAAAAATTCAGTGATTAGCCTGTCTGTTGGTGCTTAATGCTTATTGTGCGTGGGAGGTCTCAATACCTCTCTCAGACAAAGTGAAGCCATTCTTGAATACCTATAAGCCCTATTATTATCTACACTTGAACAGTTTCAGATATTCCAAATGGATCTCGGTTCTGTGACTTCTGATATGAGCAATGTGTACTTTTCTACAATACCAAAATTTAGAAGTTACGGTTTTATACCCAATAACATTGAATGATGGTTTGAACAAATATTTATATTTTTTAACCACCTAGCAACATAAACATGTTTACAATAATCGCAATCTATACCTTTTTTCAAACAAGTACTTGTCTCAAAAACAACAAAATGGACGAAGAGATGCTTTAAAATAATTGCGGGTGATTAACGTTAAAAGGTTGAAGGTTTAGCTTAATTTGACTTGAGGATTAACGGCTTAAGGGCTACCCTTGCGATGATAAATTACTTCTCAATATTAATAATCAGTAAATTGTACATCAATCATATTTAATTTTCAGCAGTTAAATGTGATTGCTTGATGTAACTTAATGCTAAATTTTCAACTACAACATTCTTTAATCTCAAACTTGCATAATTTTCAAGAGCATAGTATTCGAATAAATTATATTTATCATCGTATCTAAAACATCAAAACGTATTTTTTTGGAGAAATGTGTCGAATCGTTAAGATAAAAGCCTTCCTTTGTTACAAGATATGCATTTATGTATCTCTGAATTAAGTTTTCCTTTATATGAGCTGACATAATGTAACTTAAATGACAGTATGACAGGTTTCTCAAAACCGAATCGCCAAATCAGCCTAATTAACATTAATTCTAAAACCCTTTAAGTGGATGCTGTGCAAAGAAATTGCACATATAATCAATAATTCTAAAAATTAATTGTCTATGTCAACTATAACATTATCTATTGCCAGTTTAAACAAATGAGAAATATTATTTTTTTGCAGCCGATGGGACCAGCTGAAGTTTAGAAGCAAGATTCAGATCTAGAATAATTGTCTTTTACTCTGTTGAAGAATTTTATGCTCGTTATTGCAAAAGCACTACGTACATAATGTTGAAAAATTATTGATTATCTTAGATACAAAAAATTAATTAAAGGATACTAAAAATAGAAAATCCGTTAGTCAGTTATGTGGCCAATGCTAATTGCTTTGTGTTTACGTAAACTGCAAGTTATTTATTTCACAATAAGGTACTCAATGCATCTCTCATCCTTCCCTGCAGTCATAATTTCTCCTTATTTTCATATTATATTGCATATCTATCTTACTCTTATCTTTCATTATCTACTTTTTATTAGTTCCTACCCATTCTACCCCCAAAAATGTACGTTGAATGCTTGTTGATTGCAGCAGAGACAGATGAAACAGTTAAGTATCATTCTCAAAACCTTGTCGCCTCATATACATCACAATTTGGCAGACTCAGTTATTTATCTGCTCAAATTTTTGCCTTTGTTTTAGAGCCCGAGTGGTAGTTATCACTAGGGTAGTAAACTTTAATTGGCGCCTTGTAAGAGGCGCAAAATTTTCACCTAAACCTTTGAATGATTAAGCTTCCTCTAATTTTTTCTAAAATATGACTTCTGTGGAGCTTTTGAACAATTTCTTATCTTGAGCTCGATCGATTTTTTGTGTAATGTTTTCTTCGCAGAGCAAGTAACCATTTTTCCTCAGGCCTACGAATTAAAAAGGGTGTTAAATTTGCGAAGTTACTTGCTGCCAAGTTATGATATTTTCTCCAATGTTGCTCATTCACAGCCTTTTTTCTTAATGCGACAGGATGGTAATAAGGATATATATTTTATGCATCTAATTAATATTTGGAGTCATTTATTGATGCAATCTTGGTCGAGTCATAATCCAGATTAATCCTCTCCATTTCACTTTCTCTTATTACATATTTTACTTCAGTTTCGTAATGAAACTTCACGATCATCAGTAAGAATAAAAAATCATAGGCACATATATTATATGATACGATATATTAAAATTCTAAGTTAGTAATAGTGATTAAATGGTAATGCAATAAAAATTTGTTATGAAATCATGTTTTAATTGGTCAGAATGATAATCCCAACCTAGTTAGTGGTGAAAATTAACATATGAACGTATTGAATAATAAAATAATGAGTGACATATTATAAATTATCCTCGAGCAGGAGAAGTTCCAGACTAATGAAACCAATCACATAATTGAGTGATTTGATAATGTTTGTGAATAATGACAGGGCTGTGAGTGATAAAAAAGGTTCAGTCAAGCATTAAATTGCCACAAAGGCAAAATTTTAAAAAAATGATTTGCATAGCACTTCTGTTATTAATAAATGAAGTTCTTTATTTGTACTTAAAAAAACTGTCCCAGTAAATTATGAAATGGGGGAGTATTAAATTTATTTCCATTTTAAAATTTAAATTATGAATTCTGAGGATTAGTACTTTGCTGCAACCATCAGTACTAACGAAATTTTTAATAATTTATAGCAACCCTTGCGATTTAGCATTCAACTGAAATGTATTTTAGGTGACCATATTCGATGACTGGCTCCACTAGTAGTGATAATAAGATCCAGAGGGGATTCAAAACAAAACACTACTTCCTCATTTTCGTCCTTTCATTCTTTAATTATTCAAGCCCAAAAGAGCATAGCTATAAACCCATGAAATAAATTATCTAACCCATTGGAGCAAAATTTTAAACAAAGCCGTAAATTTGAAATAAATTTCCAACTCGAAAGTTGATTAACCATTCTTATGATATTTCTAAACGTGTAATGAAATATTAAAAATATTAGCTAGTTTTAGCCAATATACATTTTAGCACATTTCAAATAATGTGTCAAAAATGCATTTTCCAAAGGTAATTTTGAATAAATAGTTAATGGAGACATTTTACGGGTTTTGTGATTTGAATGAATGGGCTCTAATGGGTCTGCAACGTTTTTGTATTACCATGGGTGGTAACAACAGTAACTAATGTGTTTAAATTCATCTAATGGCGCATATAAACGCTCGAAATATTCAGAGTTACAGAGTCAAATAAAATTCTGTGTTTATCTTTTTTACTGCTCCTTCTGGTTTAATAGTGTTTCATTAAGGTAATAAAGAAGGAAATTTTAATTTGGGCAATTTGTAACAGGCGTCGCCTTTTGCAGTCGGAAGCTATTTGATTATATTAAGTCCAATAAAACAAAGCCAGGCGCCATAATGAAATCGCAGTAAAATTGTGAAAAATTGCAATTTTCATTGCAAGTTTGTTTCTTCCTTAATTTCTAATTGAGGTCTATTTGCCAGTTTACGAGATTTCATAAAGTCCAAATTGGTAAAGTTCTCAATTTGGTGCATTTTACTTCCTCTTGGTGAAGTATCAACTCCCGATTTGCCTATATTATTAATTAGATTCGCGAAAATTTTAGCTAAAGAAAAGGAAGTAAATAGGACCACTTTGTTGTTGTGCTACCACGCGATTTGATTAACACTGCACCTATGCATATATATATATATTTCATTTTACTTTCTAACAAATTAAACTTATCATTAAAATTTGTGAATTGGTCTATTCTCGTGTCAGCAGACCTTCATTCTTAAAAAATCGTCATTAGTACCTACAAATTAGGCTTCATTTTAACGTGATGTCTTCGAAAAAAGTTTTGAGATTTATCACTATTTGAATTAAATAGATTTCCTTTTTTTACAATGCCCCTATTTCATACTTTTTCTATCAAATAATATCTACCATAAATACTCTTTTCCAGTTAAGTACTTTGACCAATATTTCATGTGACCATTCTTTTCAACCAAATCGACTTATGTAAAATAAAATCAGTTTATAAAATCAGGTGACTGGAAAGAGAAGATCTGGGCAGTACAATCATTTAGCATTCTCTCTTGCCTTTGCATGTGTATATAAATTCTTCGTGTACACATCCGATCAGATTTGAATTTTGGAAGAATCATTTTCCCAGGTGTACACATTTTCCGGTAAATGTTTAATAATGCCACTTTTAGCTCAAGGTAAGATTGAGTAGTTGGTATAAACTTGCAATATAAATTCGGGTTTATACTACCCGCACACATACTAAATTATAGCTCTTACAACAGAATCACGAATTAGTGAATAGTAAATGCGCCTAATAATACAAAATTTCACGAAAACAAATGATAATAAATGAGAATTAACTACACATATAGCTATATGATATGAAGATATTTATATTTATCCTTGAGTTTAAATAATTTATAACTTATCCATACTGTACTTCTAGCCCCAAAAACCTAAATATTCATTTTGTTCGAGCTTAAATTAACTGCATCTTCTATAGGTGTTGACATTTTTCTGTCATTAGGTCTTTTTCGTTGCATTCTTTTTTAATTTTAAGTTGCTAAAACACCGTCTCGGTTTTGGCTTGGTCAAAATTTTCTGAATTTTCTTCACGTGTCGCTGTTACTCTGTCTCCTTGGCAGTTAACAGAGGCCTTGCAAAACTAGTCTGAAACAGAGACGGTAAGTTTTTATCACGAAAAAGGACTTAAAAGATACTTGCATAGAGTGTCTTGATTTTGTCTATCGCAGTGAGGACAGTAGTGCATACGAGAAACAAGATGATGACAAGCATGAAGGGAAGGAGGGACAGGAAAAATATAAAAGAAATCATTTAAGAAAACACAAAGCTATCAACATCAGGTGAGACTGACCTTAATCACGTCACAGTCGCTTTGGAATGCTTTATTTCTATCCGTCATTAATCTTCTTCTTCTTCTTTTTGTCCTCATTTTCAACTATCTTCTGAGAATAGTTTCGTGTTGAATCGCTATTGACAGTTGATAAAAGCGCTTCCGCATTATATCACTAACGTAAATGCACTTGGAATGAATTTATCGAATGTGATTATTGCTTGGTGTTTTTACTCACAGACATTTTCGGATTTAAAAAAAAGGAAATAAATGATATAATAAACAAATATACTGAATGCCAAGGAGAAAATGGAATAATTTTTCCTTGACGATTCAGCATTTCATTTAATACTTTCTTTTCTTCTACGTTGAAAACAATGTTTAATTACTAGATTATTCGTCCAAACTAGTGAATAACCTTATACAGTGACCAGTTTACCTAAGGTAGCCGAATATCGTTGTTTAAAGTTCTAACATCTCTAAATTTTTCTTCTCTTTCTCCTCTGCTGCTACTTTTGCGGATGTTTTGGAATTTTTAGCTGGAATCACATTATTCAAGTACTGAAACATAAATCTACAGAGTTTGCTATCTCTAAAATATTAAGATTGTTTAAAACCATTAAAAAATATACATTTGCTTCGATATTTAACGTTTTAGTTTTCTGTATATGGTAATAATTTATGATATTACATATCCATTCTAAATTGTCACTCTCTTATTTCCAGAAGATAAGACTGCTCTTTAAATAAGTCACTAGTACTTGAAGCAATTTGTTTAAATAATTTGGGCAATAAGAAAATTTTTAAAAGATAGAGAAAATGAAAAATTCTTTCAATTGAGAACTAGACTCCAGTCGTTTTAGGCAAACTACTAAAGCGGTAAAAAGGCAAAAATTTTACATTTACATTTCTCCTTTTGCATTATAACACCAACAGTCATAAATTTTGAAGAGCCTTTGAAGTTTTCCTACTTTGCAACATAAAACTTAGGATTAACAGTTTCTATGACTCTTTCCTTCCCATAATAACATCAACACTTCTTATTCATGAAGTGCAATTTTCGTCCTTCTGAACGAGCAGTTTTAAATGGGTTTTGCATTTAGATTGTTTTTCATTTGAGAGATTTATCTCACTTAATCAAATTCAATTCATCTTCAAGATATTATTAAGAACGAAATTTGCATTTTTCTCGTATTTTCCATTCACGAGAGATTGTTTTCAAAAAGTCGATTTGCCTCAATGCCAATATTCGAGCTTTCTCCTTTTGGTTGAACAACAAATACTCTATAATGTGAAATGGATTTTGCAATTTTCATCTCTAACTAAATTAAAAATTACTTGTATTAACTCTTCTAATTTATTTTTTTCTTCTTAACGTCGTATTAATGGAAGTGACGTGACCTTTTTATGTTATGCCTTAAAAAATGCTTTAAGAAGTAAAATAACAAGAAAAATTTTATACTAAAACTATTTGTGTTCTTTGTTTATCTACTTTATTTAACATTAATGTCATAGTGACGAGCCTTTAATTAAACTCCTTGTTTTCAAAGTAAATAGTAAAAAAGCACAAAATTCATTTACTAAATAGCAGAGGTCAAAGGCAGGTATTATAAATACGTGATTTTTGAAAACATTGTGTTAACCGTTATTATTATTATCCAGAGCTCTGCATATAAAAATCGGATGGTTGTCACAGATGAAAATTAAAAACGTTCAGTTTAGGGAAAGAAAGTTTAAGAAGGAGATAGATTTAAAAGCCTGGGTCGTTAGAAATCTTGACCTTCCTCGGTAATCAAATAAGTCGGTGAAATGTGATAATTAAGGAGCGCACAATAAGTGAATCCAGTGGAACATTTTTCAGTAGTCTTTAAAATTACAGTCGAATCTCAATTTCTCTGAACATAACATCAAAGGTTGTTTATCTTCCAGTCCAAATGGAATTTTAAACCTTGCTTCTTAAGAGTCATGTATATATACAATATTTTACTATTAGTGTCGTTGTATTATATATCATAACAATGCATAAAATTTATATCATTCATATTTATACTCTACCATTAAAATCTTCCTGACATTTTTCTTTTTAACATACAATGCTAATTTTCATAAATATGTAAACTATTCAAATGTTCGAAAATTTCTTTATGGTTCATTTTTTGGGTTGTTGGACTAAGAGAAAAGAACATTTTATTGTATTTGTACTTTTATTTGTCAATTTGTATCACGAGTTTCACTTCTGAGTAAATTATCCATTCCGTCGCACAATAATAAAAGATCCATAATTATTTATTAGTTTTCTATCAAACGTTTATGTTGATTTATTTGTCTGCTCTGCCTTAAACGTAACATGCTCTTGTTAAATCACCTAACAGGTCTGTATATGTCGCGAAACAGCTGTGCTCGGTTTTACCGAAATTTGACCTCTTCAACACAATCCCGTTTTCACTCATCTTTTAAAGACGCTTTACTCCTTTTCTTCTACATTGCTATTACTAGCTTACGTTCTTTTCTTTTCTTCTCCTTCCCTAAGGTGCTTCGATATACGTTTTGCTCTCTACTCAAATACTGGCTTTCTGATTTCTAGAAGAGCTGTTGTTCTCCTTTAAACTTAAAGGAAATTTGTCCAAGTCTTCCTAAATTATGTTATTTTTCGAAAGATAAGAGGCTCAAAAATTTTATATAATTCAAATAAACTCTGTTTTGTTTAAAATGTCTTCAGTGGCATCGTTGTATGCAGTAACTTGTAACTCAAAGGGGCATTCACTTAAAGCAACGGGCAAACAGAACAATGTACTATCAAGAAAATATTAAGAATTCATTTACTCCGATCAAGCAGCTTTAGTAGATGCTATTTTTTAAAATGTCAAAATCTAATAAGAGAGGCATTTTGCAAAATCTGGAAGAGACCCCCATCTTTAGAGCTACAGAGCCGTCAGATAGTCTCCGCCAGCTGGATTTATACCTAATGCAAGTAACTTAACTTAGGTTAACTCATAAGTAAATTTTTATTATAATGCTTCGACTATATTTCATCCAATTTAAATTTATCATTCGAATACATATTTAAGAATTACAATAACCACTTAAACATCTCTTTTTTTTCTAATAGAGCAAGTATAACTGCATTAAATGTGACTAAACGATACTTCAATACATTTTTTTGCAAAATTTAGATTCTTTTTTTCCTTTTGGAAATAATTCGTTAGACTTACTTTCAACCCTAGACAAAAGAATTGTGTTATGCGAGAGAAGTCCTCTAATTCTTAACTGCGCAAAATATGGCTAGTTAAGGCCATGCTATTAAAATTGCGCATTTGAGTACTAAGACGATTAGTCTCACTATTCAAAACCCTAAAAATAAAAAATTCTTTAGGATAATTAGCGACTTTGTAGGGCATTTCGCATTGGCCAAATATGTACATTAAAGAGTAAGAATTTATGCATTATTAAAATTGCATAGTTGTAAATGCAAATTTCTGTTTAGTCCAATTTTAAAAAGGTCTCATGCAATACATATCCTCCGATATAACATTTTCCAAGGGCCTTTTATGCCCTCAAAACATTGTTCCTTGAGATTTTGAGGGCTTTTGGATGGAGCAAATGATTTAAAACTATTGTTTTATTAGCCTGCTTTCATTTGCTTTTTCTCAATTTCAGTTATCTCGAGTTCATCGGATTTAAGAGGAAAGTGTGAAGAAAGTTCGATATAGTGAGTGATGGTACCATTCCCATCTTTAGAATTATAAAGTCATTTGTTATTTTAAGATAGTGAGATTGTTTAAGTCAAGGTTGGTTGATAGTGCTGAAATACCAATTCATAACAACCCGGGTGGTAGAATCTGCGGTTGTTGGCTTCCAAATTAGCCTTCGTGCGAATGAAAAGGGATCATTAATACATAAATGGTTTTTTTAAGTGATCGATCGCGCATATTAAAACATCCGCAGCTTTCCTTTAACGTGAAAATTAAAAATGTCATTAAAATTGCTCTATTTTATTAAAGAAATGAAAGCCAATCATCGTCGGACACAATTATTTGTCATTTTGCAGAATTACGAGTAGTCACTTCAGAATTTTGAAGAGAAAATTTCAATAGTTAAAGATAGTATTGAAGACGGAAAGGTGAATTAATCTGATTTAACAGGGAAAACCATTAAGATTCTTAAAAAATAAAATCTACTGTTTTTTAAAGAAATCTATTAATGAAATTAAAGAATTGTTACTATTTTTAATTACATTTTTTTGTCTTAGCGATAAATATAACTACAACAGTTTGACATTTTCTTTCGTCGATCTTTGTTTAAAGCCTCCTGAGCTTAAAACCACTTTGAACTTTTGCTTTTCTTTTTTTAAAAGATGTGCATCTTTAGGTTTTATTTAATAAAGTTGTTCAAAAGTTTGTGTAAAAGCCTATATATTGAACAGAAATGTATATAACCTTCAACATTACATGTACTAAGAGGATTATTATATAACCTAAGCCGTGTCAAAAGTCTTCATGACTTGATATCTTTGAGAGCATTCTTCTGTTTTCAACTTATTTTTAAAGTCAACAATTGCTTTCAGGCTTGTCTTTTTTAATCTAACACCTCACAATTCAGTTCAAATTTGTCTCATATCAAAAGACAGCGTACACCTGAAAGCGATCAAGTTTAAAAGTTCAGTTGATATCTCCGATTCCATCGTCATTGATATATATATATATGTATATATATATATATATACATATATATATATATATATTCACTAAACCCTTATTGCCTTTTACTTAACACGTATTTAAAAGATGGACGTTCGACGATGACAGAAGGGATACAATTTAAAGATCTGTTTAAAAGAATGGTTAAATGAAATTGAGAAATTTCTCAGCATTGAAATTAGTAGAATCAAAAATACAAACTATGTTAAATTTTTGTTTTGGTAAGCTGAAAAATCATCTTTAATTTGTTTTATATACATTAACAGTTCCACTTTACATAGAGTCTTCTATTATGCTTTAATATTTTGATGCTGAATCTATGATGAGATGCCTTCTAATTAGAGCTGGAAGATCATAATTAGAAGGATGAAACCGGTTTTGACACTAACTTTGATCCGATTTACTCATATTTGTTTCCGTTTTTATCTTTTAGTTATAAAAATAATAATATCAACAATTTCAGTTAAGATATTTAAGATATAATTGTTCTTAAAGAAAGAGTTTTTGATTTTAATATGGTGAATTCATATACTTATTTAATGGGGTTTGAATCTGGAACTTGAAATTAACAGTGTTCTAGGAACTAAAATGCCCGATTAGAATGGCATTTGCAGGCGACCAAACTTCCATAACCCAGAGGGAGAAGTGCTTACACCATTTGACTTGGTAGAGGAAAGGTATCCCGAAGCCGATCTTGTGATAAACTTACATTCTACTACCTTTTTGCTGACCAGAATTAACCAGAACAGCTGATCACTCACACCATTGAATATGTGCCTAGGGGCATTGGTCTTTAGACCCCTGATATGACTGACGTACACATTCCACCACCAGCGCCCACCGCAGACTAACAGATGTTGTGAATACCTCTAGTGTCCATAGAACTAATGGGGCTTTACCTCAAGGGTATCTCCATTTCACGTGTAGGTGTCCCGATAAGTATATTAACGTCGTAGCGATGGTCAAAGTGGCCTTTGTCTTGTAAACGGAAACTTTATATGTTTCATATGTAAACTCGAAACACCCTGTACGAAATAAATGATCGATAAACCAATCCAACTGTATCAACCTTGTTCCTCCTTCCCATACTCAATATCTTTTTTTCTGGAATTCGCATAAGGGCTTTAATCTCA
Source organism: Hymenolepis diminuta (assembly GCA_900708905.1). NCBI lineage: Eukaryota > Metazoa > Platyhelminthes > Cestoda > Cyclophyllidea > Hymenolepididae > Hymenolepis > Hymenolepis diminuta. Next base: position 389,973 of record CAADRB010000026.1, on the reverse strand, counting down.
TACATTGGAACTGAAACATCTTACACTGAGGGCTTGACGTCTTCAAATGTTACTCTTATGGCGATTAGAGAAAAAATAATTCCTTTATTAATCTCAACTACTAAGGTATTTGCTGCAAAAATTAAATTTGTATTAGGGAAAATGAACTAGTTTCCGTTTAGGCGATAACTCGAAATTATCGGCCATGCTCGATATGTGTTCTTGACATGAATAATCAGATTTATTCCCTAGCGGGCAGTAAACATGCTCGATTCATCGTGATTATCCATTCGCAAGCATGTAGATATAAATTAGAATACCCAAAATAATATGAAGAGTATTTATTAAGTCAGAAAATTAAGATAATATTAATGTTATCAGATTTGAATTCAAATACTTCTGTTTTCTAGTAGCATCTGCATTTGGTTTTAGTGTAAGTAAGTTAGCTTGCTTGATCTAGAGGAATATGAATAATAAATTCTTTTGTTTAAAGATTGTATCAGTAATATCAGTTAGATAACAGGATCCATGGCTCTCACATTCCACTATATTTTAGAACGAAATCTACGATTTATTTTGATTGCCTCCTTTACATTTACCTATCCTTTTCATATAGAAATTCCAATGCTTGATTCTGGCGGTTAATTTATGAAAACATGTTCTCTTCGTTTCGTTGAACAGCCTTGGAATTAGATTAATTATATGAAATTACACACACAGCACCGCATAAAAACAAGAAGAGCGGCTGCATGGAAGATTTCTTCTTCACACGCTTGTTACATACGATAAGAAGATTTTAAGCTAACAGGACCGGTCAAACCTCGAGTTTTAGTTAATACTACCCTAGATTAACTCAATACAATGCAAATGAAAATAGGAGGAAAGTAAACCAATTTTGTACTTATAAACATATAGTTCGTTCATGCCATCGATTACAAAATTGTTATTTTTCATCACTGGTCTGTATTATTCTATCTTGGTTACGGTTTTTAATAACAGGAACTCAGAAGAAGAAAGTGGAAAAAAGAAGACAGCACAATCTAGATTCCAGTCCTCTAAACTACGTTTAACTATTTACATTCATGGCGATTGGAGGGGCTCTGGACGTTTACATGCTCGGAAACGGCAACGTTATTGGTACTATATGATATTCAAAAAACGTTCTTTTTATATTATGATCAGTAAAATGTATTTATTCATATCGATTTAAAAACTACCCATAAAATGCTGTTGAAAACTCAATGTCGTGGGTTCTACGATGAAGCTCAGTGGAGTTTTAAAAAACAAAGGCGAATGACTAAGAAAAGGGCAAGCAAATGTGCTTTACTAATACTCTTTTTGGAAAGAAACCTATTCACATTATTAATTTGGAGTAGAGAAGTAGTCAAAATACCGTTTGACGGGTTAGACAAAGTCAGTGACAATCGGTGTCCAAACAGTGGTATAGTTAACCAATCGCCTTAGTTAATTCTGTTAAAAAAGGGAGGTGGTAGAGTACGTACGGCTATAAGATACCTTGTCTCTATGTAAAGAAAGTGCTTTGAACACATCCTAACGGCATTGGGGAGTTTTCACTAATAGTAGAGCTTCTTAATCACTTTGCATATCCAGCAGATAACACCTAGGCTTACTCGATTAAATCGGCAGATAGTTAAATGATACCACTTTGTTTGTTTGTGGACAATCTTCTTCTTGACCTTTTTGTCCTCTTATTATTCATTCGGTGTTTTTACCAATGAAACAACTCATAGTTGATACTTACACGGTGCTATCAGCACTTATGCTAAGCCAGAGTTGTTTAATGAACAGAATTAGCACCTAACACTTTCCCTTGACCTTAGTTCGGTGCCGTTTAGAAATTTAGAGAAATAAATCCAGCTAATTTCAATTTTCATTCACTAATATGTGTATCTTTGTAAATTTACATAGAAATTACTCTCGTTTGAATGGAGATTGCTGGAAAATTCGTGAAATAGCTCAATTTGCAGAATCGTATTATTGATCGACGTAAGGGCTTTTCTATTAATAATTCAAGTAGTGCGTGGTAGATTCAGAAATATAACTTACCAACTTTTATTGCATGCAATATTCATATAATATAATATAATTTCTCCTCAAAACTAAAAATGAAATACATTTAAGCCATCTAAATATTTTTAAGAAGGTTTTCCTATTTTTGTAACTAATTTTCAAACCAATTAACACATTTTATTGAATGATTTCATACATACCCGGATGTCAATTGAATATAATTTGCCTTAAGTCAAATATTGATAAGTTAAAGATATTTCCTCCCATAGTATAGTGAGTATTATATGTGCATCTCTGGTTTTCATTTAGCATACTCAACAAAAACTCATCAGGTTAATTACCTTGACAATTTAAATTTAATAAAATTACGTAAAAGCCACTCTGAATGTAATTTGAAAACGACGAAGGTGGCTGCAGATCACTTTCTCAGACTATTTCAAGTGTAAATTACATAAATTGGTGCCGTGTTAAAGTCAAATCGGTAATATCCTGAACTATCCCACTAAACTCCAATTAGTGGTAATATTGAAATTGCACAGCACCAACAAAAAATGATGGAAATCCTGAGAATTGAGTCCCATATAGAATGTATTGAATATAAATATGTATATAAGCGGGTGTGTGTAACAAATAGAGACACTAACAGGGATTTTATATGTTAAGGATTGAATATGAAGGTCCCTAAAATAACCAATAGTGAACACGGGAAAGTAAAACACACATAAATGAATAAACGCTTGCATGAAGAAATGGTGAGTGCAGCTTGTGGTTTAGTCGGCAATAAATAACAAGGCAATTTTTCACTCTGCACCCATGTATCAAGCTGATTTACTGATAAGCATGCAATATTTACTCCCATTTAGAGAAGCGTCTCCTAACATCCATCATAAGTAGATGGTTAGCATTACAGAATCAGACTTGGGAGAAACTCAATTTCCACGACCACTTTTTTAGCCTAATATAACCGCTCACTGGGTGCTCACCGATGATCGTCGAACACGTAACCTTGGACTTCACAGACAAACTCGTTAACTCATTGACCACTGACCCTCATGGCCGAGTGTTTGATGCTCTAACGTTTGGTTAAGAGGAAGGAAGCTTTGGCCTACGAAATTCTTTTACTTCTTCATTACTCTACTCAAGATGGTTACTATATTACTTGTCTTAACTTTTCCCTTTCTTATTGGCTTTATCATTCAAAATGAACTTATTTAGTTGAAGTTTTCGTTATCTTCCATTAAGATTTCTCAACAAAGCATAAGCAAAATATTTTTTCTCTGGTCCTTGATTCTTCCTATCTTTCGGTATTTTATTATCAGTAGAAAATATTCCGTTATTATTGGACAGAAAGTGGGATTTCATAGTGTCCTATTTACAGCCGTTGGAGAATTATGGTAGAGAAGGCTGGGAGTTCCTCAAATCCATACCATATATCAAAAAATAAATACTTGCGGTAGGGAAAATTTTCTTGTGAATAATTCATCTAAAATGTCATCCACAGTAAGCCATACTCCTATTTTAGCGAGGTTAACTGTTCAAGGAGAATTTTAACTCATATATGGACGCTACCTTGAGTGTAGTGTTTCTGGACCACGTTATCTATGCTTATCGATACACATCCAGTGATGTGGAAGACTAAAGGCAGTGGCTACTTCCGATTTACGTAGAGAGTGATATTATTTGAATTTCGCACAAGAGCAGTTCCATGATCTCATATCTCTACTGTCAGCATCGCAATAATACATATCATTAGTGTAATTAGAATTTGAATTATAAAAATCGGAGCTGACAATTGTTTTATCTTTATTTAATGGTAGAATTCGGGGCTTTCAATTTCTTCAATTTTCGATAAACTAGACCTGATTGATGTAATACATGATATTGAAAAGCAGAGAATTAATGCGATTGTCCACCTAACACTCCTTTAACCTATTTTAAACTAAACTTTTCGGTCTAAAATACTTCAACGAAAACAGAGCTTAGTAGACCCGAAAAATCTCAAACTCAGCAGGTTCAGAACACTCAAATTTCACTCACATCTTCATCCAGTAGATATAATGTTATGTTTGATTGAACGTAGATAAACACGGCTGGGGTCCACAAGGTCCAAACTTTGTCTCAGAATGAGCGGATCATGTTTGCATATGGTCTTCAGGTTACCCATCATTTTTATTTAGTATACAGACGCGACAGGTCTATCAAAGGAGTTAGTGAACACGAAGCCTTTGTCAGTCAAGTGGTGGTCTGGCCTTCAATCACAAATTATAGGAAGAAGACCCATATTCAGTTATGGAGCCTATTAATATTAAGTGTCTTTGAGGTTAAGCACTTCGAAATTTTCAAAGAACTTCTACTGCACCTGAATTATTGTGCACACATTGCAGAAGCGGTTACTTAACTATATAAAAGAGTTATATCTCCTCTTGCCCAGCCCAACATTTAGTAAGAATTTAATTGATTATCATGTAATAGATAATGTGTTAGGAAGAAACATTTTAGCTGTTTATTTAACGCGATTGTTTACCGTGAATGGCAAGTGATGGATCTATGTAGTGGACTGATATTTCAAACACTTAATTGATTGAACTTCATTACTTTAGACAGGAGCATTTTTGACATTTTGAGGGGAAAAGGAGTTCATTTTCTTGCTGTGGACTTCCGATCGTCTCAGAGTGAAATTAATCTTAAATTCTATTTCATTTGAACGTGTATTATTTCAAATATTAGAATGAGCATTTGCTGATTTTTACAAATTCCAAGTTGGTTTGATAATACAAAGATCATTTATTAATGAACCATATTAAAGATACGAATTTGGAGTGAGGTACCACAGATTTCAAATTGTACTATACTGATTTGATAGGTCTGCTACGTTACTGATCGCCGAATACATTTGGAATTAATTTTAGGACCAAGATAAATGTAAATTATCATTGTAATATAAGATACCTTGGGTTCAATATAATTAAAGAAATTTCGTTACGTCAAAATCATTCTAACTGCCATTTACCCCAGGGACTATATTTCGATGGTACTCGGATTTGAGTCACCTGAATCGATCGTACCTTAATAAACTATAAGAATTGTAATGCATATGGATATTGACGAAAGTAATCAGAAAAATGCTTAAAAATGAATATAACAATTTTTGCGCAGATATACATTCTTTTCGTCTCTATTGATTAGAGATACCGAAATGTAGGTGGATCCTGCTACTCAAACCTAATTGTCAGTTGACAACATTCTCTGGATTCAACATAATGATTCTGTATTTTAAACAAATGAACCTTTTTCAAAGATAGCTATTCTTTCAAAGAGCGTGAGGATTAATTGAAGGTCACGCTATCATTTTGTGAATGCCTTGGTGGTTATTTTTTTTAAAAACAACTAGTAGATAGACATTTGTAAATTAGTTAATTAGGAAGACTTTCATCATTAATATAAAGAATTACAAATAATGATGTCTTCTCAAATTCACCATTGTTTCGAAGCAAATCATGTATCATACGGTTAATTAATCATGTCCACAATATTTTAGAATAACCGAATACTCGGAACGATTCATGATAATGGCATTAAATCAAACCTATTTAGAAAACTTGCACTTTCGATCAAGAACCGTGACAATGGAGCTAGCAGGAGTTAGTGAACAGTATGGAATCAGCTATCTAAAGCTACGATGATTCCCATCTTAAAATGAAATTATACCACTTATTATGATTTATCAAGTCGATTATAGAAAATTAACTGTACTTCAGATAGTGAAGACCTGCCTCAGCATCATCTAATTCACCCAGATTCGCGTGTCAAATCAAACTGCTAAATTCCAAGACTCTAAGGATGAAGCAAGTGTCCTTTGAAAATAATTTACGACCAAAATGGACTATCCGCCTTCATTTGATAATGATATAGCCATTTGAATGATTGTCTTTCTTATTGCGACAAATGAAATATACCTATTAAAAGTTTACTTTGTTTATATGTCTAGTGAACATATTCATTCACATTTTTCTCTTGGTCATCATTAATATCTGAGACATAAGCATCTCATTCTAAAAATAGTACTTGAAGTAATCGAGCCTGCTTCGACCCCAAGACTGTTACTAAGCCCACAGTGATGCTAAGAGGGCTTAACCGCTACTGCGAGCATAAGTAGAACCACCATGTGTCCTTAATTAGCATAACTGCTGAAGAAATCACGATATTTTCCTTCTTTCTTCTAAAGATAAATATATAATTTCCTCCTTAATTCCCACGATACCGATTGAGGCTGAGTTTTGTTAGTACACGCGTATTTACCATAACGTGTCTTGTGTTCTGCTGTGGGTTATTGACTTCTATGTTAATTTGCCATATAACAGAGATTTCAAGATTGGTTTGCTCTGAGATTAATACTGGGACCTCTAGTTTGTTCAGTTATAATAGATCTCTGCCTGCCCTATCTCCTACCACTTTCGCCGATGGACTTAACTTTTGAGGAGGCGATCCAAAAGTACGAGGTTTTTGCTAACAATACCTCTCTTTTCAATAAATGCCTAAATTTGGCTAAATGCAAAGGTGAAGATATTCACAAGTGCACAGACATTGTGAATTGAATATACAACGCACTTTCGTATGGGTTGCTAAAGGAGGATAAATTCAGATGTGTTGTATCCATTCAGATCTTCGTCCGATGTGTTGTGTGAAAATTTGTCTGAAACTGTTGTCTGTTTCGAAGAAGAGCCTAGATGTGATATTGCACAATTTGGTGGATGAATACAACAACTTTTGAAACCTCATCGCCGACTCGAACATGGTTGAAAGCAATGAGACTTGAGCATGCCTAACCAAGAAACCCGAAATCGACCGATCGACTGAAAATAGCCCGATGCCACAGCCATGGACACCGCAGACATATCCCAATAATATACTAAGGTGCCAATTTTATAGGAGTTTTCACCTCTAGAAAGATTGTTCTTTCTTTAAACCTCAGTGCCAGGATTGCAATTCATACGGACACGAGGAAGGATTCTGGCAGGTAATGCAGTACAGCTTCCGGGAGCGATGAAATGTGAGGCACCCCTCAAAGGAAAAACCACCACCACTGTGTGTTTTGTAGCTGATCGCGATATCAACCTCCTCGAGTTGGACTGAGTCGACATGTTCGACGCTCTCAAGCCAAAAATCCAAAGTGTGACCTTCCCACAAATATAAATAAAAGAGATAATGAAATGATTCGCATCCGTTTTGGGGACGCCTTGGGAAAGTGCACACAAACTACCCCAGATTATTTCTAAAATTAGGGGCAATTTGTGTGTTCCAACCAAAAAGACCATTACCTCTTACAGTTATACAAATTGTTGAGGACGAACTGATACGCTTAGAACGGGTGGGTGTATTGCAACCTGTTACATATTCAAAATGGGCCACTATTTAAAATTATAGTGGTACGAAAGGCGAACGGGTCGGCACGTATCTGTGCAGATTTTTCTACGGGACTTAACTCATCGTTGTAGGACAATCATCATTCACTGCCGTAGCAGAAACACTTTTAACAAACCTGAATGGTGGAAAGTTTTTCACGAAAATGGACCTTTCGGATGTCTACCTTCAAGTCGAAGAGACACTTGAGAGTCATGAGCATCTAATGATCAACACTCATCGGGGGTTATTCCAGTAAATGAGACTGTCCTTCGGAATCAAAAGAGCTCCAGCAATTTTTCAGCGCATTATGGACAAAATGATTTCGAGGTTAGTAGGCACTGCAGCTTACTTGAACGAAATTGTCGTAGTTGAAGTTTCAGAGGAGGAACTTCTAGGCTGTGTCAAGAAACTTCTTGGACGTATCGAGGAATGTGGCATCCACCTTCGGGCTGATAAATACCAGTTCTTCATACACTCCGTCAAATATTCTGGTCTCAGTTTTGATTCAACCGGCCGCCGACCTGATCTCGATGAACCTCGTGCTATCTCCAAGATGTCCGCCCCAACAAATTTGGGTTTGCCTTATTCTTTCTTGATTTGATATGTTATTATAATTCCTTCTTACCTGCTTTACGCAAATGTAGACCTCCTCTTAATCAACTTTTACACAGGGATAGGCCGCGGGAATGGTCACTCGCATGCGAAGAGGCTTTTGAAAAGCCAAAGCCTTCGAAGCTGATGCTGACTGATTTGATCCAAATTTGCCTATGGTCCTCACAGACGACGAGTCCGGTTACGGAATCGAAGCTCTAAAAGGCGGTCTCTCATATCTCCCGTACTCTAACCCCGGCAGAGGAGAATTACGGACAAAGCAAAAGGGAAGCACTGACCATTATATATGCAGCAAAAAAATTCCTCAGGTATATATGGCGAGCAATTTACACTCCTAACGGACATTGTTGTCAATATTTGGGTCAAGAATAGGAGTCCCAGTGCATTCTGCAAATCATCTTCAACAGTGGGCACTCATGTTAATGGTTATGGCTACCATATCAGGTATCAGAATAGGAGGGATTTCGGCAAAGCTGATGGTCTATCTCGTCCCATTAATGATCAGCACGCGAAAACGAAAAAGCGAGGATCGCATTCGTGTCAGTTAAAAGAAGTGTACAACACGTAATGGCAGAGTCAATTCGAGACACTTTAGTATCAGCGGAGGATATGCGAAAAAACGGAGGAAAATGGGTTTCTATAGCAAGCGTTAAAGTTTATTCAATCCAAATGGCCTTTATCCTAACCAAAAGACGATTCACTTGAGCTCTACTGTAGGCGAGGTTCAATTATTGTAATTGACTCTTGCTTAGTGTTTTTGGATAAAGTTATTATACCATCCACCCTTCGAATTAAGGTTCAACGAAAATTTCACTCAAGCCATCCTGGAGTAAGCCGGATGACATCTATAGCCAGCGGATACACTTACTGGCCGGGCATGGACAAGGACATCGAATATCTCGTGTGCCAGTGCGACAAATGCTACCACCCTCATCATTCATTCTACAGTATGATAACGACTAAAAAATTTGTTTCGCCCTTGAGTGATCGTTAGTGTCTCAGTTTCCATAATCTCCTGCGTCCGGTACCATTCTATCAATTTAGATTACCTCTTCTCAACGAACTCTGAATACTCCCTGTGTAAACATTCACAAGTCCAGCTGCATCAAATCTGTAACACAATCTCCTTATCTATCTCTCACCTCTGAGCTTTCTATCTGTCCTCAATAAAGCTCTCCAACGAAAGGCCTCCTATTTAAAAATCTTGTGTAGGAAGATAGAAGAATTTCTGGTTCCTGAAAAAGAACTAGGGTAAGACTAGACACTTGTTGATCCTCAACACGTATAATTCTAAATATTTCTACCTATTTTCAAAAGCATTTCCAGTCGGATGCCAATTTTGGTTCTTAAAAGGCTAACTTTGTAATTTACGGCAAATAGCGCAAAGTGATTTAGTGTCTACAGAAGTATGGCGTTAAGCGGGAATTTAGCATTTATAAATTCGGTCCAACGAAATCTTCTTCAAAACCAAGTGAAATTTAATTTATTGTAAAATACTTAACACTATGTATATTATATTGAACCTTCATATAAGTGCAACCCATTTTGCTCACCCACTTCTATTTTTCTGTGAACGCCATTCCAATACCTTTATGCGCTTGATTTGTAATATTTCAAATGGTAGCTCTTTTAAAACCTCCCTCTAACATTTACGGAAAAATATACATAAATATAATTAATGGGCAAAGTGTGTATCATTCCGTTATGCTTGCATAACAGTGGTATGTCACTATATCAGAAGCAGCTAAGTATCTTAACCTTATGTAAACTAGATTGGATTAAATATGTTCTATTTTCGATATTCCCATATAATAACAAGGTAATCAAGGTGATTGAGCAAACTACTGTTAAATTGAATTACTCTTAAGGAATTCAGCGCTTACTTGCAGCGAAGAAAGTTAATGTTGATAATTAAGCATGAACAAAATTAAAAATGATGACAGACTAGCTATAAAATCATTGAAAAAGCCAAATTTTCACCCTCAGAGATATACGGTAATTTTGTGATGAAGCAAATTGGGCCACATTTCTCGTCATCTTGTAAAACATAAATGTATAACAAAATCGTTTATTGTATTATTATAACGGGTAGTGATAGGCGATTTTCTTGATTGGCATTGGAACATTTCAAGAAACAAAAACATAATTCCTGAATAATTTGCGATTATCAATATTGCAAAACAAATTGTCTAGCAGAAATAAATATCAATAATAACAAGAAAGTATAATGTTAGTTAAAATATTTATCTAATAATCAGCTTTATTAGTTATTGATAATTTAAAAATCTGACGTGAAGTATTATAATAAATTCTTGTTTGTTATTACAGTATTGCAATGTATTTTTAATTATTAATCAATATCCTAAACTAAAAGGATATCATTACTAATGCAACTTAAATGTCAGATTTTTTAAAAATAATTTGTAACTGCAAAGGTGCGCGAATATATAATTTACTAGTTAAAATTCATATTTTGATAATAACCTTGCATCTTTATTTGATCAAAATTTCGCACCGCCTTATTTTAAATTTTGCGTGATAATGGTAACGTTCTTATGTCTCGTGTGATGTTATTTTTTCAATGAAATTGATGATAGATCCACTAAGTACTTGTCTTTTTTATTTATGATCTTCCAACATAAACCTTGATCTGTCAAATTTTAACCTAGACATTTTAAATTGTTGGCCATCTTTTTTGGACAGCTGTTTAGGTTTTGCTTTCGGCATTTCGTATTCGTTATTTGATCATACCTTTTTTCTATATTTATAATAGACAAGCGAAGCACATCCAAAGGCCTTTCCTATGGCCTCAGAAAATCTGACTAACGAGGTCATTGAGCTAATTAAGCAGGCTTCCAGCTATTGTCAACTCAAGAAGGGTGCAAATGAAACCACAAAGGCTCTTAATCGTGGCCTCGCAGAGTTCGTTGTCCTGGCCGGAGACACTTCCCCCCTCGAGATTGTTCTTCATATCCCTCTGCTGTGTGAAGATAAAAACGTTCCTTATATCTTCATTCCCTCCCAACAAGGTCTGTTCACTAATTCATTTTTTCCTTTCCTTTATCCGAAATAATTGACTTTCTGTTTTCCTTTAGCTTTGGGTTGTGCCTGTGGAGTCTCAAGGCCAGTTATTGCAGCGGTTGTTACCGACAGTGAGGGTTCGCAATTAAAAACTCTAATAAACGCTGTCCAAATGAAGATTGAAAGGCTTTTAATCTAAGCTTAATGCGTTCGGTATTTTGTGTATATTAAGTCAATAAATTGAAATATGTTTACTAAATATTTCCCTTTTTGTGCCTGATCTTACATTGTGATAGTTGAATACTTATTTGTGGCTTCTGTATGGGACCCTTAAGTTGAGATTCCGTGTTTTAGGAATTGTATTGTAATCATATATGTATATCTACACATGTATATATATGCTATGTGGTTGTAGTCTGAGAACTGCTGGACTGAAATCGACCTAGGAATACCGTATGTCAAAGGCTTCTTATTAGCCTTTTTGACGCTGCGTTCTTTATTAACTAGATGATAAAGTGTATTTGAGTTGTATAAGTAGTACTACTAACAGTGGTACTGACGATGAGAAATGAGTCATATAACCGCTCCTTATTTTTCTCATTCGGATGTGTACTTTCTAATAGCCATCCAAATTCGGGACTGCTCAACAAAATGAAAAAGTATTTTATAAATATTGCTTCCGCGATTAGATATTAGAGATCGAAGCTGAAAGAATGTTAAGAGCAGGAAATTTAATCGTAGAGACTTGCAGAGCTTTCTCTTCAATGGACCAGAACTTGAAAGCCATGCATTCCATGGTCCGATTCGTATATCGTGTACGGTCTTTAAATAAATGGACTGATTGACTTAGTTGTGACTGTTTATGTGCTACGTTGCCGAAAATATATTTATTGGCCCATTAATATTGGTTTTTAAAGAGCTTGCTCGTTTTGTGTCGGTTGAATATTCTTAAAGATAGGAGTCTATAACGTACCATTACCATAAAGCTGATAGAAATTATGTGAACTGCATTCCACTATAGAAAACGGCAACCTTGGGTTCCATTCAATACCATTCACTTAGATTTGTGATGGTTATTTTTTGTGCCTTTCTAAACCAGAATATTTCGCTCATCCTTTGATTCTTACACTTTAAATGGGCGTGAATTGCGCAGTGCTACGTATGAAACTTTCACCAAGATAAAATGACTACTATCCAGGCCATCTCCGTGTTTTCATTTAATGCCTGTTATTTACCTTGATGTGGAGGTTGTTTCCAGATTAAATAAACTCATCAGTGAAGCCCAAGGTAAACTTTTTTAATGATCTTACAAATACTCTGAGATACAGATCCGCAAACTGTGAAGTAAAGCGAAACTAGGCTATGCTTGGTGAACTTCGCCATTCAGAGCACCCAACTACCCTCCATCAACAAATAGGTGAACCAATAATAGTGAAGCACGTCGATCGAAGGCTATACATCGGACTAGCCTCCGACTGCATGACGTCTTGTCACGTGTGTTGATACCTATCTCTGTCCCTTTCCCACTTGTTTTCTCTATTCCTTAACCTCCCAACGAATGCTTGTATTTCCAATCGACTCTTTATGTAACTTGTCTGTCGTAAATCCTTCTATCTACGCTCGACCTGTCTTTCAATATAATGATCTAATTAGTCCGCGGCAGTTTTGAGGTGTTAATTTGCCATAACGACATAACAACATTAGCTGACGCCAATCGGACGACATTATTCTTTGCAAAGTGCAACTTATATTAATTGTAAACATGAGTAAATATTTGATTGCGTATAATACAGGAATGGACGTAAGTTAAGGAATACATGCCGCATATGTCTATTACCTTATTTTTGTAATAATAAAGGTAGTGTGGAATGAGACCACATGGACCGAATAGATGAAACAAGCCAGGCCTCTCATGTCGCTAGATCAGTAACGAGGTGGCCTGCAAGACATCCCAATTTATCGATAAATAAATTGGAGCTTATATACAAAACGATTTTTCGTTTGACATCAGTCGTGTCTGGTTGTCGGCGCCTCTGGTTGATTATTGATATCTGTAGTGGTACCTATGTACAAACACGCACACACACAACTGGGTTACCTATGGATATAGTAATCGAGATGGTGTCGTTTCTCCGATCGCCAAGTGTCTATAGTAATTTTAATGCAGATATATTTTCATTATTGAGTTTAATGGCCACAGCATATCTTTTGATATTCCAAACAACTAAAACAGTCATAATGGTATATGACTAATCATACAATTTTTATTCTGCGTTATTTGAAAACACAAAAATACCTCCTTATGGGTTTATTAGCCATTTCAAACATAGGCGTTGATTAGTTTCGAAAATACTAAGTTGAAATAAGTAACGACAGGGTGCATTATATCAGTTGTAAGCAATTTATAAGATCTAATTTATTTCTTTCAGAGTCCATTACTCTTGAAGGAGGTAATGCCTGTCTAGTATCTGTCTCAAACGATGTTAGACAGTATTGTGCTTATTCTGGATGAAAATGTTTAGTGGATGCTACACCAATAAGTCTTTTTGCTACACCCAAGTAATCCTCCTAAACGGTCCGAATAGCCTCTAGCAGAGTCGTCTATTATCAATTTACTCCCAAACTACCTACGCTATACCCAAAGTGGTAAGAACAAGAAAGATGCTGAGCGAAGATGGTTTATTGATCACGTCCTTGTTACCGTGACTCAAGAGCTTAGTCATTAAATACAAAACCACGCTAGGCTGCAGAGATCTTGATTGCTGATTGGTTGAGGAGGTCTCTGCACATACGTCCGCGCTTGTTCTCTGCGCAACCAGTTACATCTCGCACTTCCCAGAAAGTTCTAGCGCACGTGATTCAATCAGCCTCGTTAGCGTTGTGAACCCCACAGTACTCTCCCCCTAGAGCGCTGTTAGATCGTTAAACTGTAAAAACGCTCAATAATTAGTTATTGTACATTATCGGGCAGTCGGGAAGGAAGGTTAACTCTTCGACCGCAACGAGTGCGAGAGAATTCGGATAGAGGCATTCAAGAAGGTGGAGTGGTAGATTCAACAGTGTCTTGGAGTGAGGACTGGACTGAGGGAGTGGAAGGTTGTATAGTATCTTTAGAGGAAGTCTGGGCACGAGTATTGGGTGTACATTATCGGGTGGCACAACAAGGGAAGGTCTAGGAAGTACAGAATAAGAGTTTGCAAGCAGTAAGTAGTTGATAATAGTTGGTGGCGGTTTGGCTGCTTGATTTCTGGATTGAGATTTTCATGCGTTCGTAGTCCCTTCTTTCGACGTCTGCTCCATGCTGGATTTTGACTTATTATTGACTGCAAGTAGGTTGCGAGTGTTACGTTTCCTCGTGAGTGTTGCGTTTGGTATGAATGAGTGCTCCAATTTATGGTTGATGGTTTGAAGTTTAGCAGACGCCGACGGAGGTTGTGAAGTGGTTGACATGTTGATGGGGATCGTTTTTGTAGGACTGATCCTCATAGCCTGCTCTCCCTGGTGAAGCTATAAGATTTGGGAACCAGCAACGGGTTAGTATGGTTTAGGTAAAGTTGACGTCTTGTGATCCTCTATTTTAGAAGCTGGTATTTGGGGGTTCTGTGTTGGGTGACTGATTGAGACGGTTTTTGGTGGTTCACTGCGGTGGACTTTGATGTCTTCTTCTTTCGCTTGCCTCGTGACTTATGGGAGGCTGTAGTATGTTCTGGCAGAAAGTCGTAACTGTCATCTCGTACGAGATTGGAATCATCAACGTGTTCTGGAAGTTCTTGGGAGAGTTCTCGTATATCTGTTTGGAACAACTCGGTATCGAATTCCGTAGCTGAGTTGGTTATTTTGGAGAGTTGTTTGCAGTTAAGGTTAAGAAATTCTGCCATGTTCAAGTCTTGGTTTACGGGAGTCGAAATAACAAAGAGGGATGTATGGGGATTGAAAAAGTGGTTTTTTGTCGCTTGCAAGGCCAGGCCGGTGGGTTGAAGAAAGCATTTTTCTTCAGAACGGGGGATAACGATAACGTTAGAACCGGTGAAGTTTCCCTTAGAGATAATTGTGTCGGTCTTGAGGTATTTGCAGCCTGGCTGACATATCTTTGCGTCATCTCCATATATTCTATGATAGTGGCAGATTTGATTTCGACGTTTAGGAGGACCATCTGATCGTTTCCAGAAACGAGGATGTTGTTTGTTGCCAGATTGTGAGGAGATGTTTGGCACGAGCAATTCCAATTTTTTCACCAGTTTGGTCAGGACATCGGACTGTTGTATAGTGACACGGTTAGGGTTTGGAGTTCCCACTGCCTGAATGGAAACCCTAAACTACATTGCTATTGAAAATTATATCATTTTGTAAAGAAGATAATGCGTGTCAACTAACCTCATTAATAAAATTTTAGTTATAAATCTCGATAGAGAGCAGAATCTAGCAAGTTTGTTGGTCCTAACGGAAACTATCCCTCGGACACTAGGTTTTTTGAGTGCCATTTTTCCGTGTTCATACCTGAAAGTAAGTTTCATAGTTCGCAGTCACATACACTCAACCTTTAGCTTCAGAGCTTCTCCATTCTTCATTGTGGATCTGAGCAACTGTAGCCACAGCACATCTAAAGGAACATCTGGAAACACTGGAGAGAGTTCAACCCATATTAGTTGTGTCATATAATCACTAGATCTAAGGTGTTGCAAGCGCCGAACCCACCCGAAAATGTGTCTAATCAGATCATCCGTGATCTTCTTTATCAGATATTTGCATATTGAGAAAGTAGCAACTTAAGTTTACTAAACAGTAAGAGCTCATCAGTTTATGCCAAATTGTTATACCCTCTTACAATTTCAAGCCCAAAATGAATCAGAAAACATTTCGAAGGAGTAAAGCTCTTCTTCACCAGCACGCATTTACCCGTGCTCATACAAACAAAACAATTCACATTATGTACGAACAATCACAAAGATTTCGAGCAGTCTTGGAGAAGCACATACATAGAGGAGGCAAGGGAACGTAAAAACCGGAAATGTGTAAAAGAAAATTAGATCAAAGGAGACCCGGGGAGTAAGTAGAAGTGAGAAGATACAGGGACAAATGAAAGAGAATCAATAGGAGGGAGAGAATGAGACTGGGACAGTGAGTAAGAGAGGGAAAAACTGTACACGAAAATTCAGACATCGCACTTGATGTGGTGACAGTGCAGAGTAATTTGGATATCCAAAGTGAGCGAATGAAAGGTCTACTTTCCCACTTGTGAAGCAATCCACTCCAAGCCTTGTGTTAACCTACAAATCAAGAAAATAAGATCATACCGCTACTGTTTTTGTGATAAAAAATAATTCAGTGTTAACTATCCATAAAATTTATCCATTCGTCAAAATTATGAGCCGCTTCTTTGCCTAGAGTAAATTGCGGAAGTTTACATAGACCCGCGTTATTATTGAATTTGGGAGATTGTGGCTATATTGAAGGCTAATAAGGTATAACAAGTGGGGAGCTCACACTATTTACCATCTTCGACGATTTTACAATGCCTAAAGTAAACAAACAGCAGATTGCCCAATTGTTTACCGGATGTTTGAAAGCATATCCGCGAAACTAAAGATTCTTTTTGCATAAATTGGGGCTAAAACGTCTCCTGATGTTTCTTTCTATAAAGTCCACTGTTTCCGGTTTGAAGGTCAAGGCTACGTACCAGTCCCATTTAATTCCATGATTGGTCATGTACTTCGATTTATCGTTACCTTGCTACAGCTAAGTCCTGGTAGATGAGACTAGCAACGTCTTTTGTTTATGTGGAACAAACTTGCTACTTCTATCATGGGTAATAAGTAAACAGCCAACACACCACGTAACAGGAGCAAAACTTCCTAACACGAATATATCTCTCACTTTCCAATTAGCTTAAATTAGCTGCTTAACTTTTGTAACGGAATATGAGAAATTACACTCCATACCACAAACACTCAACGTAAATGTGGCACGTTGTGTGTTACTACGTATTGGGTTGAAAGTCACCAGGCTGATCATAGAGGCACAAGAGTGAGCCACAGGAAAATCCACGTAATAAAATTTTAAATTCAAGTACAAAACTGCCATGCAAAGTAGACAAATGTACCAAAATATACTAGGTAATCATAAAATTACGAATAACCGTAGCAGTTTATGAAACATCTGTTGACATCGAAAGAAAGTTCCATTAACACGCTTGATAACGGATCTTGGGATTTATGTTGAGTTTAATTACAACTGAATTGGAACAGTGGAAATTAAACAAAGCGAGCTGTTAATTAGACAAATTGGAGGTGTTGAAATCAATATAAAATGCAAGGGCAAAATGAAAATTATGAACAAGTTAGTGGACTTTAAAGTCTCAAAATGCAAATCATCTATCAAACCTTTTCAGCATTAATCAGAGGGATGAAAAGAAATAAACATTAATGCAAGAAAAATTATACACTCCTGTAGTAGTTTACCATTTCATCATTAAATTACCTAAAATAACTCGAAAAACTGCGAACACGAATCCCTTTCTCAAAAACATCTGAGTTGGACGCATTTCCCTTTTCAAATCCCGTAAATATCTGATATGAGGCTTAAATGACTCAAGAAAATAGACCATCTGACCATTGGAACGCACACTTCACAAATAAAATTGCGGTCTGATACAAGTGAATCTAGGTAACACCTACACGTAGAGTCAAGGATAGCAATAACGGTTGTAAACCCATTCATCTCATATGATTAATCGTATGCATATAACAACAATATACATAAAAACCAACAGCAGAACTACTACATATCACCTAAAAGTCGCTATTTGGGTAAAGCTGCAAAAATAAAGAAAACCCTAAACCACTGAGTAATTAGGGCTAAAAAATGCATCGGGACATTGGAGATTCCATTTCCACTTTCGCCTTGATAGCGTCACATCTTTACCGGAAGATTAACTTTGACGTAGAGTCATTCTGCTACAACCTACAGACAACGAGATTTACCGCCTCTCAAAAATTTAATCCAATTTCTTAAATCGATTATATGTAAGCAAGCAATATGGATCGGATTCATTTGTAAGACGAGTTCCGAAAATTGTCAGGATCACGTGTGTAATTCGATAGTTATGAAGAATCTGTTGAAAATTATATAAACTAATAAATTCAAAGTGTGGTTTATGATCTGACAAGACTATTGCAAGTCGAGTGTTCTTCAGAACTGTGAGCATGTAAATATTAACGAAATAAAACCACAAGTCTAGGAGCGAAGTAAATTTGAGTCGTAGGAACTGAACATTATAACGACAAATCGCTATCTAACAATGAAGATGGAAAGATATAATCACCAAATCAATTTCATTTTCTTCTGCTATCAATCGAAACAAGGGTGGTTCATAAAACACGTGATTACTAAAGTAAATTGAATGAAAATCTCCACTCATGAAAATCCACTTCATACGTCATTGTCACTGAAAAGCCCTTCAATCTAACAAAACACCTTTCAAACTCTCAGACACTTTTTCTGCGATGAAATTTTCAGACAGCGAAAGCAAGAATGGTTGAAGCAAAAGAAGTAACAACGAAAATGACTAATTCACAAATGATGGTAGCTCATAAATAGTCATTTAACAGATTACAAAGCAACCCGATTCTAATATAATAATTTGACATCCTCTCTTCCAACGAAGGTTTAGATTGATATCCGAACAGTTATATGAGATTAAAACTATCAGAAAATGACTTCAGTTAAAATTTGAAAGTCCTATGCGGGACAACTATTTAATATTCGGGTACAATCACTATGAGTACAATAGCGATCCTCCTGCATCTACTACATCTAAAATTTAATCTATAACTGGAAAAATCAGAAAAAAAAGCATAGCAGTAAAGAAAGAATACTGTATGGAGACGCACACGACGTTCACCTTTTGCCACGCCGACATGTCAACTATAACACGATTAGAGAAACAGATTAAATGGCAGAAACTTCTAGCAGTGATAGCCTCAGAAGAAATTATTGTTGAATTTATATAAAAGAGCGGCATTGGAAAACAGTGATATTCGTTAATATGATGAAAGACCCCTTGGTAAACTTAAGGAAAAAAAGAAGACAAAGAGAAGAGAATTTGCCATAATAAGAGTCAAGAAGACTGTAACAGTGATAATCGGATGCTCAAACAGATTAATTGTGAAGTTCAAGATAATAGCAACCAAATTAAATAATCTAACAATTGTTACATTTATTCAGAAAAGTTAAACGACTATTTACTCTATCCAAAACAAATATTTGACGATACCTTTTCGACTTATTATAATGAGTAAAACAGATACTGTAATACAAGCGAGCGTAATTCTTGATATGCTTCCATACAGAGTGTTAGAAATTTGGATTTAAATTAATATAAACTCCAGCTAAATTCTACTGGCAAATCTTCACTGAGCAACTATGCAAAACCAAAAAAGCCAATTATATTTACAGGACTGAAATGAACACAAATTAAAGCAAAAAAGCGACGAGATGATACGGCTTAGGCGCTAAATAAAATCTCATCAATAAGATAGAGTCCTTAAATAAATACGAGCATACCCTTCACCAGTGAGGGCACAACAAGCTTGAATATGCCAGGGATGATCTTTGATCGAGGTGAGGTTTAGTTTATGTCCAACCTCTGCAACTGACATACAGCCAATGACGTCCTGTTTGTTTGCAAAGATGAGAATCTTTGCCTTTCTTAAATCTTCTGCTGCAAGGATGTTGTAAAGTTCTGTTTTGGAAAGAGGTAGTCGTTCTCTGTCGGTAGAATCAATAACAAGAATGACAAATTCAGAACCGGCATAATAGGTGGACCAAGTAGGTCGGAGAGACTCCTGTCCGCCGAGATCCCACATGACCAAATGAAGATTTCGCCATTTAAATTCTTCTACATTGCTACCGATTGTAGGCGATGTTTGCACTGTCTCGTTCAAGACAAACTGATAGAGGATGGTTGACTTTCCCGCGTTGTCTAGGCCCACCAAAACTATCTTGGTGCCCTCGGGACGAAAAAAGCTCCAAATCCGAGATAATAATACGCCCATGAAGGGGCGTTACAAAATGCCGTCGTCTAAACGAAAGATAAATTACATTAAGAGACATGACGAAACAGGGAAAAACTTAAGTATAATTTAATTACATTAAATAAAATTCCGAAGAGAACGTCCAAATCGAGACAATTCTCCTGTGAAATATCAATTTGAAGTGACTCTGTGTGGGTGATGAATTAAAAGTTCTTCTGCATTAATTAATTTAAGTAAGCTTATCAAATATAATTTGGAGCTTATGTATTTAAAGAGTTAGTTAATTAATTGACTTCACAAATTAACTTAATTTGTGAAATGAATGCATACTTGAGCGTAAATAAGTAACATTTTCAGTTAAATGCATATATTTAATAATATCTACCCAGATTTGTGTATAGGGTAATAGTTATCTATTTTGAACAAAATAAATCTTGATTTTGATACAATTCAGCGTAATAAGGCAATTATTGATGAACTTTTCTTAGGAAACTTTTTTACGTTCTTCGGTGTTGTATTATGGATTCAAGTTATTAACAAGTTATTTAAATTTGTGTAGCCTTTAATAATCTATAATTATTCATATTTCTAGACAGTTTATCCACACCTGAACCCAATATCGGTCAACAGGTTCTTATCGCCAGGCATACTTTATCATACTTATCATTCTTTGGCAGACTTAATTTGTAGTTAGACCTAACACTATAGTCCATACTCCTTTCTAACTCTTTGCAGCTCCGAGTTTATTGAACACTGCCTTGCTAAATTGAGGATATTCCAGTCCTTTCTTGCGAATTTATATGATATTTTACAAGTGGTAAATGAAAAACATATGATAATTAACCAATGTGCCTACGCAAATGATTTTATTATTAATTACATCTGAAATTTTTTATTATCAATGTACTTTGTATATTTAAAACCACAATTATCGAAATTTCAATGCCCATGATGATAACACATAGTCTACTTAGCTTTAAAAAGTTAACAATAATGAATACCTACAGCAAAGTTTCTAATTTATTTCTCTCAGTTAATGTTATCTATTTCTTTATAGATCATTAAAATGCAGCTAATCATGCATTTGTCCACTGACTTTGTTAACAATTTTACCAGTTGAATCGACCTAGAGTTATATTGGCACGGTGAAAATATGACTATGTAAAACTGTATAAAATTTTCCTTGACAAGACAAATATTTATAATTTCTTCCAATTAATGTTAAAATAACGTTAATTTCTCATATTATTTATCTGAACCAATACGAGAGCTTGTATTTTTTCTACGCCTCAGATTTTGATTTGGGCTTGTCGATCGTAAAGTTGGCGACAAAAAGTTGGGAAGAGCGCCAAATTTTAATATTTATTCTAAAAATGTCACTGAATATAGATGAACCTGAATTTTTCCCGAAGAAAAACCAGAACCGGAACGAATTAATCCGGAAGAAACAGGAGAAACCCTATGAATCAATGCTGAAGAAGAAACAAAAATGTTTATGATATTGCTAGAAAGTTTCTCCCAGCCATGAGCAGGAAGGCTGAATCAGAGCATATTTCCTTACTTAAACCATCACTATGCTCCTGCATATAAATAACGACATACCCAGAACTATTCCTATCAACTCTCTCTCACTCTCAACGTACAATTTGGTGGAGAAAATTGTATTCACGCATTGTATTCGCAAACTCTTTCTGAATGCAAAATGTCTTACAGAGGTAGCAGCGTAAAAAATGGACTCACTTGATTTATCCAAGTGGATCAGCCGCTGAAGGTCCCTCTCCCCCACCAACCCGTAGAGATACTCCGCTTATACTTATTACTTGTCTCATACTAGATCATACGTCAACACGCTCTTTCCGAACCCTTATCTATTTTACCCATGTAAATCCTGTACTCAATCTCTCCAGACAAAATACCTTAGTTTTATATCCCGATTATATATGATAGTAAATAAACCTGAGAAATTTTGTCTGAATCACACACTTTTTTCAGTTTCTAATCCAAAAATCACATTGTTTAAAAGAATTAAATCTGCTATTCGTTTTTCGTCAAATATCCGAGTGATGAAGTGAGGGCTCCAAGTTATTTTAAATTAATAATTTGAATAGAAGTTCTTCTGCCTCCACTCGACATTACATTACATCTTAATTAAACTAAAGCTAACACAAACTACTGAGTCAATTTCGGTAGAAAACGAATTAAATGAAAATTAACAGGCTTGTTTTCAAGTTGTTTTGACCCCCGATCACATTTAAGAAGGCATTTTGCATCACCCGTCTTTGGTGAGGGGACAGCGTCGCGTAACTTCCCTTATTAGGAACTCGAATTCTGCCGAGTCTATTTATAGTAAGTGAGGTTGCCCATTACTCTCTCTTATGGTGTACCAGTTTCGTCATTCTGTCTGTCTTGCTTTAACATCTTGAGAGAACTCTCGATAATTAGTACTTTCAAAGGGAAGAGTCAATAGGGATCTAATATAAAACGAAACCAGAAAAGGGAAAAGTAACGATTCTGTTGGGAAGCCTAATCGAATATTTTTGTTGCATTTGAGAGAAACTTGCAAGCTTCATCTCGCATGCACTAGATTATCGACTATTAGATTTCCACGATCACATCTGGACATGTTAGACCGCCAGTGGAGAATCCGTCACTGTTTGATTTTTAAATAAAAAGCTAATGTTTATGGCGATTTATGGAATTCAAATATTATTGATGAAGAGTGAAAAGTGATTGTTGAAAGTACTGTTTCAGGTAACAATAGGTGAGAAATTTGTATTGCGCCAGAAAGAAAATGTGCTAATTCATGCAAAAAAATTTCCCCATTTTCCTACTTTTAAACATTACCCAATTAGTGGAAAGTACACACACCTGTGCAAATAAACCCAAAAATCTCAACAATTTTGCCTATAAGCATAAACTTATTAAAAAAGCCCTCTATTTTATTTACCAAGTCCACCGTTATCAGCAAAATATAATTCTTAAATATGAAATAATAGAGAATTGTAAGTCAACAACAATTTATTCTACCTAACATCTAATGATTCAAATTCTACAGCGGAGAAGGGCCTTAAAATGAGGATTGCACGATAGTTACTCCTAAGTGATTTGAAGTGAGTGAATAGAAATTAATGCCATCTTTAGATGCACTGGATTACAATCTAACCTGCACAGAATTGCCAGTTGATCAGATTTCCCAATATTTGAGTAAATTCTAGGAATTATCTTCGTTTGATCAGTAAAACCTCCTGCCCATTAGGAAAAAAGAGCTTTTTTCCAGTGACCATATCGGAGATAATAAATGACGTCATGAAGCGTTGCTGACTGACAAGCTGATATTCTGTGATTCATCCGTTGATAATTGTCATTAATGCTAGAACTAGTGACCCTTGATATTGTAGGTATGCTCATTAACAGCGTATTGGAATAGCACCAAAGTACACTGATCACTGCAATTAAATGATTTCACAAGAAATGAAGAGGGAAATCAAAACTGAGCTGAATCAATGTGTGACTTCCCTTTCGAGAGACTTGTGAATTTGTCCTTAGTGAGGTACTCTACAAATACCAGCAAAAAATTATAAAAGTTAGCAAATGATGTAAAACAACAGGAAAGATAGAAAGAATAAGTCAATTTATTTATCGGTGTCAGATTTTTTTCGCGTTACGCCAGTCATTTCCAATCTCCAATTTCTCTCCACAGCGATGGGCAACATTGAAGACAGCACATGCATGGATCGTCTGAATAGTATAATGTCTTATCATTCCGAATCGTCATGTTTCATTGACATTGGCGATGTCTCTCAGTAAGATAGAGGAGAAATGAGCGAATGAAGAACGTAACAGAAAAAAGACTGCATATTAGTAGGCAAGAAGAGGATAAACAATGGGTCATTTGTAGAAATCCACCAAAAATAAGATAATTAATACATAGGAGGAGCACTGAAATTGAAGTCAAAATCACATGGCTTATTTTCAAATTTATAACATGAACACTTTGTAAGTCCGTATAGTGTCTATACTCAGGCTGCAAAAGGTGAAAAGTCAATTTGTCTAGCAGTTTGCTGTGCTTGTGCTACGCATGTTCAACATTGTCAGAATTCTTTAGTCCTAATCCATTCAGGTCATTGTGGTTTGTTTAAAATCTCTGTCGAAATGAATATTATAGAATTGATGTCGAATTTTTGATTTTCCATTTCGCTTAATGTTTACGTTACATTCATTAGTGGGAGTGATCAGGTTAATCACTCCAAGCAAATCTCTTTACAAACATGATTATCTTCTGGTAAGAACATTCTATTCGTTGAATAACCTGCTTTGTTGTATTAACCAGAATGTCAGTTAAAGAAGGTAAAATACGGGATTGCTTAGCTTTATCAGAAGATTTTCAATTATTTCAGTATCGAGTGACTCTAGCCTCAGCAATTTGTTGACTCTGTGAACATGCAATCTCCTATAAAACCAGGGCTAACAAGAGCGCCAGCCATTCCTCAAACCACTTCAAATGTCTGCCTTATTTTATTTTTCCTGCGTTCACTACTCTTGGGAAACAATTTCGTTAGTATCGGCCAGAATGCGTAACAATTTTGTCTCCCCAGAGATCTAGCAAAAGATTAAGCCGATCTTGTGGGAGTCGTCATTGTAACTCCATCCACAACAACCTGCGAAGAACTCAAGCTAGACATTCTGGACCACATTGGGAGTTTGAATCAGAACTAAACAAATGACTGGTGACTGAGCTTCATATAGTGTTACAACTTGATTGACCGCATGAGCAACTCACCGGATACACGCGAACGAAGGAGATCGCCAAATGGCAGAATCTCTCGAGCCTAACAACAGCTAAACACTTCTATCCAGTAACGAAGTTCGGCACTTAACACTTCCGACTCACAATGCAGGAAATTATTCAGCGACATTAAGGCAGAGGAACGCAGTTGTGCGAAAAATGCAATGCGCTGGTAAAAATCCAAAAGCGAGTTACGAAAACAGATAACGATGGTGGGGGAAACATCACTTTACGCCACGTAATTTACTTTCCAAAAAATCTCCTTGAAGATGATTTTGCAACATCTTACTAATTCACTTTCAGCTAGCTTTAATCTAAAGTTTCATGAGAAGCGATTAAAAATGCCATATGAATCCATAAATGCTAGTCCACAAATGGCATATCCAAAACACAATTTAATAAATCTGCAGTCATTAAATCATTTGTATTTAAACAAATCCTATCGGACAATGAGCTTCAGCATTTACCCTTTCAGGTAGCTTTTAAATTAACCGACAGAATCAGATCGCAATACGAGGCATCCATTAAAACAAAATTGTCACATTAAAGGACCGTAAGAGAGAAATTCGCTTGGCGTCTGCTTTGTAAAAAGCGTTAGTGGAGTGTTAGTGAAATCAAATTTCGCTGCTGAGCAAGCTAACGCAGCAAATGAAGTGGATTAAGGTCTCAGTTGGTTTGCAAACCAATAGTATCGTGTTTACTCATTAGGGGATTATGTGGAGCAAATAATGTAGGATGCAAGAGAATAATTATTTTTCCAATTCTAAGGTACAAGCGTTGCTGAATACCTTTATAAACACCATGCCTCTTGTACTAATTGAGTGCAATGACATTATATTTTGTAATAACCTCATCGAAAATTGCATTTATTTATGGAAAGGATAAATGAATTCCAGCATTTATTATTGAAATATAAGGTGCTCCGATTGTGCTTAATGCCTTTATTCGTCCATGAGATACTTAAAAGCGCTTACTTGACTGTAGCTCTGTTTTGCAGACGATCTGGACTTGATACCACCTTCATCTTCATAGCTACTGAGCTCTCAGTTAGTATGGGTTTGCTACAGATACTAGTTTAAATAAAATTTGACGACTGATTAACTAACCCCATTGGTTGTATATTTTATTTGGTGAGCCCGGTCCAGCAGGTTATCATAAAACGAGATTTAGTCAGGTGGATGCTGATTCTTCAATATGGCATTTTCAATGAGGGTGAGAAGAGAAATGCAATGAATTTTCCTTATACATCTGTAGGATAGGTCGGAAGAAAATTACACCTAAATATTTGTTTTATTGGCAAAAGAGGTCAGTTTTCCTGAATGAAGACCTGAATTCATTTGGATTTTCACATGGCACAAGGTGTTGGGACAACTTTCGTAACCACAGTTGCTGGGTGTTTATTTACAATCTTAATTATTAAGCTATTTTTCACGGTCTACTATTAGCATTTTCATTTGATCTCGTACGAAACTAATGTCCTTGATCTCCTCAATATTTGATCTGGACTTCAGCAAAAATCCCCACTAAATCTGAATAAAATTGATATAGAGATGTGCTATTCTAAGCCTTCTCCTTGTGTACAGAGACGATATCTCGTGCAAAATTCTCTGATTATTCTCTTAAACATTTCAAGTATCTATTATTTATGCCCTCAGCTTGTGATTGTAAATCGGGTATTCGTACTCTA